>BLSH010244832.1:639184-650450 GCA_018402905.1 Glandirana rugosa | reverse complement strand
TCCGAGTTCACTGACAGACGCAGCACCCACCCCTCTGGGCTCTGTTTTGGTACGGCTTGTGTACAAACTGGAGAGTCCTCTGTGAGGGGGGGTTTTAATGTAGGAAAGGAGGACGGCCCCCAGGGGAGGGGCCAGCTGAACTCTTTCCCTGCCTAGTTAACTCCTGGTAAGACGAACATAAAACCCCACAAAGTCAAGAAGAGCTGCGTCTGTCAGTGAACTCGGAGAAAAGGATTTTACGGTAAGTTATAATAAAATCCCTTTATTTTAATTAACAAATGATCAATTAACAAATTACAGCATGCATAATCAGTAAAAAACCCAAAATCAATATTTTTTGTGTCTACCCTTTCTCCTATTCTCCTATGTATACTTGCACACAGATTTAAAAAAAAAAATATATATATAAAAATATGTGTGTGTGTGTGTGTGTGTACAATATGAGAAACTGTGTACACCAACACAGGATGGTACTGTGGGTGTACGGTAAGGTAGCAAAGTGCCACATCTTGTTAATGAGACAATGGGAATAGAATAGCTGGAAGAATGGACTTATTTATTTATTTTATTTATTTCAGGTACTTATATAGCACTGTCAATTTACGCAGCGCTTTACATATATATATTGTACATTCACATCAATCCCTACCCTCAAGGAGCTTACAATCTAAGGTCCCTAACTCGCCTTCATACATACACTAGGGCCAATTTAGACAGGATCTAATTTACCTACCAACATGTCTTTGGAGTGTGGGAGGAAACCGGAGTACCCGGAGGAAACCCACTCAGGGAGAACGTGAAAACTCCAGGCTGGTAATGCAATGGTTGGAATTCGAACCAGCAACCCTTTTGCTGCCAGGTGAATGTGCTATCCAGTACACCACTGTGCCGTCCGACTTTTGGACTTTTTGGCACTACTGATAAAAAGCAATACATTTCATTGAAACGCATCATATACAGTTTAAAATAACACATAAAAACAGTACTGTAATATTTCATATTTTGGAATATGTCTTAAAAAAATATCCGCCTGGATCAGGGATGCAGAACTAGAAACCCTGATCGCTACTCCACGTCTTTACAAAAGTTAGACAGTAAGATTTACGTTACTTCCTTTAAAATGTTACTAACTTTTGTAAAGCCATGGTGTAGTTATCAGGGTTTCCAATTATGCATCCCTGTTACAGGCGGCTATTTTTTGGAGACATTATATTCCGATGCTGTAATATTTCACAGTTCTGTTTTTATGTGTTATTTTAAACTGTATGTGATGTGTTTCAATAAAATGTATTGCTTTTTATCATTAGTGCCTATAAAGTCCATTTTTCCAGCTATTCTATTCCCTGTGTGTGTACAGATTTATTGGTACCCTTACAGCCCATTTCTCCTGAAAATTTCTCATGTATACCTGAATGCTTTTGGTATGTCATAAAGTGCAAAAATGTATATTATTGCTTTTTGGAGTGACAGTGGGCTCAAAAGGAATGTTGAATGAAAAATATAAAAAGTCAGATTGAATTTTACTAAATTGCATTTTGACAAGCCACTATGCTTTTTGGAGACAGTCCTTTGGACAGATGGGAGAAAACTTGAGCTTATTGGCAAGTCTCCACCTTCCCAGACAAAAAAAATGAAGCTTTTAAAAAAAAGAACACCATACATACTGTCAAACATGAAGAAGACTCTATATTTTAGGGCTGCTGTGCTGCGTCTGGCACAGGGTAACTTTTAAGCCATGTAGGGCAGAATGAAATCTCAAGACTATTAAGGGATTCTGGAGCAAGATGTACTGCCCAGTGTCTTAAAGCCCCGTCTCAGTGTCAGGTCCAGGCAACAATCAATGTTGGTTTTTAAACAAAGATGAAACATATTGGGGGACATCTATCAATTCTGTCACAAAGCAAGGCAGTGCTAAACAGAAGTGAGACAGTTTTAATAAATATATATACTGTTTATTAAGAATACATTTGATTATGTGTGTACCGCAGTTATTCAGGCAGGATTGCACCATGCTGAATAAACTGAAACTACATGCAGCTTGTGTAGCTTACATCATAGGCATTCACTGCTGCATGCGTTAGCAATTGAGCACTACTCTTATCAAATAACGGCTGCCGATTTTAGTAGTATGACTGAGCTACCAACTATGCAATTTAGCTGTGCTGCTTGCAGTGATTAGGCTATGTTGGGGCTTCCTTAGGGGATCAAAAATATCCCCTGACCATCAAAAACACCCTTTCCTGCACTAGGAAGGCATTGATCGAGCACATTCGTAAAACATACACAAATCGGGATATTCTAGATATGCACATGGCAGTGGCAGGATTTATTCTGTTGCCATGCTACTTTAGAGTAAAGGTATGTTTTGAATGATGCTGACCAAAGAAGAGCCATAGAATATAATTGATGACAAACTCTGCAAATGCTTCTTTCATGGCTGGCTTTCTAAGGATGAATTTGTTTTCCTTACTATTTACACCTTTCCAAAAATGCACAAAGACCTGGCTCTGCAACCTGAGCATCCTATAATTTCCACTAAGGTGGGAAGGTGGTCAGTTCTACAACCACTGGTGGTCTTTGTTGATTTTTTGCCATTGGTGGAAAAGATATCATCGTACCTGGGAGACACTTTGAGAAATGTCAGATCCATCCCCTCAGGCTGTATATAGTGTGTGCTATCCTGAATGTTAAAAGCCTTACACAGTTACTCCACATGAGTATGGCATAAAAGTGGTTGTAAACCTCAGTAATGAATAATGAACAAAGCATATCCTTCTATAGTGTGTACTTGGGTCAGTTAAGATCACTAAGTGTAATTTCTGTCTGCCGCAGCAGGGAAGATGAGCTTGTGCCTCATCAAAATAATCTTTTTCACTGAATACTCACCTTTTTAACCCCCTATACTGTGTGTGTGTGTGTGTGTGTGTGTGTGTGTGTGTGTGTGTGTGTGTGTGTGTCTGTATGATGATGATAGGTAGGACATTTGGAGATGAAATTGGAGGAGAGTTTCAAAATGTGCAAACAAAAAATCCCACCTTTTTTAATATAGACATCGCTAAAAGTGCATTAGCTCAATGAGAAGCTTTACTGAGAATAAGGGCTCTTTCACACTTGCAGGTCTGTTTTGACGGACTCCGCTGCTCAGTGGGGATCAATTTGTTGATCCCCGCTGAGCCAGTGGATGACAGATCTGTCTCCGCTCACTATGCAGAGATGGACCTGTCAGAGCCCCCGCTCTCCTCCTCTATGGGGGGATCCGATGAAAATGCATCCGATCCACCAGACAGATGGAAAATAGGGTTTCCATCCGTCTGGATTTAGGGGAGTGGATTGGATGTCAGCGGACATGTCACCGCTGACATCTATCGCTCCATAGAGGTTAATGGAGTGTCCGTTCAGGTCCACCTGAAAAACTGACAAAATGTGTGAAAGAGCCCTAATACTCGTTGCATTCTAAATTCCTCTCATAGCATTTTCTGTAACATATCTAATGTTTAGATCTAAGCACAGAATGTTTCAATTCTATTATATGATGATCCCCAGCCAGGAATCTGATTAACAAAATCCAACAATTTGACCTAATAATCTGTTTTTGTAGTAATAATGGAAAAAGTCTTTCTGTGGTTGCATGTGCTGGCTTGATCTCAGATATTCCAGGCAAATAATTTAGATATAATAAATATTTGCCTGGAATATCTGAGATCAAGCCAGCACATGCAACCACAGAAAGACTTTTTCCTACTTAATAAATAATTAAAAGATTTGAAAGAATGCCCAAGACCTAACTATAAAGAAACCATAAAACCACAGTTGAGTTAGATTTGTTGACAAATAAGGTGTGTTCTACATTTAGATTCATTTTCTCAGCTTTGTAGATAATTAAGGCAGGAGTCTCTAGCACCCATTTTCTAGAAATTATTAAAAGAAATACATGTTAAGGCTCCATTTACACGGGATGCTATTTTAACCTCCCCCGAACTATTTTTTTTTTTACATCTAAAAGCCGGCATCTAAAATGGCTGTTTTGCCACATTTTGCATGCCCCGTTAGCGTCTAGGAGCATTTTTAAAGAGTTACAAGCTGTTTGGCGTTTCAAATGCCTCTGAACCGATTTTTTTTGCATTCCAAAAAAAGCCTTCAGGCTTCATGTACAGAGGGCGTTCAAAAATTCCCTAAAAACGTCAATAGCTTATCAGTGATTTTTTTTTTAGCGTTTTTGCGGTGGCGTTAATGAGCATTTTGTAGCACTGGATTTAATAAGCGTTTTTTTTTTTTTTTTCAATGGATACAAGACGTCCAAAAACTTTGGTGAGCGGCGTATTTTAGCGTTAGTGAGCGTTTTTGGGCGTTAGAGCATTTTTCCAGCTGAAAAACGTCTCTCAGAACCCTCTGGACTTGGGTTTTTTTTACAGCTCAAAAACGTCACTGCTCAAAACAGTTGATAGCAGCCTATGTGTGCATGAACACATAGGATAACATGATGGAGGGTTTAATGACTGTAGAAAGAAACGTCTGCAGCTGGAAACAGCAGCTGTAAAATCGTCAAAAACCGTCCTGTGTGCACGAGGCCTTAGACTCAACTGCCTGGAAACAACCTTTAAATGACCCTGTGTAAATGTACTGATAAGATAACATTGAGGAGAGTTCAGGGGCAGCTGAAAAAAACTCCCAAATGCCTGAAAACGTCTGTTTACCAGCAGCAGTGTATATGAGACCAAAGAAGGCTGCCATTGTTGACCTCTCTCTCTAAAAATGCTGGCTTCCTGGTTGTCATGCTGTTCCAATGGCTTCATTAATTTTGCATTCACTGATCTAGAAAAAGTATGCAGATCAGGATCTGTGTGTTTACTCAGTTGCATGTAATCCAGGCAACTAGCAGTTTTAAAAGTAGGTTAGCAGTGGCAGCCCCTGTATTTTCCTCAGTACAGGTTCCCTTTTAAAAAGGCAGACCGTTAAATTAATTCTATGGATGAACAGCTCTGATTTCCCAGAACCAGTCTTCAAATTCTGTGCATATTCTGGATCTTTGCCATATATTCTTCTTTTAAATCAGTTTAGTGTTTTTTTCCAGGCCAGGAAGTATTCCTTTTTATTGGATTATATAACAAAGTCCCCATGTCTCAGATCATAAGGAAAGCAAAATGATTCTTCATCTTTAATCACTCAGTAAACATTTTATAGCCAGATGCTGAATATGAGTCGTATTATACAAATAAGCCCAGGGACGGTGTTCTTTGTACAAGCCCTCCAGTAAATTGTTTCCATCTTTCCACTTCTAATGGCTTTGGCTTTTTATTCTCCATTTTCATCAATTGAAACTGATAAGAGCTCATTACTGCAGAATAAACCACAGCAAAAGTATCTGGATTTAGGTAAGAGAAATGGCATAACCTAAGTTTTGTTTATTACTGAGTAATCTCATAAAGCTCTGCTTTACTAAGGAGTTTAAAAGAATATATTTCATGTTGGAGAATGAAAAATGTGAACTGTTTTCTACCTTTTGTGTAATCACTTTCATGTGGTGAAGCAGTTGCACTTTAAAAAAAAAAAAAAAAAGCTGTTTGCAAGACTATTGGCTAGTGTGAACAGAAGTGCACCCAAAGTATTATGGTCTGTAATGTATATAGTACTGACATATTCCATACATATCATTCCTGTCAGAGTTCACAATATAGTGTCCCTACCACACTCCTATACATACTAGGGGCAATTGTTGAGAGAAAGCCAATTAGGCTGCCATTTGGTTTTTGAGTTATGGGCAGAAACCCAAGCATACAGGAAATATAACAAAACAGGTATTGTAGCGCTAGCACGTTAAAATTATATATATAAGAAATGAATGAAAATATAAATAGACCAAAATATGAATCCATATAATATGTGATAACATATAATAAAGTGCTTGTAAATTATACATTCATGGTGATACAATAGTCCACAATAAAGTGACGGAGTGCGCTGTGTTGCTGAAAAAAACATTTTCTTTCCAAGTGCCAATGTGCTCCACACATGTAGGAGGGAGGAAACCCCCAAAAGAATCCTACTCACCACAACACCATGACCCCCAGCTTTTCAGTCTGGGGATCAGGTAACGCTGTATACAATCAGATGACCATGGGCTGAGGTTGTCCCGAGTAATATCTCATATGATCACCGATGAACCACCATGTGTTGTGGAAGAAAAGAGAATCCAATAATAGTGAAGTACTATTTGGCTTGTTTAATTGCGCAAGATAAAAAATTACTTACAAGATAGGCTTTTAAAATCCGCTTGTTACAATGTATGAACGCCGCTCACAGCGTGCGTTCCAACAACAGAAAATGACGTCCACGGCACCCTCAAACCGGAAATTGACGTAATTTCCGGTTTGAGGGTCCCGTGGACGTCATTTCCTGTTGTCGGTCTATGGCTATCAAGACAGAAAGTAATGGGGAATCAAACATTTTACACCTGTTATCACAACAAGAGGTAAGGGGAAATCTTCCAATGGGGACTCCTGTTGCGACTGTGTAACCGCTTCAATACTAAGCACTTTTACCCCCTTCCTGCCCATGCCAATTTTCAGATTTCAGCACTCTTGCACTTTGAATGACCATTGCGCGTTCATGCAACACTGTACCCATGTGAAATTTTTATCATTTTTTTCCCCACACAAATAGAGCTTTCTTTTGGTGGTATTTAATCATCACTGGGTTTTTTACTTTTTGCTAAATAAAAGAAAATAGACAAATTTTGGGGGGAAAAATCACGTTATTCTTTGTTTGTGCTATAAAATTTAGCAAATAAATAATCTTTCGTCATACATTTAGACCAAAATAATGTGTTCTGCTACCTTTTTGTTGGTGCAAATAACCCAAATCAGTATTATTTAGTCTACGAAAGTTAGAGTCCACAAACTATGGCGCAATAGATAGGGATACACCGATACCGGTATCGGTGCCGATACTCGGCCTTATTAGCGAGTATTGGTACTCGCAAGAAAGGCACCAATTCCGGAAACCGATATCAGAAGTGACGTATCTTGGGAGCGGACCACACATTCCTCCCCTCCGGTCAGTGCCACCCCTGCCTCCTCCACCCAGGGACGCCATCAAGGAGTACAGGGCACGCCTCCCCCTACAGCAGCAAGCACATGAAATTAGGCATACAAGCCTAAGCCTCCGCCGCCTTTTACTAGAACCATGCCACCCCCCCCCCCCCCGCCCCTCTCCTGGAGGTGATCTAGGCCAGCACTCGCTCTGCTTCCTTCCCTGCTGAGTCGGAGCCCACTGGCTGCTGCTAGCTCTCCCATGCAGGCTGTCTCCTGTAGCATGTAGTCTCTGGCTGTCTAATCTACCATGCAGTCTCTAGCTGTCTCCTGTAGCATTTAGTCTCTGGCTGTCTAATGTACAGTGCAGTCTCTGGCTATCTAATGTACCATATAGTCTCTAGCTGCCTAATGTACCATACAGTCTCTGGCTAATGTACCATGCAGTCCCTGGCTGTCTAATGTACCATGCAGTCTCTAGCTGTCTTCTGTACCATGCAGTCTCTGACTGTCTTCTGTACCATGCAGTCTCTGGCTGTCTTCTGTACCATGCAGTCTCTGGCTGTCTTCTGTACCATGCAGTCTCTGGCTGTCTCCTGTACCATGCAGTCTCTGGCTATCTCCTATACCAGGCCTGCAGTCTCTGGCTGTCTCCTGTTGCATGTAGTCTCTGGCTATCTAATGTACCATGTAGTCTCTGGCTGTCTCCTGTAGCATGTAGTCTCTGGCTGTCTCCTGTAGCATGTAGTCTCTGGCTGTCTCCTGTAGCATGTAGTCTCTGGCTGTCTCCTGTAGCATGCAGTCTCTGGCTGTCTCCTGTACCAGGCCTGCAGTCTCTGGCTGCCTCCTGTACCAGGCCTGCAGTCTCTGGCTGCCTCCTGTACCAGGCCTGCAGTCTCTGGCTGCCTCCTGTACCAGGCCTGCAGTCTCTGGCTGCCTCCTGCACCAGGCCTGCAGTCTCTGGCTGCCTCCTGCACCAGGCCTGCAGTCTCTGGCTGCCTCCTGCACCAGGCCTGCAGTCTCTGGCTGCCTCCTGTACCAGGCCTGCAGTCTCTGGCTGCCTCCTGTACCAGGCCTGCAGCCTCTGGCTGCCTCCTGTACCAGGCCTGCAGCCTCTGGCTGCCTCCTGTACCAGGCCTGCAGCCTCTGTCTGCCTCCTGTATCAGGCCTGCAGCCTCTGGCTGCCTCCTGTACCAGGCCTGCAGCCTCTGGCTGCCTCCTGTACCAGGCCTGCAGCCTCTGGCTGCCTCCTGTACCAGGCCTGCAGCCTCCGGCTGCCTCCTGTACCAGGCCTGCAGCCTTCGGCTGCCTCCTGTACCAAGCCAGCAGTCTCAGGCTGTCTCCTGTACCATGCCCGCAGTCACTGCTGTAACTTCTGCCTGTTGCCATCTCCTTCCATCCACCAGCTGTCACCTCTGTCCCCATTTCTCCCAATAACCCTCCTATCTCCCCCCCCCCAGCAATCACAGCCTTTTCCATCCCAACTCTCCCACCCCACAATCCCTTTTCACCACACCCTCAGCTACCCTACCCTCACTTACCCCTCTACTCCCCCCCCCCCCTTCAACCCTGCCCTCACCCAGCTCCCTAACAACCACCCCCCTACCTATCTCACAAAACCCCTCACATTTTGTATACAATATTGTATTATATCTTTTCATGTGCCTACATTGAAGAAATTACACTTTGCTACAATGTAAAGCAGTGAGTGTACAGTTTGTATAACAGTGTAAATTGCTGTTCTCTCAAAATAACTCAACACACAGCCATTAATGTCTAAACCTCTGGCAACAACAGTGAATACACCCCTAAGTGAAAATGTCCAAATTGAGCCCAAAGTGTCAATATTTTGTGTGGCCACCATTATTTTCCAGCACTGCCTTAACCCTCTTGGGCATGGAGTTCACCAGAGCTTCACAGGTTGCTACTGGAGCCCTCTTCCGCTCCTCCATGACGGCATCACGGAGCTGGTGGATGTTGGAGACCTTGCGCTCCTCCATCTTCCATTTGAGAATGCCTTACAGATGCTCTATAGGGTTTATGTCTAGAGACATGTTTTGACCAGTCCATCATCTTTACCCTCAGATTCTTTAGCAAGGCTGTGGTCATCTTGGAGGTGTGTTTTGGGTTGTTATCATGTTGGAATACTGCCATGCGGCCCAGTCTCTGAAGCGAGGAGATCATGCTCTGCTTCAATATGTCACAGTACATGTTGGCAATCATGGTTCTCTCAATGAACTGTAGCTCTCGAGTGCTGGCAGCACTCATGCAGCCCCAGACCATGACACTCCCACCACCGTGCTTGACTGTAGGCAAGACACACTTGTCTTTGTACTCCTCACCTGGTTGCCACAACACACACCATTTGAACCAAATAAGTTTATCTTAGTCTCTTCAGAACACAGGACATGGTTCCAGTAATCCATGTCCTTAGCTTGCTTGTCTTCACCAAACTGTTTTCTTGTGCATCATCTTTAGAAAAGGCTCCCTTCTGGGACGACAGCCATGCAGACCAATTTGATGCAGTGTGCGGTGTATGGTCTGAGCACTGACAGGCTGACCCCCCCCCAACCTCTGCAACATTGCTGGCAGCACTCATATGTCTATTTCCCAAAGACAGGCCTGTTCTGAGTGGAACCTCTCCTGTTAAACCGCTGTATGGTCTTGGCCACCATGCTGCAGCTTAGTTTCAGGGTCTTGGCAATCTTATTATAGCCTAGGCCATCTTTATGTAGCGCAACAATTCTTTTTTTCAGATCCTGAGAGAATTCTTTGCAATGAGGTGCCATGTTGAACTTCCAGTGACCAGTATGAGAGCGATAACACCAGCGGTTTAGATATTAGGCTGTGTGTTGAGTTATTTTGAGGGGACAGCAAATTTATACTGTTATACAAGCTGTACACTCATTACTTTACATTGTAGCAAAGTGTCATTTCTTCAGTGTAGTCACATGAAAAAACATAATAAAATATTAACAAAAATGTGAGGGGTGTGCTCACTTTTGTGAGATACTGTGTATGTGTGCGTGTATGTGTATGTGTGTGTGTATATGTGTGTGTGTATATATATATATAATGAAAATTGATCAGTACTGATGGCCGGTCTCATTTATTGAGGTTCAAAAATGCCAGGACAGTACAAATACCTCCTAAATTCAGTACTGATGGCCTGTCTCATTTCTTGAGGCCCGAAAACACCAGGAAACTACCAATACCCCCCAAATTACCCCTTTTTGGAAAGTAGACCGCCCAAGGTATTTAGTAAGAGCCATGTCGAGTTTTTTTTGAAGTTGTAATTTTTTGTCACAATTGAACTTCACTGGTAAACGCAACCATTTTTACTGAATAAAACTGATTTTTCATTGTGTTATGTTGTGATTAGCTATAGTTGGCCACAGCTAATGACATGGCACACATCACATGGCCCTGTCTGTTACATATATCAGTGACAAATCACAGCTAACAACACCGTTGTACACAATGGATGGCATGAAAGGAAGCCATCCATTGTTTACAGTTGCCATGTGATCTGCTGTTATTGGTCACAGCGATCACATAGTATTGTCATCCGATGACAGATCGCACAGCCCCGCGCCTGGCTGTCATTTTGCTATAATCCAGGCGGGAACTGTTAAAAGGGAAATGCCCCTCATTCTGTAGATATTTCCTGTTGCTTCTCCAGAAAAGTTGAGAAGGGAAATTTCCCCAATGGGACACTGGTGGCAAAAATAAATTGAAAGGGGTTTTAATTCTACCCTAGTCCATCCAAAAAAAAAAAGGATGTTGGCTGCACAAATGTTAAACCAACCTTTCATAGATAATTGAGAAGTCCAGTATTTTCAATAGGGATCTGTTACTTTTCTCCAGTCTTGGCAGCATTTCCAAAAAATAAGACTTATGTTGTGCAGCGCTTCCTTTACTAACACAGTGGAGGAAGGACTGTGGTTACAAATTTTACCTACAGCACCAAGACTGCAGCACCTCCATCAGGATATAGTGATACACAGGGATCTATTATTTTATTTTATTTTTTTTATCACAAATGATTAATACAACTGTCACTGAAAAATCACAATCTTTCTAATTGGATTCAAATCAAAAAATATGTGAATCTTGTGTAAAAGTCGTGGGAATCCTGTGTCAAAACATTTATAAATAGTACAGAGAGCACATGTACAAGCCACAAGATTTCCGTGTATATATATATATGTATTCAGAATAAAAAACCTTTACGACGG
>BLSH010244832.1:565652-596790 GCA_018402905.1 Glandirana rugosa | reverse complement strand
AGCATGTTTGGGATGCTCTGGATCGGCGTATACGACAGCGTGTTCCAGTTCCTGCCAATACCCAGCAACTTCGCACAGCCATTGAAGAGGAATGGACCAACATTCCACAGGCCACAATAAACAACCTGATCAACTCTATGCGAAGGAGATGTGCTGTACTGAGTGAGGAAAATGGTGGTCACACCAGATACTGACTGGTTTTCGGACCCCCCCCCCGCCCCAATACAGTAAAATTGCACATTGCACATTTTATTGTGACCAGCCTAAGGCACACATGTGCAATAATCATGCTGTTTAATCAGCATCTTGATATGCCACACCTATGAAGTGAATGGATTATCTCGGCAAAGGAGAAGTGCTCACTAACACAGATTTGTGTACAATATTTGAGAGAAATAGGCCTTTTGTGTACATAGAAAAAGTCATAGATCTTTGAGTTCAGCTCATGATAAAAAGGAGCAAACACAAAAGTGTATATATGCATGTATGTGTATATACCTCCCTACCCCTAGGTTGATGGGTAAATTGAGGTGCAGTAACAGACTGATGATGTAATTTCTCTGCTCTCTCCTCATCGCAGTAAGTTTCTTGTTAGAACATGGGAATGCAGCACACCTAATTGGCCCCAAGTGCTGTCTTCCCTCTATCAGACTGCTGCTGTACAAGGGATAACAAGAAGCTGATATCCGGTACATTTTGGTACTTTGACAAGATGAACTCAAAAATACATTAAAGGCGAAGATTCTTCCTTGCAGCGAGGCTGGACCTGCACTGCTAGAGTTAAAGTAGAGAAAAAGGCAAAGCTTTTTTTTTTTTTTTTTCATTTTGGTTAGAGGATGGGAGGATTAAAACCCCTGTCAGTTTTTTTTTTTCCATCCCCGTGTCCTATTGGAGAGCTTTCCCTTCACTTTCTGTCCCATAGCTGACAGAAACCGGAAGTGAGAGGAAATTCTTTATTGTTGTCACAAGAACTAGTGTCCCCAATAGAAGATTTTCACTTTATTACTGTGCAGGGGACAACCCAAAATTTTTTTTTTTTTTCACTTTCAATGGTAACAGTTAACAGGACAAATAGGGTGAATCTCCCTAATCCCCCTCCTCTCTATCCAAAACTGTAACTGCTCATTTTTGTCTAGGAGAGGGTAAAAGCACTATTAGATCTTGTTCACACTGGACGTAGAATACTGTACACCCGTGCAGGGCAATGTTTACCTGCATGGGGATGCACAGGTATTCTATTCATCCCCGTGCAGGCAGTCCCATTGATGTTTGTCAGGATACAGCGGCTGCACGGAGACAGCTTTGTGATTCACTATGACATCCGTATGGGTTTGGTGTCCCAAACTCGTACTGTCTGCGTTCGGGGACTCTCACCCACATGGATGTCATATTGGGACACAGCGACTGTGTGAACAGGACCTAACTTACCCGATCCTCTGCTCCTCAGGCAGATGGAGCTCCCCCATGTTTTGGCGGTGGTCTGTCCTTTGGCATTCTCACGTCTAGTTCAGAGAGAAAATGCTGCAGGGACCAGTCTAACAATGCAGAGGATCAGGTAAGTAAATATACTTTCCATGCCCCCTAGACCTAAACTAGCAGTTAACACTGCTGGCCGGGTCTACCCAAACAATTCATGCAATTATTTGCAATCCGTTATTGTCTGAATTGAAAGGAAATAATAACACATGTGCCTTTACTCATGCTCAGTATGTGCTTTTAGTTCTACTATAGTCCATCCAATACAGTTTATGTCAATATTGTGTAGCAAGGGGGTTGAACTGTGACTGCAACTACTTTATGATTTGTATTTCACTAGCTGCTTTTTGAAAAATTATTTTAATTTAATTTATGAATGATAACTGCACCTGATGCACTCTGGATATATCTGAAATAAAGCTGGTGTTTAAGAACACATGGAGCTATGCATTTCAAGTAATCCAGAAGAAAACTCATAAAATATAATCCACAAAAGAGGCAAATTGCCAGGTCTGTGTAGCCTCTGCCCTTCAAAACTGGTACACGGTAATCAAATAAAAATAGCTTTGTTATTTACAGAATGTTAGCACACAGGCCTTTCACATTCTGTTCAATAGTTTTTATTAATGAGCATAAAACAAACATAAAGGTTTACAAAATATAGTGACCTCAGACCAAGGATCATCATTATCAAATTAAAAAGACTCAATACATGAAAGGAACACATATAGAAATATTGCAGTCCAATGAATAGGCTACCGACGTGACTTTAGCCATAGCTATAGATGTATTCCACCCCGCAAGGTTCTTGGTTTCAAACCAAGTTCACAATATGGCAATAGTTCTATTATGTCAAGAAAAAATAGGAAAGACAAGAAAGAAGATGTGGAAGAAAAAGCAAAGAGGTAAGAAGTGTTCAGGCTTAGAGGCCTCCTATATAGCATAAAGCTGGTTAGTTAGATTTATTCATCCAGGTGAATCTTCATATACATGGTCCAGGGTGTCAATGTTTTTTTAAATTGTTTTATCTTGCCTGTATCTAGCTGGCACTTTTTTCATGGCTCATAATTCACAAGTATTTATGGTTAGTATGAGCCACGGAGACAGTTTTTTCCATGCCCCAGCTATAGTACATTTAACTGCAAGACATATGAATGATGCCAGTTGTTGCAGGAGGTTTCAGGGATTTGTTCATTAATCAGGCATACTTTTTGCAGTCAATGAAAAACTCTATTCCACTACCCTCTAAATATAGTTCACTCCCTCCAGATTTGAAGCATATAGCCCTGTGGGATACAACCTCATAAACCGTATGGTGACATGCTCTGATACATTTTAGCTAGGCAGGATGGGACAAGGTACCATCTGGCGAGTATTGTCAGATTTGCAAGATTCCACAGTATGACAAATTAAGTTGGTTTTGCCAGATTTCAAGATTTGAATCAGTAGAGAGAGTAATTTAGTGGAGGGGCCTTTCACATTTCATCTTTCAAATCCCAAGTTTAACCACTTCAGCCCCGGAAGGATTTCCCCCTTTATGACCAGAGCTCTTTTTGCGATTCAGCACTGCGTCACTTTAACTGACAATTGCGTGGTCGTGCGACTTTGTACCCAAATTAAATTGACGTCCTTTTTACCCCACAAATAGAGCTTTCTTTTGGTGGTATTTGATCACCTCTACGTCACTTCTGATTACCGCTATAAACGAAAAAAGAGCGACAATTTTGAAAAAAAAAATATTTCTTGCTTTTTGCTAAAATACATATCCAAAAAACAAAAACAAATTTATTCATCAGTTTTGGCCGATTATATATACATATTTTTGGGGGGAAAAACGCAATCGGGGTATATTGATTGGTTTGCACAAAAGTTGCCGTATTTACAAACAATGAGAATTAATTTATGGGGTTTTTATTTTTTACTACTAATGGTATCGGTCTGCGATTTTTATCAGGACTGCGACATTGCAGCGGTCATGTTGGACACTTTTGACACTTTTTTGGGACCATTGGTATTTATACAGCGATCAGTGCTATGAAAATGCACTGATTACTGTGTAAATGTCACTGGCAGGGAAGGGGTGAACACTAGGGGCAATGAAGGAGTTAACTGTGTTCCCTGGAATGTGTTACTAACTGTGTGGGGGCTGGGCTGACTGGGGGAGGAGGTGATCGTTGCTCCCATATACAGGAAACATACGATCACACTCCTTCCCCTCTGTCAGAATGGAGATCCGTGTGTTTACACACACGGATCCCCGTTCTGTCACTGCAGGGGAGCGATCATGGGTAGCCGGCGGACATAGAGTCTGCCCTACCCTCTCCCTGGCTCCCCCGGTACACAGTGAGCGCGCCTCCGGTGACTCACGATCCGCGATCTCACAGCCGTTATCAGGAAACTGCGATATCGAGCCAAGTTGCCGCCGTCAAGCCACGGCAGGCAGTCAGCAACTGGTTAAAGTGATTGTAAACCTCAGACATAAAATATGAACAAACCACATCCCTGTATAGTGTCTACTTGTCTCAATTAAGAGCACAAAGTGTAATTTCTATCTGCTGTTTCGTTCCTCTATCAGCAGGAGTCACTTTTGAGAAGTTTTCCCGACGCCAAGGGAAAAATTGTGACAGGGCACGGGAGCTCCATCTGATTGACAGCCTCAGCTCTCCTCACTGAGCTCTGTAGAGTGTCTTTTCAGCTCTCTGCACTGTATTCTGACAGCTCAGACAAGCTGTATAAATTGTAGACTGAACAGATGTAGAGAAGACTGCAGATAAACAGGTACAACCTATGCGGGAGGATTGGTTTCATCTGTGTATCACCTGGGGCCAGTCACTTCACTGGGTATATGTAAGGGTTTATAGCCACTCTAAACAAAGGCTGATAAGAGTAAACTATTAAGGCTAGCATTGTCGTCTTCCTTATGAAATGGCATGGCATTAAAGTGGTTGTCAACTCTCCTGACATTTTTCAAAAAAATCCTGCAAGACAAAGGCATAATGAGCTAGTATGCATTGCATACTAGCTCATTATGAAATACTTACCTTGGAACGAAGCTGTTGCAGCGGTCCCCGAACACCGCTGTGAACGGCGACATGTTGCTTCCGGGTTCGGCGGCTCCAGCCAATCCCGCACATGCGCACGGGAGCCGTCGTTTATGACACCCTTAGTGAAAAAAAGGCCCAGTCGGGCTGTTACTTCACTGCGCTTGTGCCGATGATGTTGGCACATGCATCTATACTGTATATTTAGGAGATATGCAGGGTACCTACAGGTAAGCTTTATTATAGGCTTACCCGTAGGTTAAAGTGGTTGTCAAGAGTTGACAACCACTTTAACGTGATATAAACAATGTAGTACCAGCCATGTTTGTTTACAGCTATGTTTGTAGAGCTGGCTTTGAAGTAGAAGTGATTAATGCTGCTGTGTTTCTATAACAGCTCCACTTTTCATTTTAACAATGTAATGATAAAAATACTTTTATCTTGATCTGCGGTGGGGTCTACCTTAGAAGTGAGAACCCACTCCACTTGGTGAAGGGAGCACGCGTGTCAGCCCATTTTGTGCATTGTGTTATTTGCTACTGCACACTGGGACTTATGAAAGACTGCCTACTGGCACTAGCACTTTACTTCTTCCAGCATTTTTTGCACGTCTGTGGACATGCTATGAAATTACATTGTCATGCACTTTAAAGAAAGCACTTGTATTTATTTATTTATCTATGTGATTATTACAATTGTTTTAATGATTGTGCTCTTATTGGTGCCTTACGCATCCAGCTAAGACATCACACACTGCTATTATTATCCTTTGTTTTGCACATTGGTATATGTTTCTACCATTGCCCACACCTACTTTCCTCTTTTTTTCAATATTTTTTATACATGTCCTTATGCACATACAGCAGCGCTTCCACGATTTTAAACTTCCTATATTATTTGGTGTGAAACACTTTAGGTGGAAGCAGCAGCGCAGTATAGATTTCATATTTTTTAGTAATGCCTACACTCAGTTGGCAGCGCACTACCAACTTTTTAATATTACAGATTACTTGGGACTACCATTAGGCTTCATATACATTACAGCTCCTAAACTTGAGTTTAGCAGCTTTTGGCATTTTTTTTTTTGCCAAAGCTCCTAAACTCAACTCCATAAAAGCCTGTGTGTCCATGTACACATAGGCTTCTAGGATGGTTTAGGAGCTGCTGTGGTTAGGAGAGGTTCAAGCTCCCTCAACCTCCCTCTCCTGAACACAGAAGAATTGCATTCAGGATAAGAATGTTTTCACCGCTGAAAAATCTTGGCACGATTTTTCCACGTTTTGCGTTTTCCTGCGACCGGCGGTAATGCAAGGTTATGTGTACATGAAGCCTTACTTATAATAGTTGCTCTGATTATTTGTTACTGTAATCATTTTTTATTGTTTAGTGCATTTCTATTTCATATCACAGTGAAAGAAGGAAACGGTCACACAGATCAACTTTGGTTGGAATTTTGTTCATATGAAAGGTTTAATGTTAAAATTAGTTGGGTGTTCTAAAGACAGCATGGTGCATATTACTTTCAAAATATTACCAGCATTTTGTCTCTTTGTGTAGACAGTCATACATTTAGCTTTACTCTTACAATTACTGTCCCTGAAAGTAGTCCCAGCTTGTCATCCAGGATTCCTCTGTCATACCTTTGACTTCAAACTGGATAAGTGTTGCATGGTCTGTGTAGCACTAATCCTAACTGCTGCTGATAATTCTGGGGAATATCTGTTGGTGGAGGACAGGAGTAAGTATCCTGTTTTATGTTCGTGGTAGATCATCATGTCCCATAATAGTGCAGAGATAAGGGTAGCACAATGGACCACAGTTGACATTCACACTCCAAGAGCAAAAATGTAATGCGTATATTTCACTACTCCTTATCTTGCATTCAGTCGCCATCCAACGTATGTGGGCTTATCAAGCTTTGTTACAGATTTCCTAATTTTCGATTAATGTAAAGATTACCTGAATGAAACATGGTGGCAACCATTGGTGATCTCTTTCTGAAAATACCTAATGGCTCCCCTGGTTTTTAGGCTCGATTCACATCAATGCATGTTGATTTTTAGCGTTTTTTCACTGCTTTTTGTTGTGCTTTCCGCGATTTTGCCGCGATTTGCGTGTTTTATATTAAATTTTTATATAGATTTTATATATATATATATATATATATATATATATATATATGTATATGTGTGTGTGTGTGTGTGTGTGTGTGTGTGTGTGTGTGTGTGTGTGTGTGTGTGTATATATATATATATATATTTATTTATTTTTTTTAGGATAACTGTTGTTGCTAGGCAGATTTAAAACGCAAATCACGGTAAAAATGCAGCACTTGCATTTTTCTTGCATGCCCATTGAAGTCTGTTACATGAAAAAAAGGGATTTTATTATAACTTACCATAAAATCCAGACGCAGCCTTCTTATGACACGTGGGTTATGCTCATATTACTAGGAGTAGACTAGGCAAAAATAAAACAAAAGGATAGGTTGGCCCCTCCCAGGGGGCCTTCCTCACCTTAGCATATAATCCCCCTGCTGTGCATAGCACATCACTTTGTAACAAGCCGTACAAACTCAACACAGAGGGGTGGGTGCTGCGTCTGTCAGTGAACTCAGAGAAAAGGATTTTACGGTAAGTTATAATAAAATCCCTTTTACTCTTCCGTTCACTGACAGACGCAGCTTTCTTATGACACGTGGGGATGTCCCAAAGCTGTGCCAATCAAGAGGGGTGGGCAAACTATAACAACTGTACTCAACAGAAAAAGCCCTCTCAGGCGGCGCTAATCACGCCTACACTGCCGCTTGTAATACTTTGCGGCCAAAGGCAGCATCCGAAGATGCTGAAACATCAATTTTGTAAAACTTAGTAAACGTGTGCACTGAGGTCCAAGTAGCCGCTTTGCACACCTGAGACACCGAGGCCTGGTGTCTAAACGCCCAGGAAGTACTAACTGCCCTGGTGGAATGAGCCGTGACTGGAAACGGGGGAACCTTGCCCCAAATCTCATATGCATGAGTCACGGTCTTCCTTATCCAACGAGAAATGGTAGCTGATGAGGCTGCCATGCCTTTGCGCGACCCTTCCGTCAGCACAAATAAAGAATCAGACTTCCGAAAAGAAGCTGTACCCTTAAGCGTACTTAACGCCAGGTTCTTGTCCAGTCCTTGCTGCAAAAAAGTCAGTACTCTGGACACTATATAAGAGCGGGGGTTCCAACCCCCTGCCTCGCACCAGGTAATATAGGCTTTCCAGGTCCTATGATAACTCTTACGTGAGGTACCTTTTACGTGCTTCAATCATAGTAGGGATCACGGAGTCCGAGACACCCCTCTCCCTCAACACCTGGGACTCAATAGCCAAGCCGTCAAAGCCAGCGAGGGTAAAGCAGGGTGCAAGATGGGCCCCTGAGACCGTAGGTCTTCGCGAAGTGGAAGACGCCACGGAACATCTGTCACCATCCATACTACGTTGGCGTGCCGAGGCCAATCCGGAGCTACCAGGATTGTCAGGATTCCCTCTGCTTCTATCCTGCGCAGAACCCGCGGTAGAAGCTTTAGAGGAGGAAAGATGTACAGTAGCCGATACCGGCCACAGGGCGTTACAGGTGCGTCTGAGGCGACCGCCAACTGATCTTTTGTTCTGCACACAAAGGTCTGTACCTTGTGATTGAACCTGGAGGCCATGAGGTCCACCTCTGGCGTGCCCCACTTGAGGCAAATCTGGCGGAACGCTTCTGGATGTAGGGACCATTTCCCCTGATCCAGAGTCCAGCGGCTGAGAAAGTCCACCTGCCAGTTTTCCACGCCTGGGATATAGATTGCAGAGAGAGCTGGCATGTGAAGTTCTGCCCACGGAAGGATCAGAGCCACCTCTGCGGCTGCTGCCGAGCTTCTTGTTCTGCCCTGATGGTTCACATATGCCACAGCCGTGACATTGTCCGACTGAACCCGGACAGGGAGGCCTCGCAGCCTTTCTGACCAACGGGACAGACAAAGTCTGATCGCTCAGTTCTAGTACATTTATTGGAAGACAAGCTTCCCGCACTGACCAACGACCCAGGACAGAGAACTGACCCAGGACCCCTCCCCAGCCCGATAGGCTGGAATCCGTCATTACTATAGACCAATTGAGGGGGATAAAACATTTTCCCAACTTTAGGGCCGGAGCCCGAATCCACCAAATTAAGGATCCTCGGGACTGATGATCCAACCTGATCAGACTGTCTAGGGATAGGGGGGATTTGTCCCATTGCGACAAAATCGCCTTCTGCAAGAGCCGAGTGTGACTCAGGGCGTAAGGTATCGCTTCGAAAGGCTACACCGTTGGCCCCAACACTCGCATACAGAACCGTAAGGAGGACCACTGGCGTGATAACAGGGTTCGCACTGCTGCCTGAAGTGTCAGGAGCTTGTTTGGTGGTAAAAACACCCTTGCCTTCACCGTGTCCAGAATCAGACCCAGGTATTCCAGCCGGCAGGATGGAGTCAACGATGATTTCTGCAGGTTGATCAGCCAACTGAACTCTTTTAACGTGGACACCGTGATTGTCACGTTCTCCTCCAGAGCCGCAGCAGACTCTGCTCTCAGGAGTAAATCGTCGAGGTATGCTATTACCGCAATACCTCTCTGTCTCAGCAGCGCCAGCATCGGGGCCACCACCTTGGTGAACACTCGGGGAGATGAAGCCAGCCCAAAGGGAAGTGCCACAAACTGGTAATGCAGATCTCCCACTGCGAGGCGTAGAAAACGCTGGTGACTGTGACAAACTGGAACATGGAGATACGCGTCCCTGATATCCAGGGACGCCATGAATTCCCCTTGGTGCAGGGCGTTCAGGACCAAGCGGATGGACTCCATCCTGAATCTCTTCGTTTTTACGAAGCAGTTTAATGCCAGAACTGGCCTGACACCGCCCTTTTTGGGCACCACAAAGAGGTTTGAGTAAAACCCTGAAATCTTTCCACCATGGGTACCGGTACAATCACCCCCTGTTCGGCAAGCGCCCGAACAGCGCCTAGAAGCGCCTCCCGATGCCCCTGAGGGAGTCTTAAGTTTGAAGGGAAGAACCTTTCTGGGGGCAGAAAGATTAATTCTATCCTGTACCCGGAGGACACCACCTCCAGTACCCACCGATTGGTGATGCAGGCAGCCCATCTGCCTGCGAACCCCAGCAACCGGCCCCCAACCCGTGAGTCGGGCGGGGGCAACCCATCTTGCAGAGGTTGACTTATCCTTCGCTTTTTTGGACTTATGTTACCAGGGCCTTTTACTGGGCCCAGCGGAAGCCTTACCGGACTTGAAGCCCTTACCTGCCGAGCTGGGCGGACGAAAAAACTTCTGACCTGAAGAAACAGGGCCCTGCCTACGGCGAGAATCCCGCCGCTTTGGCTCTGGAAGGAAAGTACTCGTCCCTCCCGTGAAATCCTTAATGATTTCATCCAACTGTGGGCCAAACAGACGCACTCCCTGAAAGGGAAGATCTGCAAGAGCTTTCTTTGAAGCCTGGTCGCCCGACCAAGAGCGGAGCCACAGCACCCGCCTGATAACAATTGCAAAAACAGACACTTTTGACAGCATGTGAAGCAGGTCCAAAGCCGCATGGCATATGTAGCGGAGACCCTCTTCCAAATGTTGTGCCCGCTGTACTTCAGCCTGTGCACACTCACAAGTTAAACCAGAGTGTAATGTGGCAGCGTGCTCATGAAGAGATTGCGCCGCCATCGCAGCTGCTAGAGCCGGCCTCATGGCTGACCCAGCCAACAAGAACAGTGCCTTAGACACTGCCTCTATGCGGCAATCGGCCGCTTCCCTAAAAGACGGAGACCCCTCCAAGGGAATGGTCGTTGCCTTATTCAGAGGGGCCACTAGGGGGTCCACCGTTGGGGAAGCCCATCTCTTAGTAAAGCTATCCTCAAAGGGGTAGCGAACAGCAAAGCTTTTAGGTAAAGCAAAGGAATTTTGCGGCCGTAGCCATTCCTTGAACACCGCCTGTTCAAACACTTGATCATAAGGGTAAGGGGACCTAGGGGGTTTAAGCGATCCACAAATATATGTGGACTCATGCGACTCTCCTGCTTGGTCAAGCCGCATGGAGTTGCCAATATCAGTGATCAGAACGGCCACTAACACTTTGTCGCACAAAAATGGAGCCTCCTGATCACCTTCGCCGTCTGAGGGCAGTTCACCCTCTGATAGGTCCACGGGTGTGACCACTGAGGCGCTCTCTGGATCCGAATGCACCCCTGAGGAATGAGGGGGGGTCATTTTTTGGGGCCCCCCAGAATCTGGACCCCCGCCCGGGGAAAGAACTCCCCAAACACCGCCCTCAGCTGTTCCAAGGACACCAGGGTTCCCAGGGTGGATTGTTGATCCGCAGGTACCCCTGCCATAGCATTGCCGGCCTCTGACATCCCAGCCTTCCGGCACCCCCACTGTGTGACCACCACCTCTACCCCACCAATCAGCCCGGGAGACCCGTGAGGATTGCACCCACCGCTACCAGCACCCAGGGAGAGCCAGCTATACTTGCTGTTTTAAATGCCTCAGCACTGTGACCGGAATGAGCAATGCCCAAAAATCCACTGCACTTCAAGAGCCTGCACCACCGAGTGTCAGCCACGTTGTCAAAGTGAAACCGGACGTACTACTTCCGTTTTTATCACTTCCTGTAATACCAAAAACGACCACTGGGGGCCGCCAGAGTACAGGCTGAAAAATGCATGGGCTACCAAAGAATGGATGCTGCCATTAACACAAGCAGAGCTTATAGCAAAATGGCGTGGTCGGCGGACGAACGAACGGTGATCCACACCGAATGGCGGCGAACCGCTTAATGCAGTGCTCCGAACGGTCAGTGCAAGGTGCGGTACTGCGGGGGGGGGAGGGGGAGTGGGGGCAGGGCGGGAGATGATCCTCTAAGGGGTACCACCCAGTGTGTCCCCACTAACGGACCCCCACCGGCCGGCTACAACAGAAGCTGCCCAGGTGCCCACTCCGCACCCCTAGGACGGAAGAGGGGTCCACTCGCCAATCCGACGGGCGTAGCGGGTAGCCACCCGGAGCAGACTTACCTCCCCATAGAGAGGCATGCTGCTGGCCAGGCCCCTGGACAGGAACAAAACCAGTCACTGGGCTCTAGTGGGTTTCAGCCACTGGCAGTCCGCACGGAATGGGTGCTATGCGGCGGGCCCCCGCTAAGGGTAGCTCGCATAGTGTTGGCCGGACTGGGGAAAGTTTTTGGATTCTAGATATCCTCTATACCACTAGCCGGCTTCTTGATAGCAGTCTTCATCAGAAAAAATCTTGTGGAGACCGCAGATCCCATAGGGAACCAGGTCTACTCCTTGTACTAGGCAATTTAAAACTGATATGCTATGCAGAGCAGGGGGATTATATGCTAAGGTGAGGACGGCCCCCTGGGAGGGGCCAACCTATGCTTTTGTTTTATTTTTGCCTAGTCTACTCCTAGTAATATGAGCATAACCCACGTGTCATAAGAAGGCTGCGTCTGTCAGTGAACGGAAGAGTAACACTGCTTTTTGCATGAAAAAAAAGTCCCAGACCCTTTCCAAAAATGCAGAGGTACTAAAAAGCATTGATGTGAACATGTTCCATAGGAACCCATGTTCAAAAAATTCCCTGCATTTCTGTAAACTGCATCAAAAAACACACTAGTGTGAATGGAGCCTAATACTTTGGGTGGCTATCCCAGATCAAGTACTGTAAGTTGACCAGGAAAGTTAGATGTCGTCGTTTTCTGAATACTAATTCCAGGTCTGCAACTCAGATTATTGAAGCAGAGGTCAGCAATGGCAGGCTCCACGTTTCCCTAGAAATGCCTCTTTTAACCACTCGACCTCCAGAAGGTTTTACCCCCTTCATGACCAGAGCATTTTTGGTAGTCAGCACTGTGGTACTTTTAACTGGCAATTGTGCGGTCATGCAACACTGTACCTTAATTTAAATTTATATAATTTTTTTTCAAACAAATAGAGCTTTCTTTTGGTGGTATTTATTCACCTCTAGGGGTTTTTTTTTGCTATATATAACTGAAAAAATACTGAACATTAGAAAACAAAAAAAAAACACATTTCTGAAAATTTACAAACAAATAATTATTCTTAATAAATGTAGGCCAAAATGTAGTCTGCTTCATTTCTTTGGTAAAAATATTACCCAAATCAGTGTATATTATTTAGTCTATGTGAAAGACTATGGTGTGTGTGTGTGTGTGTGTGTGTGTGTGTGTGTGTGTGTGTTTATATTTATATATATATATATATATATATATATATATATATATATATATATATTTTTTGATCAAACCTGATGTATTATGTATTGACGGTCTATCTCATTTCTTGAGGCCCTAAAATGCCAGGACAGTACAAATACCAATTTTTGGAAAGTAGAGAATCCGAGGTATGGATTATTAAAGGCCCATACACACACTGCGACGGTCGTACAACAACAGTCTTGCAACAGCTTGCTGTATGATAATCTGACCCTTAGTACGCACGATTACAACAGCCGACATTGAACAGTTGTACAACAGAAGTTGGCTGAGCAGACTAGAAAACTTTTGTTGTACAACAAGGCGTTGTACCACTGTTGACTCGTATGTACAGAATTTGTCCCAACAAAAGATGTACATGCAAAACACGCATGTCCGAAAGTGTCCGTTCGTGTACACCTACGTTCCTATTTCACAAATCACATTCACCTGAACTTCCTCTTTATATGCTTGTAACACGTCACTACGTTCGGCTTTGTTGAAGCTTTATTGAACAATTACTTGACTCATGTCAGTACGCTAGACAACAGCCAATTTTGGGCAAAAGTTGAACGTGCGGTCTTACGACTGTTGCACCGTGTGTACGAGGCATAAGAGGCATGGCAAATTTTTTTTACATTTTTTTTTTTTGTCACAATTTTTTGGAAAGTGAAAAAAATTAAGTAAAATTGTGACACTGTAGGACGGGGGTGTGATCAGAGATTTTTTTCAATTTCTTTTGGTTACTTGTGATGCTTGCACAATGATGACCACAGTAACGGTAATCACTTGAACTGTCATGAGTCCTGTGATTGGCCCAGGTACCGTATGATCACTGATGACCAGTCACAGATCACACACAGTAGTAAACAATAATATCATGGCTTGCATTCATGACTATTGTCGACTATGTGACGTGATCGCACATCGATCACATGGTATCTGTGCCTCTCACCGCAGCCCAATACTGAGCAATGCAATTGTTGTGTGTGGTGGACACAGCAGTTGCAGGCTGAGTACCCTAGGGGCATGTTCAGTGCGCATGAGCACGCCAAGGTATGAGTACTTTTGTGGTGCCTGTGGGAGACACCCGCCAGCAGTAAATGTACTCTTGGTGGTTGGCAAGTGGTTAAAGCAAACCTGTCAGTTGCTTCCCATTCTCTAACCCCTACATCATTACAGGAAGTGAGGTAATCTGAAGAAAGCCGTGGCATTAGAATAAAGCTATGGTAAGACATGCAGACATTTCAGTTTTAAGTAAATGAAAGGGTCAATTTAACCTGATCTTTGGATCCCACTTAGGTTTTCATGTTCTCTTTTGAGTACTTCTGTTTCCCCCTTCAGTTGTTCCCTCTGTCCTTGTAGCTACTCCCACTAACTCCTAAAAAGTAATGTCTAATTCATGAATATTTTGTATTCTTTCTTTTGAGACTAGCAGATGTTTTGAGATCCACTCTGATTATGTAACATGCAGTTAAACCAGTTCTTCCATGTTTATTCATGGTATTTTAAGTATAGACTTGTATAGAATATAAAAAAAATATAAACATTATCTGTGGTAAGTAAATCATTATGTGTGTTTTATTATACAGGAAATTGGAATGTATGTGAACAAACAGTTGTTCTCCAAGGAGCGCTGCTTCTAGCAGAGAAACTTGCCGTACACAAAACCTTACTGGAATTTAAGAAGGCTGACTGGCCTCTCATTGAAAAGCCAATAACTGATGCTGTAAAGG
This sequence comes from Glandirana rugosa, assembly GCA_018402905.1. Classification (NCBI taxonomy): domain Eukaryota; kingdom Metazoa; phylum Chordata; class Amphibia; order Anura; family Ranidae; genus Glandirana; species Glandirana rugosa. The sequence goes on along the minus strand of BLSH010244832.1, from coordinate 582,260 downwards.
AGATCAGCTCAGGTACCTGGTCACAAAGCCACGGATGGAGGAAAAGAGCCATCGCTATATTTTGGGCCAAAATAATTTCTTGCCGGTCACAGCTGTCCCAGGAAGCCGAACTGGACATCGAGAGGAAATGGAAAGAGGATGTTTTCTTTCCAGTGGGAAACATGATGCCAAAAATAAATAATACAGTTCTGTATGAACTGCTGAAAGCTACGAAGGCTGCAGATATATTTGCGGAGCTGCTCTTGGCACTGCCTGAAGATTTTTGGGTGCATGAAGTATGCTTGTTGCTAGACCATCTTTGTGATGAAACATCTTTAGAGGATGTGACTTTCTTTTTGGATGTGTGGTGGGAACTAATGAAAGGTTATAAGCATGGACAGGATGAGACTGTTAGGATATTTTCAGCTGTTGCATGTCAGTACTTGTCTAAAACAAATGATGAACTTTTGCCGAGCTCAAAGAGATTTAAACCTGACCCTGAACAAGTTTTACCTCCAGATAATAGTATTCTTGCAGCAATTCTGGATAGACTTCATAAAATTAGGCCATACATCGCTAATGCCAAGCTGAAGTGCTACACAATTGCAAACTTGGCAGACATGTTATGCTCCTCTGCATTTCTGGTGAAAGAGTCAGGGCATCTTCCCGTAAGGCAGTACTTGGAGAAACTAGTTGCTGTCCTTAGTTTTTGTAATACTGGAACCAAAAAACTACATCCCCAAAGCTACCTCCCGGAAATAAGGGAAGCAGAGAGGGTTGTTCAGAGTGGAAACATAGCTTCCAAATTTAGATTAACAAAAGAGGCTCAGCACTTTAGTTTAAATTTACTCCAAGATCTGCTTCTTCAGTGGGAAGAAGAACTGCACAATTATATTAATAACAATGAAGATATTGGGTACGAGTGTTACAGGATGAACAGCAGCCTAGCATCTTTGGAGAAAATCCTGTTTGCATTGGAATGTCCAGAGCAAAGGGAGAATGGTTTAGAAATGGTAAAGTATATCACCAGCCTACAGGAGAAGACTGCAATGGCTCAAATAAAATATGCAAGAAATGACACTGATGCAATGGCAGCTGTTGCCATGAACATAATTAAGGAAAAGATGGACCGCTATGAAGAAGTTTGCAATTTCTTTGCTTCAGAAGTTGCCTGGGCATTTACTAATTACTGGTTTGATTGCCTTAACAAGAACAAGGAACTGTTTCGGGATGTAGACTTGATTTTTAAATTACTGGAAACTGTGGATAAAGCTACATCGGAGCAAAGCAATCAAAATATCAAGCAAGTTGAAAAGTGTGCCAGTATTGTTTTAGATCTGTACTGTGAACTCCCTTTAGAAAAGATTAATATTGTGCTTATGAGAGTGTTATGTAAATGGGGAAAGAAAGGGCTGTCTCATTGTATGATGGCATTTACAGATCACTTTCAGGAAGAGCTCAACATGACATTCAATCAGATCTCCCAGAAAGTGACAAATGACAACCCTGTTACTAGAGTGGCCAGACTGGCTCTATTGCACCCTGAACAAGTGGTCAGCAGAGCATGTCACATTGCTGTGACCAACCTTGGTGCTCATGTCTTTTTATCAAAGATACTGATTTCACTTCCTGCCTTAGGTTTTAGGAATTCTAATAACACAGAGGAATCAAACTCATTAATATGCCGGTGCTTGATGGAAACCTGCTGGGGCAAACTTTCCTCAGATAAGGAAGAAAGTCAATTTTTATATTTACTCACTTATTTAATGGGATCTTCTGAAAATACAGAGAATAACACAGCATCTCTACTGCAGCCAGCAGAAGTGGTAAGGACATTTGTTCTTCCATACCTACTTGATGAATGCATCCATTTGAAGTCCTGTTTGCATATTCTTCAAAAGGCACTTGGTGTAGAGAACCCAGTAGATACCTCTGGCAAGCACTGGGTTCTCTCTTGCTCACCATTTCCTCTTATTATGTGTCTATGTAAACTCCTCAATAGCTATAGTAGGTGCTGGCAGCATTCTGATCAACCATATTGCCTTACATTGGAATCCAAAGAGTTAATCATTAAAATTCTTACTCAGATATATATTGTGATCTTGCCAGAGGCCGATAATAGTACAGAAACTTGGAATAAGTCACTCTTCTGGCTACACAGAAAAATGGAGCACTTAGATTGGGTTGTACGGTTGAGATTGAAGCCAATATTTGGAAAGCACTTTAAGTATGAAGTCCCAGCGTCTTTGTTTGAGGTTTGCAAACTTTCAGAGGATGAGTGGACGACGCTTCACCTTCCAGAGTATGGGCTGGGAACAGGTCTTTTGGCTTGGATGGAATGCTGTTGTGTATCAGGAGAAATGAAAGACCAAATGCTGTCCCTTTTGTGTGTCAACATAGAGGACCCAGAGGAGGTCAATTTCTTTAGCAAGGGGTTCTTGGTGGCCATGGTTCAAGTCCTTCCTTGGTGCAGTTCAACTGAATGCAAGCTTCTCAGTCAAGTTGTGAGGACTCTGTTGGAAAAACAACTTCTCCATGTGCCATATACTCTGGAATATGTGCAGTACATGCCTCTTCTTAATCTCCGGCCATTTGCCTACCATCTCCAGTACTCTGTCCTCCTCTTGCGAGTTTTCCAGCTCCTCTGCAGCTCTAGCTGTTCTAATTGGCTTACCCTCGATGGCCAAAAGCATATTGCAAGTCTTTACAGTGCCTGCATCTCAGATATATTGGATGGGGTTAAAAAGCAGTTGTTGGACTGTAGTCTTCAATTGAAGGAACAGAAAGAAGCAGAATATGTTCAGGAGGTTTTGTTCATTTATAGTCAAGTATTCTGCCATGTCCTCCATATTGTAGCAATGATGTCGGAAAACACATGTGAACCTCTTTTCTTTTTGTCCCTTGAAATTCTTTCCTTGTATGAGACCCTAAGAGCTAGTGACACTTCTAAAAACAGCTTGCTGAGAAAAGCAAATGATAGACACTTCTTAAAGTCCATCACTGCGGGCGTTCATAATGAGCACCATCGGGCCACTCTGATGCAGAAAATTAACAAACTTTAAACAGCAGATGATTGAAAGAGGATCAGTAAGTGTACAAGCTAAGAAATATTACACAGACCAATTTAAATCAGCCATAGAAAATAATGGCATATCATTTGCTTTACCTCATTTAGCATATGCACATTACACAATGAAACACATGACATGGTTTATACTCCTAATGCAAGCAAAGCCAGCAATCAAACCAATGTCTGATTTAAATACTACATTATAACATCCAGCTGAATAAATATGTCAGCTACACAAGAGCAATACAATAATTTTGATCCAATTACAGAGGTTTTTCCTCAAGGATACCTGTATGAGGAAGTATGCCATTGCTAACCTCCCTTATGAAAATAATAGTTCCCTGTCTCTCCTTATGATCCAAAGGCTTCAGTACATTTTTGAGTCCCTGATATGGAACAAGTATGCAGGCCACAGACAGCCAGTTAGCTAGAATTAAGAAGTTAAGCATAAGTTAAACCCATATTTCTGTCTTTGGATGATTCCTTAGTTTTAACATTTCGCTTGTTTTAGGCTCATCACGTGTAAGTTTCCACTGACTAACTATCTGAATCACAAGGTTTTTTTTTTATACTATGAAATGCCTTGTTATGAATACCATGCACTGTTTATTTCAACTTGTTTTGACTAAATAAAATTGTCATACCTGTGAATGTCGTTACTAAAAATTACAACATTCATTTTTTTTTTTTCTTGCAGTATTTAACCACTTCACCCCCGGAAGGATTTCCCACTGTAGGACCAGAGCACTTTTTGCAATTCGGCACTGCGTCTCTTTAACTGACAATTGCGTGGTCGTGCGACGTTGTACCTAAATGAAATTTGCATCCTTTTTTCCCACAAATAGAGCTTTCTTTTGGTGGTATTTGATCACCTCTGCGTCATTTCTGATCACAGCTATAAACAAAAATTGTGACAATTTTGCAAAAAAAAAAAACATTTCTTACTTTTTGCTAAAATATAAATCCAAAAAAAAATAAAAACAAATGTATTCATCGGTTTTGGCCCATTTATATTCTTCCTTGTATTTTTGATTAAAAAAAAATCACAATCTGCGTTTGATTGGTGTGTGCAAAAGTTGCCGCGTTTACAAACCATAAGAATTAATTTCTGGTGTTTTTTCGTTTTTTTTTTTTTTTTTTTTTTTTTTTTTAGTAATGGCGGCGATCTGCAATTTTTATTGGGACTGTGGTATTGGGGCGGAAATGCCGGACATTTTTGACACTTTTTTGGGACCAATGAAATTTATACAGCGATCAGAAATCTAAATATCCACTGATTACTGTATAAATGTTATTGGCAGTGAAGGGGCTAACCTGCAGGGGGAGATCTAGGGGTTAACTGTGTTTCCTAGGTGTGTTCTTACTGTGAGGGGCTGGGCTGTCAGGGGCATAAGAGATCTAACTGATCCCAGTGACCGGGATCCGTAGATCTTTTAAATGCCCACTGACGGAACAGGGAACCGCCGTCTTTACATCGGCGGTTTCCCGTTCTTTCACTCTGGCAGGTCATCACGGCTCCCCGGCGGACATCAGGTTCGCCCGAGCCACGGGCACACTCCTCCAGAGTGCGGCGGGCACGAGAGCGCGCCCCTAGCTGAGTGTGCGTGAATCGACGCCTATTTACGGCGATTCACGGAATAGAGCCACGCTGTCACTGTAAATAGGAACCGGTTAATTGAAAGTGGACCTTTGCCTTTCACTAAATATCAGCAGACAACTCTGCATGATATGAAATCATTTTACATTCATTAGTTAAACATTTTTTACTTTTACTTACAATTACGATTTCATGCTTTCTGGTTGAGTGAGGCGACAGTGATGTATCCAGTTCTTCAAAGATGCATCCTAGGAAGGCTACATCACCAGTGCCTTCCCCCTTGAGATGGATCGAGATCAGTCTCAGGTAAGTGTAAGGGGGGGCTGCATGCAGAAGGTTTTTTTTACCTTAATGCAGAGAATGCATTAACCACTTCAGCCCTGGAAGAATTTACCCATTTTTTGCCCAAGCCATTTTTTTGCGATACAGCACTGCGTTGCTTTAACTGACGCGTGGTCGTTAACACTAGGGGTGATCAAGAGATTAAGTGTGTTCCCTATGTGTGTTCTAACTGTAGGGGGGATGAGCTGCCAGGGACATGGCAGAAATCGCTGTTCCTGATCACTGAGAATAGAAGATCTCTGCCATGTCACCTGGCAGAACAATCGAGTCCGCTAGACCCGTGGACACACTCCCGCTATGGCGTCTCACGCAGGAGAGCCGACCTGCCGCATTATAATGATGGCGGCTGGTTGGCAAGAGGTTAACCCCTTGCCGACCGCCAATTGACGGCGGCAAGGTGGCTCGTGAGCGCAAATCGCCGTCATATGACGGCGGCTGCGCTCACGAGCCTAGTGAGCGCGCGCGCGCCGCCGGTGGCGCGCCCGCGCGCTCACTGTGTTCGGGGAGGGCCAGGGAGCGGGTGCGGCGGCTTCGATTGCCGCCGGCTACCCGCGATGGCCCCCCCGGAGCGAAGGAACGGAGGTCCGTGTAAGTAAACACGGACCTCCGTTCTGTGTGAGGGGGAAGGGCTGTGATCACAGCCTTCCTGTATACGAAGGCTGTGACCACTTCCCTTCCCCAGCTAGTGCGGTCCCCCCTACAGTTAGAACACGCCCAGGGAACATAGTTAACCCTTAGAGCGCCCCCTGCAGGTTAACCCCTTCACTGCCAATGACATTTACACAGTAATCAGTGCATTTTTATAGCACTGATCGCTGTATAAATGCCAATGGTCCCAAAAAAGTGTCAAAATGGTCCGACATGTCCGCTGAAATATCGCAGTACTGCTAAAAATCGCAGATCGCCGCCATTACTAGTAAAAAAAAAAACCCCAAAAATGAATTCTCATCATCCGTAAACGCGACCACTTTTGCGCAAACCAATCAATAAACACCGATTGCGATTTTTTTTTTATCGCAAATATGAGGAAGAATATAAAAACGGTGAAAAAAAATGTTTTTTTGGATTTGTATTTTAGCAAAAAGTAAGAAATTTGGGTTTTTTTGCAAAATTGTCGCTCTTCTTTTGTTTATAGCGGCGATCAGAAATGACGCAGCGGTGAGCAAATACCACCAAAAGAAAGCTCTATTTGTGGGAAAAAAAGGACACAAATTTTGTTTGGGTACAACGTCGCACGACCGCGCAATTTTCAGTTAAAGCTACGCAGCGCCGAATCGCAAAAAGGGCTCCGGTCCTAAAGCTGGAAATCCTTCCGGGGCTGAAGTGGTTAAGGTAAAAAAAAAAAACTATGTGTACATGTTATCAAGCTATATGGGGGATTACTGAGGGAAAAAAAAGCTGTGTGTGTGTGTGTGTGTGTGTGTGTGTGTGTGTATATATATATATATATATATATATATATAACAATTAGGAAAGGTGAGCAGCACTTCAGTGTTCTTCAGGTGCCAGCAATCAAGCCTTACCCCAAGGTTATATATAAAAATAAAAGTCCAGGATTGCTGCACACAACTTCTTTAATATTTCAAAGTATTAAAATACAAGCATCGTTTAAGAATTTTCTTCAAAAGTGGAACATACCTTGAGAAAGGGCATGAGAGGAGGACAATAGCCCGAAACCGTCGGTAAATATGGAGCAAGACCATTGTCTTGTTATGGGCTTTGTTTGATTTACATAATCTTTTTATGATCAGTATGTTACTATTTGAAGAAAATTCTTGAACGATGCTTGTATTTTGATACTTTGAAATATTAAAGAAGTTGTGTGCAGCAATCCTGGACTTTTATTATTTATATACACACCCCCCCCCCCCCCTCACATTTTCATAAATATTTTATTCTATCTTTTCATGTGACAACACTGAAGAAATGACACTTTGCTACAATGTAAAGTAGTGAGTGTACAGCTTGTATAACAGTGTAAATTTGCTGTCCCCTCAAAATAACTCAACACACAGCCATTAATGTCTAAACGAATGGCAACAAAAGTGAGTACACCCTTAAGTGAAAATGTCCAAATTGGGCCCAATTAGCCATTCTCCCTCCCCGTTGTCAGGTCTCAGGTGTGAATGGGGAGCAGGTGTGTTAAATTTGGTGTTATCACTCACTGGTCACTGGAAGTTCAACATGGAACCTCATAACAAGAACTCTCTGAGGATCTGAAAAACGAATTGTTGCTCTACATAAAGATGGCCTAAGCATTAAGAAGATTTCTAAGAGCCTGAAAATGAGCTGCAGCATGGTGGCCAAGACCATATAGTAGTTTAACAGGATCGCTTCCATTCAGAACAGGCCTCGCCATGGTCAACCAAAGTAGTTGAGTGCACATGCTCAGCGTCATATCCAAAGGTTGGCTTTGGGAAATAAAAAATAAACCTATGAGTGCTGGCAGCATTTATGCAGAGGTTGAAGGGGGGGCAGCCTGTCAGTGCTCAGACCATACGCCGCACACTGCTTCAAATTGGTCTGTATGGCTGTCGTCCCAGAAGTAAGCCTTTTCTAAAGATGATGCACAAGAAAGCCCACAAACAGTTTGCTGAAGACAAGCAGACTAAGGACATGGATTACTGGAACCATGTCCCGTGGTCTGATGAGACCAAGATAAACTTATTTGGTTCAGATGGTGTCAGATGAGGAGTACAAAGACAAGTGTGTCATGCCTACAGTCAAGCATGGTGGTTGGAGTGTTATAGTCTGGGGCTGCATGAGTGCTGCTGGCACTGGGGAGCTACAGTTCATTGAGGGAACCATGAATGCCAACATGTACTGTGACATACTGAAGCAGAGCATGATCCCCTCCCTTCAGTGACTGGGCCGCTGGGCAGTATTCCAACATCATAACGACCCCAAACACACCTCCAAGATGACCACTGCCTTGCTAAAGAAGCTGAGGGTAAAGGTGAAGGACTGGCCAAGCATGTCTGTAGACCTAAACTCTATTGAGCATCTGTGAGGCATCCTCAAATGGAAGGTGGAGGAGCACAAGGTCTCTAACATCCACCAGCTCTGTGATGTCGTCATGGAGGAGTGGAAGAGGACTCCAGTGGCAACCTGTGAAGCTCTGTGTAAGAATTACAAACCATTGTAATTCCTACACCGTTCACCTGATTTGGATGTAAATACCCTCAAGTTAAAGCTGAAAGTCTGCAGTTAAGCACATCTTGTTTGTTTCATTTCAAATCCATTGTGGTGGTGTATAGAGCCAAAAAGATTAGACTTGTGTCGATGTCCCAATATATATGGACCTGACTATATATATATATATATATATATACATAAATAATAGTGTGCTTATGGTTACTATAGTGCATTGAAAAAGTATTCATGCCCCTTGAAATTTTCCACATTTTGTCATGTTACAACCAAAAACGTAAATGTATTTTATTGGCACATAATGTGAAGTGGAAGGAAAATGATAAATGTTTTTCCAATTTTTTTACAAATATGTGAAAAGTGTGGCGTGCATTTGTATTCAGCCCCCCGAGTCAATCATTTGTAGAACCACCTTTCACTGCAATTACAGCTGCAAGTCTTTTTGGGGATGTCTCTACCAGCTTTGCATACCTAGAGAATGACATTTTTGCCCATTCTTTGCAAAATAGCTCAAGCTCTTTCAACAGCAATTGTGAAATCTTGTCACAGATTCTCAATTAGATTTAGGTCTGGACTTTGACTGGGCCATTTTAACCCATGAATATGCTTTGATCTAAACCATTCCATTGTAGCTGAGGCTGTATGTTTAGGGTCATTGTCCTGCTGGAAGGTTAACCTCCAGCCCGGTCTCAAGTCTTTTGCAGACTCCTAACGGGTTTTCTTTTAAGATTGCCTTGTATTCGGCTCCATCCATCTTCCCATCAACTCTGACCAGCTTCCCTGTCCCTGCTGAAGAAAAGTATCCCTGCAACATGATGCTGCCACCACCATGTTTCGCGGTGGGGATGATGTGTTCAGGGTGATGTGCAGTGTTAGTTTTCTGCCACACATAGCGTTTTGCTTTTAGGCCAAAAAGTTTAGTTTTGGTCTCGTGACAAGAGCACCTTTTGCCACATGCTTGCTGTGTCCTCCACGTGGCTTCTTGAAACTGGACATCTTTTGGCTTTCTTTCAACAATGGCTTTCTTCTTGCCACTCTTCCATAAAGGCCAGATTTGTGGAGTGCACAACCAATAATTGTCCTGTGGACAGATTCTCCCACCTGAGCTGTGGATCTCTGCAACTCCTCCAGAGTTATCATGGGCGTCTTTGCTGCTTCTCTGATTAATGCTCTCCTTGCCTGGCCTGTCAGTTTAGGTGGACAGCGATTGTCTTGATAGGTTTGCAGTTGTGCCATACGCTCTCCATTTTCAGATGATGAACTGAACAGATGTTCAAAGCTTTATTTTTTTTATAACCTAACCCTGCTTTAAACTTCTCCACAACTTTATCACTGACCTGTCTGGTGTGTTCCTCGGCCTTCATGATGCTGTTTGTTTACTAAGATTCTCTAACAAACCTCTGAGGGCTTCACAGAACAGCTGTATTTATACTGAGATTAAATTACACACAGGTGGACTCTATTTACTAATTGGGTGACTTCTGAAGGCAATTGGTTCCACTAGATTTTGGTTAGGGGTATCAGAGTAAAGGGGGCTGAATACAAATGCACGCCACACTTTTCAGATATTTATTTGTAAATAATTCTAAAAAACATTTATAATTTTCCTTCCACTTCATAATTATGTGCCACTTTGTGTTGGTCAATCACATAAAATCCCAATAAAATACATTTACGTTTTTGGTTGTAACATGACAAAATGTGGAAAATTTCAAGGGGTATGAATACTTATTCAAGGCACTGTACATGTATATTTTCTATATTCAACTGATACCCAACTTTCAATGTGCAAGATATACTGTTTATTTACTGTGATTGAGTGTCACCGCTAAGAGCTTATTCATACTAGTTCATTGTGGCAGTGTGCGGTAAAATGCACATTTCCAAGCTTTCCCACGATACACTTGCTCTATGTGCAGCATTCTGGTGTACCGGTTGTGTGTGTTTTTTCTCTTATTTGTTGTAGTGTATTGGCAGCTCATTCTTAATGAAGCAATCCAGGCACAGCAAGGCTAATTAGCAATGTCACTGGCAGCAATACGGCGCAGCAGAGGATAAATACAGAGCCGCAGGGAAAGCATTCCGGGCACAGCAAGAACATTAAACAGGGGTTTGAAATGTGGCATAGCAAAGAATACAACACAAAGGTACAAGGACTCACAATACAATTGTCTGGCAGTCCTGGGTAGCTGGCTGGGTTGGCTTGGTGAAAATGGATTCAGGCAGGATGATCAGCAGTGTGAGGGGCTTGCAGAGTCCTTCCAGAAGGGGGAATAGTTTGGTGCTGGGAGAGGCCGAAATCTGGAGAGACCGAGCTGCAGCATCAGGTCTAACGGGCACAAAGCAGACACGGGATGCAGACAGAAACCAGCTTGGGGTCTCCATAGGCAGCAAACAACACAGGGCACATAAAGAGAGTTTTTATTTCTAACACTTGCATAGGGTGCAATCCTTCTGCCATAGTGTCAGTCTCTGCCACAGCCACATAAGGAACTCCAGTGGACACAGACAGTATGGGATGAAGAGTGTGCCGTTCCTGTTGGGAATCCACATACAGGTTCCAGCATTGGGCTTAACTGCTTGGCGCCCTGCATGCAGGTAGTATGGGGTGGCAGGAACTGTGTGTAAGGCACTGGGAAAGGATCGGTGGTTCTGCCTGGCATGTTTTCCTGTACCTAAGAGATGTAGGATGGTAAGAGACGTGCAGGGACCTTCGGTATACCTCTTAGGCATAACCTAATAAATGCAAGTATAGTTGCATAAGAATAACACTCAGAAATAGGAAAGACCATTTTATTAGGTATTGCATACAAAGATGGAGCATCCTAAACATATACACAAATGTAATGTCCACCATGACTTTACTTGGGTATATTAATTATAAAATGGCAACAAATCCACAAAGTACAATCAATGTGTGTATATCCTAAGCATCACACTGTACATATATATGCACATAATTAAGAAATGTATCCATCCATAATATCAAATACACATGGAAATAGGTCTTAGTTACTAGTCCTATAACAGGATTCATAACCTCACAGTGATTGACTGAATTAAATGATGCTAAAGCAGTAGTTCTCAACTCCTGTCCTCAGGACCCGCTAACAGGCCAGGTTTGCAGGACAACTGAAATACATCACAGGTGATATCATTTGCTGCTCAGTGATTGCAGTATTCTAGTCTGCATCTCCCCAAGGTAATACTTAAAATCTGGCCTCTTGGTGGGTCCTGAGGACCGGAGTTGAGAACCACTGTGCTAAAGGCATAAAAAATTGCAGAGGATTTCACCACTCTCCCACATTCCTCCGTGGGTGCAAACCACATTGCATGTTGGGTTCAACAAGAAATTCTGCAACACCACGGGAAGTCCTTGTTTATTATGTCAGCTGATCCTGCATCAATCTGGCTCCTTCCTCTAATGCATTTCATAAAGGCCTATTCACATCAGTGCTCTGCAATACTGCGCATGTTACCAGCACGCACAGTAACACCTTATTAAAAATGGCGCCCCAATGTACCCTTCACTGCACTGATGAAAATGCTGCACGCAAGCAGATTTATGTCCTGCCTTCATCAAAGAATGCAATGGCACAGGAGGACACTTTACAGTACACACTCATGTGTTCGTTATAGGTCTCCGATTACATAAAAATTATATTGTAACACTGGTCGCTTGCTGTACAGTAACCTCCCTTCAAGAAATTACCATTATGTTTGGAAGGTACAAGTAGGGATGTACAGAGGGCATACACTATATCGTCAAAAGTATTGGGACACCTGCCTTTATACGCACATGAACTTTAATGGCATCTCAGTCTTAATCCATAGGGTTCAAATATTGAGCTGGCCCACCCTTTGCAGCTATAACAGCTTCAACTCTTCTGGGAAGGCTGCCCATAAGGTTTAGGAGGGTGTCTATGGGAATGTTTGACCATTCTTCCATAAGTGCATTTGTGAGGTCAGGCACTGATGTGGATTAGAAGTCTTGGCTCACAGTCTAAACTCTAATTCATCTCAAAGATGTTCTACCAGGTTGAGGTAAGGACTCTGTGCAGACAGTAAAGTTCCTTCAACCCAAACTTACTTATCCATGTCTTTATGGACCTTGCTTTTTGCAATGGTGCGCAGTCATGTTGGAACAGGAAGGGGCCATCCCCAAACTGTTCCCACAAAGTGGGGAGCATGAGATTGCCCAAAATGTCTTGGTATGCTGATGCCTTTGGAACTAAGGGGCCAAGCCCTGAAAAACAACCCCACACCATAATCCCCTCTTCACCAAATGATTTGGTGGAGGGGGTATTACAGACTAAAGCCTCGTACACACGGGACGACGATCGCATACAACAGGTCGTACTAACGACCGTTGTATGCGATATCGATCATTCGTATGCGCGATTAGAACAGTCGCACATACAACGGTCGTACAAGGGAGTTGTATGAGCAGACTAGAAAACTTGGTCGTACCAACAAGCTCTCATACGACCGTTGTATCGTGTGTACAGAGCAGTTGGTACAACAAGTTGTATTGTGCAAAACACGCATGCTCCGAAGTCAGGAATGGCCGGATGCTAATTACATGCACCTGAACGTTCTTCTGTCGTACGATCGTGTAGTGCAGTCAGTATGCTAGATACAACAGCCAAAATACGATTTGCGCGTGTATAAGGCTTAAGACTGGGGTGCCATTAAAGTTCCTGTGCGTGTAAAGGCCGACGCCCCAATAGTTTTGACAATATAGCGTATAATGCAGCTCACAGAGCAACGACGTGCTCCACAGCTGGAAGCCCCCTGCTTTACACTTCCAGTTCAAGCACAGCAGTGATGTCCACGCTGATATGCAATACTAGGGACTTGTCTCCAGTTATATGAACTCTGAAGACTAGGTCATGAATGGAAAATGAATATGCCCTCCAGGGAACAGGGTAAACACAGTGCATGTATAAGCTGCTTAGCTCGTGCTCTGGCTACCTCCTGGAGAAGTTTCTGTTCCTGGTTTCCAAGCACAGTCAGCCCTGTGGACATATTTTCAGGCTTTAGAATGAATGTGCTCAGAACTTTGTCTACACCAGTCCTGCTACTTCCTCCCAAGCACATTACAGCTCCTCCCGGACCTACTCTGTCACCTGTCCAGCAGTGGAACCCCGATTGAGAAAACCTGGTCTAGCATTTTACATTTTCCTCCAAAAAACAAAATGAGAAAGTTTTAGTTTTGTCATTTACAATTGACAAAAAAATAAATTAGTGTTGTTAAAAGGACTATCTCTAATATTGTTGCCAGTAGTCACATTAAATGCTAAAGTGATTGTAAATGCTTGATTTTTTTTCTTTCTTAAAATAACATGTCATACTTACCTGCTTTGTGCAATGGTTTTGCACCAAGCAGCCCTGATCACTGAGCAGCCCCGAGCCTCTTCTTGGGTCCCCCAGCAGCACTCCTGGCTCCTCCCCCCACTGAGTGCCCCCATAGCAAGCTGCTTGCTATGGAGGCACTTGCGCATTCTTGTTCCAGAGCCCTGCACTGTGTTTCCTTTGACACACAGAGCATGGCTCGGCCCCGCTCCCTCCTCACTGGCTGTGATTGACAGCAGCAGGAGCCAATGGCTCCCACTACTGTGTCTGAGGCAATGAGGAGGGAGCCTCTGCTCTCGTGCACATTGTTGTATCAACACCGGGCTCAGCAAAGTATTGGGAGGGGGTTGCTGGGAGCTGCATGCATAAGGTTTTTTTTACCTTATTGCAGAAAATGCATTAAGCTATAAAACTTTCTGCCTTTAGAACCACTTTCATTTCTAAACGATGATATTGCTCTTTGGGCATGCGCGTGGGAGCCCCCAGTCACGGCATAGTGTCAGTGGAGAAATGGCACGGAGGCCATTTCTTCACTGCGCATGTGCCGACATGACGTCAGCACATGCAAAACACTGCATATCTCCTGAACTGTGCAGGTTAGGGAGATATGCAGGGCACCTACAGGTAAGCCTTATTCTAGGCTTACCTGTAGGTTAAAGTGGTTGTCACAGGTTGACAACCACTTTAATGTGCAAGTAGCAGCATGGTGCTTTTGCTTTTTAAATTATCCGTCTGTATACCCTAAAATACCTATTTGATAATGCCAGGTCACGACTTTCCCCGAGTGCTGACTCCCCTATCATATTAGCTGATCTTGAGAGCCCCGTGGTCTGTGCAGTCTGTGTCACTAGCAGCTCTCCTATTCTCATCTGCCTGTCTTCAACTCCCCCCTCCCTCCCCCTATCAGTACATAGAGTGTCTTCTCTGCTCGCATAATTAACTTTTAAAGCCCCTATGCCCTCTGTATTAGAACAAGAAGTTTGCCTGTGCCCCTGCTATATGTATATATTTATATAATATATGTATTCTTCTACATATTTTTGATTAAAAAAAAATCGCAGTAAGCGTCTATTGATTGGTTTACGCAAAAGTTGTAGTGTCTACAAAATAGGGAATAGATTTATGACATTTTTTTACTATTATTTTTTGATCAGCGATTTTTAGTGGGACTGCGACATTGCTGTGGACAGATCAGACACTTTTTTGGGACCAGTGATTTTTATGCAGCGATCAGTGCTATAAAAATGCACTGATTACTGTATCAATGACACTGGCAGGGAAGGGGTTAACACTAGTGGTGATCAAGGGGTTAAATGTGTTCCCTGGGAGGTGTTTCTAACTGTGGGGGGAGTGTGCTGACTGGAGGAGGAGCGAGATCACTAGGAACAGACAATCTCTCTCTACTCCCCTGACAGAACGGGGATCTGTTTGTTTACATTGACAGATCCCCATTCTGGCTCTCTGTGGAGCGATCGTGGGTGGCTGGCGGACACACATCAGCTCCAGTGCCGTGTGCGAGCCCACTGTATCTACAGGTACGCAGATTTGCGCAATAGAGTCAACCTGCCGCAGTATAACTGTGGCAGCTGGTCTTAAAGTGGTTAAAGCAGGAATAATGGGCAAGCATAAGGATTTGAATGACTTTGACAAGGAAAAAACTGTAATGGCTAGATGACTGGGTCAGAGCATTTCCAAAACTGCAGCTCTTGAGTGATGTTCCAGGTCTGCAAGGGTCAGGACCTATAAAAAGCACCAAGGAAGGAAAACAGGTGAACCTATGATAGGGTCATGGGTGGCCAAGACTCACTGAGACAGGTGGGAAGCAAAGGCAGGCCAATGTAGTCCGGAACCAATTGAAAAGATACTGTAGCTCAAATTGCTGAAAAAGGTAATGCTGGTTCAGATAGGAAAGTGTCAGAACACACTGTGCATTATGGTTTGTTGCATATCAGGCAGCGTAGTCACAGACTGCTCAAGGTGCTCATGCTGACAGGTGTCCACAGCCAAAAACACCTACAATTGGCATGTGAGCATCAGAACTAGACCACAGGAGCAAAGGAAGAAGATGGCCTGGTCTGAGGAATTCAAAAATGGTTTGAGGAGTGCAACAAGGAGTTTGAGGTGTTGACTTGGCATCTGTGGGATAAGCTTAAAAAACAAGTCAAATCCATGGAGGTCTCACCTCGCAACTTACAGGACTTAAAGAATCTGCTACTGATGGCTCGGTGCCAGATACCACAGTATGCCTTCAGAGGTTTAGTGGAGTCCATGCCTTTAAAGGATATGAAGGGTAGTCATAATGTTATGGCAAATTGGTGCATTCTGCATTATATTAAAGTGGCCTGATGAAAATATGAATCCATTCATCAAAAGGTTGAAGCTGAACCAACATCTTTCAAGACTTTCCGAGTCTTTCAACATGATAATGATCCAAATCACATAAGCAAATCCAGCAAGGAATGGTTCAAAATGAAGAAATAGAAGATTATTACTGCCCTAGTCAAAGCCCTGATTTGATTCCCACTTAAATTGTATAGGGGGATCTTTAAATAGGCAGCGCATGCAAGGAAACCCGCAAACATCTTGCAACTGAAGGAATTCTGCATTAAGAAATTATCAAAAGTGTTACTGGGTTGATGCCAAAGACTGGCAGATGCCTGCAAGAATTTCTGCTAAAGAAGACAATACCAATTGTGTACTTTCTGCAGTACACCATTACATATTTTGATTGAAGAAATGACCAAAAAGGCAACTCTCTTTTGTTCTTATTGATGTATATAATCTTTATTTGTAGGCACTATTTGAAACAAAATCTAATGTTTGCCTGTTCACATATGTTGAAGGATTAAAACATTTCCATGGGGTTTTTCACTTGACTGTAGGTCCTGTATGTTGCAAGCAACTGTATATAGCTTTTCTTTCTTTATGTTCCGTGAAGTATCTTTTTTCCTGTCCCATACACATTCTTCCAGACTGCTAACAGTGCAATAACCACATGTAAAACCACAGATAGTTGGTTTAGCAAATAAAGCGGTTGTAACCCTAAAAGAAAAAAAAAAGAAGCTTCTGTTCCTTTAAGGCATGATCTACATGATCTATACCATTGTGCTCCTGC
>BLSH010244832.1:548343-565642 GCA_018402905.1 Glandirana rugosa | reverse complement strand
TATCAAAAGTGTTACTGGGTTGATGCCAAAGACTGGCAGATGCCTGCAAGAATTTCTGCTAAAGAAGACAATACCAATTGTGTACTTTCTGCAGTACACCATTACATATTTTGATTGAAGAAATGACCAAAAAGGCAACTCTCTTTTGTTCTTATTGATGTATATAATCTTTATTTGTAGGCACTATTTGAAACAAAATCTAATGTTTGCCTGTTCACATATGTTGAAGGATTAAAACATTTCCATGGGGTTTTTCACTTGACTGTAGGTCCTGTATGTTGCAAGCAACTGTATATAGCTTTTCTTTCTTTATGTTCCGTGAAGTATCTTTTTTCCTGTCCCATACACATTCTTCCAGACTGCTAACAGTGCAATAACCACATGTAAAACCACAGATAGTTGGTTTAGCAAATAAAGCGGTTGTAACCCTAAAAGAAAAAAAAAAAAAAAAAAAGCTTCTGTTCCTTTAAGGCATGATCTACATGATCTATACCAGTGATTCCCAACCCAGTCCTCAAGGCACACCAACAGGTCATGTTTTCAGGATTTCCCTCAGATGAAACAGCTGTGGTAATTACTAAGGCAGTGAAACTGATCAAATCACCTGTGCAAAATAATGGAAATCCTGAAGACATGACCTGTTGGTGTGCCTTGGGGACTGGGTTTGGAAACACAGATCTATACAATTGTGCTCCTGCAGTGTAATTTGTCCCTTTCCTTGATCAAAAATACCTGATTGATCCTGCCTGTTCCTGTGTTCCCTTTTGTGTACTGACCATGGCAATCGTGGCTGCTGATCCATGATACCATGGTCAGTGTACTCTGCTCTGTGTCCCCCCCCGGCTATCATTTCCGAAGCCTGTGTATGAGAGCCGATCTCCTCCCTGCCCCTTCCCTCCTGCTGCTCTTTCCTGTGGCTTGAAAGTAACATTTAAAAATAACTTGCATCCATTCTGTTTTATCAATATAAAATTTGAATCCTAAATACCTTCTTGCACAGCACTGATGTGCGATCACATGACCTCCCTCTGCTGGATGGCTGACATCAAAAGGGGTATCTCAGCCCCTCCCTCCACATTCCTTAGATAGGGGAAGGGGAGCGCAGAAGGACATGTGACAGGTGTCTGAGAGAGATGCTGTGAGAAAAGGCACTTAGGATTAGAATTTTAGAAAAACGGACACACAGTACTTTGGATCTTGTTAAAACAAAGGGGATGGCAGTTATTGAGGACTATGACTTTACAACCACTTTAACTAGTCAGAAACAGGAGAATACTGAGTGACAGAAGCTAAGGTAGGATCTGCCTATATACTGTTCACTGTGAAAATAGAGTATAAGAGGTATACACAAATACATTCTTCCGTATCACAATCTTCTTGCTACAGTGAAACAATTGTTAGAGAAGTATATCCAAAGCTATTTTCAATCCTGCACTCCTGTGACTCGTTTTCAGCCTCTTTAGCCTGCTTTCAGCTGATGCCACTCAACAGGGAAGTACTTTACACCTGGGATCCATCAAAATGGCAGCTGGCTAAGCCTCTCAGTGAACAACTGGGAGATTGAGCCACCTGCTCCCACGCCCTCCACAGCCCAGTGCTCCAGTGAGCGCTGGAGAGGCAGAACAGAGAGCCGGAGACTGACAGTCACTGGCTCTCTGCTCACTGAAGGCTGAGAACCGAGCGATCAAGGGTCTTTGCTTGATTCTCAGTCTTAGAGACTGCGGGGAACAGATGCAGCTTTGGATTGATGCTGCATTCATCTAGGTGAGTATATATATATATTTGCAAGCCCACACGTCTCTTTTAATGGTCCCCCAGCCTTATTACTGTCAGGATATCAGGAGTTATACAGTATATACTAAGTATGAAATGTTATATTAATTGAACATAACTTACTTGGTAATAGGTTCAAATAATGCAGTCTTCTAATAAAATATGTCTTTAATTTACTTAAAAATCAGTTACTCTATGCAATTGTATTAACGAAAGTTACACCTCAAACACTTGACAAATTAGCTATAAAAATATAGTGCAATACTGATGTAGAAATTCCCATTGTGACTTACAAAACTTTGTTTTTTTTTTTTTAGATCTGACAAAATAGTGTTTGCATTAGCTTATTAGTTTGTAACAATTTTCCATGATTGTTTCTACACATATCAAGTAGTCTGCAAGGCCTCACAGGGCGAGTATGACACAGTTAGTTGCAGTATCGTCAGTCCCTATCTCTTACAAGGGACCTCACTTGCCAAATAAAAAGACGACTTTGTCATACAGGTGACAGGTGTTATCTGTCTTTGCTGGAGCTAGAGCTGGTATAAAGTCTTAAGGCTTTTCTGCAAATAAGCCAAAACCAGTATATCTGTGGAGCCATAATTGAGGCATTTATAATGTTGCAGTGCAGGGGAATGTTGAAAGGTACTTTATACAGTGGAATCCCATACTGCTTTCCGTAGGCATTGTACATAAAAGGAAAGAGCAGGATGCGGCAGATGAAAAACGTTAGGAGCACCAATGCGCCATTTACTTTATGCAAGAAAGAGTTCTGCAAATTCATCTGTTAAAAAAAATGAAAATAAATTAGTGTTTTTCAATACATTCCATTATGTACAAGATTAAAGTAAAAAATGAACCACATAACAAACTGTCAATAGATGAAGAATAAAAAAAACACTCCCTGTAAAGAAAAAGAGTTAATACCCCCTGCGCGCACTGCCAATCTTAGCTTTAATGAATAGCTACATTGTCTTAAAGTGTTACTAAACTGAGAACAGAAAAATCAGTCTGTATATGCATCAAAGCATGCACATTATACTCACTGTGGAACATAAGGGGTTAATCTGCATTGTGTAAAAAGACTGTTTGATCCTGTCTTTTCTGATCCTCCCCTTCTTTTACTGCCCCAACCCATCTACTGACAATAGTGCCTTGGAGACACTCTGCACATGCTCAGTTTGGTGTGTATTTCTAGAGAGTTTTTTTTTTTTTGGGAGGGTGCGTGTGATCAGCACAGGGCCAATCAGCACTGTCCTGACAGAAAGTCAGGGGTCTTGCAGCCTTATAGAACAGTCAGAGGAGAATGAAAACTCCTACTAGTTTTAACCAGTGCTTGGCCGGACACTGTCACAAGACTGCTATATACTGCTGATGAGAAAAGGTGTTTAGGAGTTTATATTTACTAAAATAATTGCATTCCCATGTTCTGTGTACCGACCAGATATAGTGAATGAAGGGTCCTGGGTTTAGTAGAACTTTAAGAAACTGTGTTCTGTAGTGATATAGAATCCAGTGGGTAATAGTGTGCATCAAGGGGACTAGGCACCTGAAAGTGTGATAGATGCAAAAGATTCTTCAGGATAGCTAACACTGAGGTTGCCGGCAGCAAGACATGTATTCATTTTTCCTATACAAGGAGTGTTTTTTTCATTTTAAGTCCTTTAAAATAAATCATGGAATACTGTACCATACTGTAGCTTTAATCGGTGTATGAAGTAAGAATGGAAGATTTCAGGATGTATATCCTGTAACAAAACCTGAGAATCATCCGGATAATAGATAAAAACAGAGGGTGCAGTGGCCTAGTGCATTATCCAACAACAAATTTATTGAAGTTAAAATATAACTACTCACAAACGTAGGCAGTGCAAGTACTTATCAAACCACTGCAAGTGGCTGCATTGTCTCAGTTTTGCCAAAGCCTCTAGCTCAAGGAGGACCCCACCAGGGTCCCTGCTGGCTGATGCGTTTCGAAGGTAAGTCCTTCTTCATCAGGATAACCCAGCCTTCCTCAACTTTTTTACTTCAGAGGAATCCTTGAAATAATTTTTAGGGCTTGGGGGAACCCTTGCTAAAACTGATTTATTAGTGGGAAAAATGCCCCCTTACATTGGGATCAGTGCGTAGAATGCCCTCCCTTACAGTGGTGGTCAGAATGCCACAGACAGCTAACAAGATCATTGGTGTCAAGCAGCTGGCAGGGCTAAGTGGTATTAGCCCTGGAACTATGTGGGCACCATCAGATGGAAGGTCAGTCAGCTTGCAATCTCTTGAAGATCCCTAGTCGAGAATGGCTGAGATAACCTGTTAGGTTATAAAGCTGGCCATAGACTGTCCGAATCTCGGCTGGTTCAGCAGAACCAGCTAAGATCCAAACTATGTATGGGCAGGCTGAATGTACCCAAGCTGATTGATTGGTCATAAAGAATCCGGCTGGGTTTACACTATTGTGAATTGGATGTGGGTTTGTCCGCATCCAGTTTGCATGTCAGGAGATTGTGATTCACACATCTCCAGAGCGGCTCTGGAGCAAATTTCACAAGGGTCCTCTGCGTCTTCTGGTCCATTTCAGGTCCAAATTCAGCCAAAAATTTGGACCAATATCGGACCTGAAACGGTGAACAAGGACGCACCGGACCCCTGCTATGAGCCTCTCCTTACGGCAGTGCGAGCCCAGCCCAAACATTTTTCAACTTGGGTACAACCAGTTTGCCGGATTTTACATGTGATTATTGCTAGCAGCTGGAGGGAGGGATTCCTCTGACAACACTGTCTGTGTTGAAGGGGGAATCGCGCAAATTTCTTTCCTACAACCCATGGTTGCAGGAAAGAAATTAACTCCAGCTATGGCCAGCCTAAGACTTTCTGCTCTAAAAGATGGCATGTATGAACAGTGAACATGCTGACAATAGGAGAGCAATGACCTCATCAGTGTACTCCTTCTGCTTCATTGTCCAGTTGGAGATTGAGGACAGGGTGGCGACCAAGCTGCACTGATTGACTACAGTAGAGGAAAGTAAAGACACCAATTTGGCTGTGCTGTGTACTGTACATCTCAGGACTGGCCAAACAAAATTACAAATCCTTTGCCAGCTAAAAGAGCTGCCAAGTATACACTTCAATTGTGTACTTAGCTATTTGATTGGGGATCAGCTCTAAGCCAATAAAACAATATAACTTTCCCTTGGGTCAACATGACTAGATCTTGTTTTTATTAAAGATTTGCAAAATACAATGTAGAAAAAAATCCCAACATGATATATCCCAAGACCATTGCACAATTCAATTACACCACCAACAGTGACAACATTGTGGTTTTAACAAATGCAGATGTTGTATATATACTATTAAGCTGTATATTCATACAAGGATTTTTTTTTTAAAAAAAGGTAATATTGAAGATAGATAGAACAAGGGTTGAAGATTAAATCTAACATCAGTGGATGGAGTATTTGTGGGCATTACTTTCTAGATCAATTGTACCATTAAGGCTGCATTCACACAGGGGCGACCCGACTTCGACGCGACTTTGCTAGGCAATTTCAGCGCGACTTTCAGCGCGACTTCCAGCGCGACTTCCAGGGACTTGAGGCGACTTTACAACACAACTTTTTCCAGGCGACTTTGCCTTGACCAATCAGAAAAGGGAGGGAGGGGGGTTGCCTAAAAATAAATTCTATTCTTTTCACTACAAAGTCGCTTTTATTTAGATGGGGGATCCGACTTCTATTCAATTCTATGGGCACAAGTCGGATAGAAGTCGCCTAGAAGTAGTACAGGAACCTTTTCTGAAGTCGTTCCGACTTCAGTAGTGTACATTAAGACGGCTCCCATTCATTTCAATGGGATTTCAAATGTCAAGCGACCTGGGGCGACTTGAGGCTACCCAAGTCGGAGCGACAGTCGCCCCTGTGTGAATGGTGCCTAAGGGTAAGTGAAAATGGTGACAGAAATTAAGGGAAAGGAGGAGATAATATGCAAAGAAGAAAAATAAGTAATGAGAAGAAGAGGACAATGCAATAGAGGCTCAGCCGCCAAGCCATATCCGGTTTCCTTATGGCATCACATCAGGACTTTGGAGTGCACGCCGGCTCTGGGGACATGAGCAGCGGTGCTGTAATACCATGACAGTTGAGCTGGATATGTTGGAGCATTCAGATACCCACAGAATGTGAGTAGCATCTTTAAACTTTGCATTGTTTTATAATAAACATATTACACTATGATCTACCTCTGGGTCTCTGATTTACTCTTTCAGTAGGTGAGAGTTTATATTAGAGAGATCTTCGAGCTTGGGAGAAATTGGGATCCTTATGGAGAAGAACTGAGAGGAAAAAAAAATGGCCACAGGAAAAACCCCATAAGGCATGCAGGCTGCTTTGTCAGCCAAATAAATCTGGTTAGGGCACATGGAAATATCACTTATTTATTCATAAAGTAGAAAAGGTTACCACACACTTTTTCACAAGATCACAGTGAATTGGGACTGTTTTCGTCACGCTATATGTTATGGACTTTAAAGTATTGACAAATCTTTAAAGAAAATTTCAGTAAAAATATGCATATTGCCTAACAGTAGATTGGTACCCTATGTATATTGATATACTAGCACCTGTCTTTGCATTTTTACTAGACATAGATATTTTGCCTCTATTTTAACCACTTGATCTCTAGAAGGTTTTACCAGCTTCATGACCAGGGCATTGTTTGCTATTCAACACTGGCAACTACTCGGTCAGACAACACTGTATGCAAATGAAATTTTAATTATTTTTTTTCACACAAAGAAAGCTTTCTTTTGGTGGGATTCACTCACCACTGTTTTTTTTTTTTTTTTGCTATAAAAACAAAAAGATTCAGAACATTTTGAAGAAAGTTCTGCTATAAAACTTTGCAAGCAAATAATCTTTCTTCGTACATTTAGGCAAGAATGTATTCTACTACATTTCTTTGGTAAAAATAACCCAAAATCAGTGTATAATATTTAGTCTGTAGGAACAATATAGAGTCCCCAAACTATGGTATACATCAGGGGTGCCGTACGTGTGGTCCGCGGGCTACATTTGGCCCTTAGAGCACTCTGATGTGGCCCTCCACTTCAAACTGAATGCAGGACATTTGGTGTGCTTTCAGAAAGCGCACAACACCTGCAAGATATAATAGAAGTCTATGGCAAAGCACTGCTAAGCTGCAGGTGCATTGCGCTACACCCGTGCATCAGTGTGAAAACAGCCTTATAGGGGGATCAGGACAGTAAGGGCTCAGTAAAACAGTATGGCAGTAAAACCCCATAGTTGAGATGTGTTTTATCTACCCCCACCCACTGGTGTAGAGTCAAGGGTCACAATGGCGACCCCGAACCATACTCCAGGGGGCCCTTTCAGCCTCCCTGTCACATTCTGTTTTACACTTGGACAGGAGGGGCGCATATACAGGAATCAATCCGCTCCATTTTACACTTGCAACCGCTGAAAGCGGGCTTCTCCTCCTCTCCCTCCTGCCGGAACTCAGCGGCTGCAGGAGGAAAATCTTCATTATACTAAAAAAAATTCTAAATTTTGAACCATTTCATTTCGGCCTGTGGCCATTTACCAGATCATTTAAGTGGCCCACGCTCCTCTAAAGTTTGAGCACCCCTGGTATACATATTTGAAAATCGATAAATCCTGATGTACTGACGGCCTGTCTCATTTATTGAGGCCCAAAAATGCCAGGACAGTACAAATACCCCCCTAGATAACCCCTTTTTGGAAAGTAGGCAGTCCAAGATATTTTGTAAGAGGCATAGCATGTTTTTTGAAGTTGTAATTTTTTTATTTTTCTTTTACATGCTATCACCAGTGCAGCACAGCGTCATCATATACAGTAACTGGTGTGGCAGTAATCAGGGATACTGACTGGTAACAGTATGTAAAAAAAAAAAAAAAAAAAAAAAAATTTTAACTATTTTTTTTAAAATACTGTTATCAGAGTAGTTCAGTGTCATCATATTGGCATTTTTTTTTACACAGTGATTGCTTGTTACAGTGATGATCACTGTAAGAACAATCACTTGAACTGTTGCATGGCTTTCATTCATGACTCATTGTTTACTATTGTGATTCTCTGTTTGGCCCACAGCTATCACACGGTACAGGGTGTTGTGATTGGCCCAGATTACTGGTGACCAATCACAGATCACACATGGTAGTAAACAATGATGTCATGAATTGATTTCAATCATGACTCTTGCTTACTACCTGAGATGTGATTGCATAGCGATCACGTGGTATCTGGGCCATTCACATACCAAACACCGATGGATGAATCTACAATCTTCTAACAGTTGGACATGAACACCAAGTGCAACATTGTGCCTTCCTGTCCACAAGTTTGGAAGCACAATGAAGAGTACTGGAGTACATATTTAGAGAATCTATGTGGCGTAAGATACCAACAAAAAGAAACATTTTGAATGAATGCTCCTCTGGTCGATATTTACCATGTTCCTCTGCCAATCAAAGTATAAACACGGTGGTATCAAAACGTTTTGATACTAGTTTTGTAACACGCCAACAGATGGCAGCACAAGGCTGCACACACAGTCACAGGGAGCACCGACCTTCCCAAGACAGTTTGCCAAAAGACATTGTCCTGTGTACATCTGGAGCTGTGCAACTGGTTCTATCTTGACCACGTGTTACCACGTCTGCTATTTCATTATGGATAGCAAGTTAGAACAAAGAGAAACCGTGAAATTCTGCGTGAAACCGGCCAACTCTGCCACAGAGACGTTTGACATGATTTGGCAAGTTTATGGTGATGCTGCAATGAGTTGTTCAAGGTGTTTTGAGTGGCATGCGCACTTCAAGAACGTCACTGGAAGACGATGAGAGATCAGGAAGACGTTCAACGAGCTCAACCCCTGAAAATGTCTAAACCATTTGGCAAGTTGTGCATGATGATCGTTGGTGAACAATTACGTGTGTCACTAAAAAAACACCTTAAACGACTAATTGCAGCATCACCGTAAACTTGCCAAATCATGTCAAATGTCTCTGTGGCAGATTTTCCAAGTTGCAAGAAGAATTTCACATTTCCTCTTTGTTGTGGTAACGCACATGGTCAGAATAGCACCAGTTGCACAGCTCCTGATGTACACAGGATGACACACTGACTTAAGAAGGCCGGTGCTCCCTGTGATTGTGCGTGCGGCCTTGTGCCGCAACCTACTGGTGTGTTACAAAACTAGCCTCTAAAATGTTTTGATATCACCTCCTAATGTATTTTTGGGAATGATTTAGAGGATTTAGCCCATGTTCACATTGGGCCGATTTGACATGTCAAATCACATGCCAAATCGGAGCCTATTGCTGGCAATGGCACCATCCGAATCGGTGCAGCACCGCACCGGTTCCCAAAAGTAGTTTCTGCACTGAACCCGTACAGATATCTGTCAAATCGTTTCCAAAGTCGGACTGAAATGCCGGTTTGAAATTGTGCGAGTGCAGCTGAACTCACGCGATTTCAGACCCGCCCTCAATGTGAACCTGGGCTAAATGGGAGCCTGTACTAAGGAGATAAGGCCTGGAGTGTGAGGATTGTGTGAAATTTACTTTAGAATTATTGTAAAAAAAACTACAAGCAGGTAGGTAGCTCTTTTTTTGAGAAGAGACATGTTATGTCTCTTCTGAAATAAGAGACACTTACTTGCCTCCTCGCAGTCTTCTATTGAATGTACACTGAGCTGCACCTGTGTGGGCTGTGCCAGAATGACTGACTCCTATACACATGCATGGGTCGACGTCATCCCCCACCAGCTGACTGAAAACCCAACATTTGGAATTAGCTTAGGAAGAAGATAACATGGAAAGTGCATGCAAGTATTTTCCGGAGTTTAGCTCCTTTTTAAATAAGGGAATAGTGGTTTGTTTCCAGTAACGATTATTGACTTGGAATTGGTCTGTTTTCAAATAAAGTATCATAAGGATCTGAGAATGCCAACATGAAAATTCCATGCTGCATTTACATACTAAAAAGAAATGTAAAATGTTTACATCAGCTAAATTTAAAAATAATAGCTATAATTATGTAACAAAAAATAAGAATCGTACCTGTATTAAAACTTTTCCAAGCGATACAAATGGAGTACTCATTTCTGCCACAAAGAGGCAGCCTACAAAGAAATCTCCAATGTCTCTCCTTAAAAACTGTAAAATATAATAAGTAATTAGACTTATAATGAGTTAGGTTGACTTTTAAAGATAATTGACTGATAATCACACCCAAATCCAACATTTCAGCTATTGTGGGTGGTCAGGAGAACGAATCAACTTAAAAAAGAACCTGTCACAGATTTCAATGATAAAAGCTAACCCGACCAGTAAAAAGCAGGAATGAATGCCTTCCCATTAGGGTTGGCACATCATCCCTTTAATACAGGACACATATGAATTACACAGGTTCTGAGGCCAATTTAATGCAGATAAGGCACTAAGTGAGTTTAATTATCACCTTAATCAGCCACAGAACCTGTGTAATTGATAGGTGTCCTGGATTAAAGGGATGATGTGGTAACCCTACTTCCCATACCTTCTTTTATCTTTATGTGTGCTCTAAGTTCCCAAACCTGAGACGCTCAATATGCCAATGTAGTATGCCCATTAAGAAATCAAAACCCTGGTGTGCTCCCAAGGGTCACTGATAATATTACAACCTGACTGTACAATCTCTGCACACTCAATTTTAGATCTACCAAAAATATGTAATATAAGGACCTACCTAAACTCTCCTACCAATTTGTATCCAATCAGACAGGCAGGAAGTTTTACAATCAGCTTTACCCCCCAGCAACCTGAGCCACTGTGTTGTTTAGGACACATCAATGAGGGATTTAGGAAGAGGCAGGTGTGGCAGAAATCTCAGCTTGGAGTTTGAGGCTGGCAATGGCAAACTCAAGGTTTCTAATGAGCCCATGAAATCAAAGGCAGGTACATGCAATGATCTCTTTGCCTGCAGTGATCTCTTTACCTATATGCTTTTATATGCTGAATCCCACTTGAACTCTGAGTAACAACAGTATTGTGGCATTGCATAAACACCAATAACGTACCTCTAAAGATGTCTGTCCCTTTGGTGGCTGCTGCTTTATTCTTAAAAATTTAGTGCACCTCCTGACACCGATGTAAGTGCTCAAGTTCTGTCGCTGAAACTGACAGCCGGGGCTGAAGCACAGCAATCACAGAGCGTCACTCGCTCTATAGCAAATCCATTCATAAAACATTTAGTATTTTTTTCAAAGAATATAAGGATTCTGTGATAGGACAAGAGAAGATCATGACATTCACACACCCCAATTCCAATCAGAGAACACCTATATTTATTGAAAAGAATAAAAAAGGGATTTTATTAAAACTTACCGTAAAATCCTTTTCTCTGAGTTCACTGACAGACGCAGCCCTTCATAGACAAGTGGGGTTATATGCACATCCTACCAGGAGTTGACTAGGCAAATAGAAAAAAAGCAAGCTGACCCCTCCCAGGGGGCCATCCTCACTCTCACATATAACCCCCCTGCTCTGCTTAGCATATCAGTTTTTTATGCCTAGTGCAAGGAGTTAGACCTGGCTCCCTTATGGGATCTGCGGTTCACCTTTTTTTATAACCCCCCTGCTCTGCTTAGCATATCAGTTCGTAACAAGCCAAACAAAAGTAACACAGAGGGGTGGGTGCTGCGTCTGTCAGTGAACTCAAAGGATTTTACGGTAAGTTTTAATAAAATCCCTTTTTCTTACGTTCACTGACAGACGCAGCCCTTCATAGACAAGTGGGGATGTCCCAAAGCTGTGTCAGTCAAGAGGGGTGGGTAAGCAACAACTGTACCCAACAGAATCCTCTCAGGAGGGGCCAGCCGCGCCTACACCGTCGCCTGTAACACGTTATGGCCAAAAGCAGCATCCGCAGATGCTGACACATCAACTTTGTAAAAACTTAGTAAACGTGTGCACCGAGGCCCAAGTAGCCGTCTTGCACACCTGTGACGCCGAAGCTTGGTGTCCGAAAACCAGGAAGTGCTAACTGCCCTGGTTGAATGAGCCGCGACTGGAAGGGAAGCTGTAGCTGCCAAATGCACCCGCAAAACCCTCACGACATCCAAAGAATGTAATTCAAACTCCTTGGGATGCGTCGGGTGCGGACATAATGAAGGAAGAACAATATCCTCGTTTATGTGGAAAGAAGAGACCACCTTCGGTAGAAAATGAAGGGGAAGGTCGCAAGACCACCTTGTCCCTATGAAGTACCAAGTAGGAAGACTTGCAGGACAACGCTGCCAGCTCAGACACCCGCCTAGCGGATGTAAAGGCCACCACGAAAAGCCACTTTTTGCGACAGCCATTGTAAGGGAATATCCCTGATCTTCTCATATGGAAGTTTCTGCAGTACAGAAAGTACCAAACTCAAATCCCATGGCGCCAAAGGCGACCGTATCTGAGGAGCCACATGGCGTACACCCTGCACACATGTACATATCAACGAATGTGAGACCAAAGGCCGCTGAAACAGAAACGCCAGAGCCGAAATCTGACCCTTGAGAGTACTCGATGCCAACTTGTTATCCAGGCCCTGTGCAAAAAAACCAGGATCCGGGACACAACGTAAGAGCGAGGGTTCCAACCCCCAGCCTCACACTAGGCAATCTAGGCCTTCCAGGTGCGATAAATCTTGTGCGAAGTACACTTGCGTGTTTAAAGCATAGTAGGGATCATGGAGTCAGAGACACCCCTATCCCTCAACACCTGGGACTCAATAGCCAAGCCGTCAAACCCAGCGAGGGTAAAGCAGGGTGCAGGATGCGTCCCTGTGACAGGAGATCTTCTCGCAGCGGAAGACGCCAGGGAACATCTGTCACCATCCGCACCACGTCGGCGTACCAAGGGCGCCAAGGCCAATCCAGAGCTACCAGGATTGTCGGAACCCCTTCCGCTTCTAACCTGCGCAGTAGCCGAGGTCAAAGCTGGATGGGAGGGAAGGTGTACAGGAGCCAATACCGACCCCAAGGCGCTACCAACGCGTCCGTGGCGGCCGCCAACAGGCCCCTTGTTCTGCACACGAAGGTCTGCACCTTGTGATTAAACCTGGACGCCGTGAGGTCCATGTCTGGTGTGCCCCACTTGTGGCAAATCTGGCGGAACACCTCTGGATGTAGGGACCATTCCAACTGATCCAGTAACTGGCGACAGAAAGTCCGCCTGCCAATTCTCCATGCCCAGAATGTAAATGGCGGAAATTGCCGGCACAAAGTTCTGCCCGTCGCAGATGAGAGCCACTCCCGCAGCCGCTGCCGAGCTCCTTGTTCCGCCCTGATGGTTCACGGATGCCACTGCTGTGGCGTTGTCCTGCTGAACCCGAACTGGGAGGCCGCACAGCCTTACCGTCCAGTGGAAGAGGCTGAGCCTGAGAAGGACTTCCCCAACGTTAGAGCCAGGGCCAGAAGCCACCAGTCTAACAATCCTCTGGCCTGATGATCCAATCTAATCAGCTGGATCAGGGACAGTGGAGACTTGCCCCACTGTGACAGAATCGCTCGCTGTAGGAGCCGAGTGTGACACTGGGCGTAAGGTATGGCCTTGAAGGCTGAAAACATGAGCCCCAACACCCGCCTACAGACCCGTAAGGAGGACCACTGGCGTGACAGCAGGGTTCGCACCGCTGCTTGCAGTGTCAGCGACTTGGCCAGAGGCGAGAACACCTTCGCCTGCTCCATGTCCACAATCAGACCCAGATATTCCAGGCAACAGGACTGGGTCAACGTCAACTTCTGCAGGTTGATCAACCAGCCGAAGTCTGACAACAAGGCCATGGAGGTAGCCATGTTCTCCTCCAGAGCCGAAGCAGACTCCCTCCCAGGAGTAAATCGTCGAGGTATGCCACCACAGCCATACCTCTCTGCCTCAATAGCGCCATCACCGGAGCCACCAGCTTGGTGAAAACCCGAGGAGCCGAGGCCAGACCAAAGGGAAGTGCCACAAATTGGTAATGTAGATCTCCCACCACAAAGCGCATGAAGCGCTGGTGCCAGAGACAAATGGGAACATGGAGGTACGCGTCCCTGATATCCAGAGACGCCGTGAAGTCCCCTTGGTGTAGGGCGGCCACGACCGAACGGACAGATTCCATGCTGAAATCTCACACCTTCACAAAGTGGTTCAGCGCTTCTAGGTCCAGAACCGGCCTGACTCCACCCTTTTTGGGTAACACAAAAAGATTTGAATAGAAGTCATGGATGTACTGGCACAATTAGCCCTTGTTCGGGGAGCATCAGAACAGCCTCCAGGAGAGCCTCCCGACGCCCTTGAGGGAGTTTTAAATTTGATGGGAAGAACCTGTCTGGGGATAGAGTGCTGAACTCTATTCTGTACCCGGAGGACACCACTTCCTGCACCCACCGGTTGGAAAAGCGGGCAGTCCACCTGTCTGCGAACCCCAGAAGTCGGCCCCCCACCCGAGAATTGGGTGGGGGCAACCCATCATGCGGAGGACTCATCCTCTGTCTTTTCGCTCTTACGCTGCCAGGGCCATTTACCGGACCCAAGGCAGACTTGCCAGGCCTTGAGCCCTTGCCCAATGCACCGGGCGCACAAAAAAACCTCTACTGACCCGAAGGAGCAGGACCCTGCTTATGGCAACTCCCGCCGCTTGGCCTCCAGAAGGAAAGTACTCTTCCCTCCAGTGAAATCCTTAATGATTTCATCCAACTGCGGCCCAAAGAGCCGACCGCCCTGAAATGGGAGATCTGTGAGGCCCTTTTTAGACGCGTGATCACCCGATCAACAGCGTAACCACAGCACCCATCCGATGAGGACTGCGAAAACAGACCTTAGACAACATGGGAAGCAGGCCCAAAGGTGCGTCACACAGGTACCGAAGACCCTGTAACAGATGGTCTGCTCACTGTGACGCCCCCAAACGAGCTCCCGGAGCTCAATTGTGCAACGGGGTTGCAACCTCAGTAAGGGAATGCGCCTCCATGTCTGACGCCAGAGCTGGACACATGGCTGACCCCGCCAACAAGAACAATGTCTTGGCCACCACCTCCGCCCGTCTTCGGCAGGAGCCTTAAAAGGTGGAGACCCCTCCAAGGGGATGGTCATCGCCGTATTCAGGCGATCCACCGAAGGGTCCACCGCGGGGGACGCCCATTTCCTCAGAATTCTGTCCCCAAAGGGATAGCACACAGAGAAGCTTTTGGGCAGTGAAAAAGAATTCTGCGGGCGCTGCCACTCCTGAACCACAAACCGTTCAAAAAAATTGGACATAAGGGAACACCTTAGGGGTCCGAGACGGCGTAAAAGACCCACAACGTAGGCGGTCTCCTGCGACTCCCCAACCTGGTCCAGCCGTGATAACTCACGGATGTCGTAGGTCAGGGGGGCCACCAACCTCTTCGCGCCCACTGGGGCCCCCTGGTCCTCCTCACCGACCGAGGGCTTCCAGTACATCATCTGGGAGCTCTACGGGGGTCCCTGTGACCACAGCTCCCCCTTCCGGTACCGATTCCTCTCCTGAAAGGGGGGGGGGGTGGACGCTTCCTCGACACCCCATTGGCACGGCTCGGTACCCCCCGGACGAAAAACTATCACAGAATGGATTTTTGCAGTGGAACCAGAGGTCCCAGCGCAGCTTGCGCTTCCACGGACCCCTCCAGATAAGAATAAGATTCAGCCACCGGAATACATCGGAGGCCTACAGGCCATGTCACCCCCACAATGTGACCCCACCAACTGCCCCTCATAGCGACCGGGATACACCCAGGAGGTCTCTGCACCGCCACCACCGACACCCCAGGGAAAAAAACAGCTAATACTTGCTGTGTTTGAATGCCCTGTAACCACTGCCAATGCTGTCCACCACTGCCAAGCCAACTGCCGCTCTGTGAGTACCGCTAAGCAGGAGAGAAAACTGTGCTGAACGCACGTTTTCTATTCGGCAAGCACACCAAACATGGCCGCCGAGCGGTCACAAGAGTCCAAAAAGCCCATGGCAAAATGGCCACAACTACGGCAAAATGGCCGCCGAGCGGCCACACGAGACCAAAACACCCTTACAAAAGGTCGCGGCTACGGCAAAGTGGCCGCCAATCGCGGCTCAGGCAAAATGGTGGTGATGCGGGGAAACACCGCATGGCGGTGTAACAATCGCGGTGGGTGCGGCGTGGTGAGAACAGTCGCCCCCCTCCGCACCCCAGAGGGGGGGAGGGGGGATGTCACTCACCACTCTCGACTGGCGCATCGGGTAGCCACCCGGTTACAGACTTTCCTCCCAGCTGGCAGAAAGGGATTGCTGCAGGCCAAGGGCCCCTGGATGGGAGCAGAGTCCAGTCACTGGGCACAAGTGGGGATCACCCACTGGCCACCCGCACGGAACGGGCACGATGCGGCGGACCCCGCCAAGGCTAAGGGTTAGCTCGCACCGGTCGGCCGCGCTGGGGAAAGTTCAGGATAGTAGATATCCTCTATGCCCCAGCCGGATCCTTGATAGCAGTCTTTATCAGATAGCTTGAGAAAACAAAAAAGCGGTAGCAAAAAAGGTGAACCGCAGATCCCATAAGGGAGCCAGGTCTAACTCCTTGCACTAGGCATAAAAAACTGATATGCTAAGCAGAGCAGGGGGGTTATATGTGAGAGTGAGGACGGCCCCCTGGGAGGGGTCAGTTGCTTTTTTTTATATTTGCCTAGTCAACTCCTGGTAGGATGTGCATATAACCCCACTTGTCTATGAAGGGCTGCGTCTGTCAGTGAACGTAAGAGAAATATGTTTTATGAGAGGAGCTGCAGAGCCAGCAACTCTCTGATCCCTGTGCTCCAGCCCCACTGGTTTCAGTGGCGGAAGTTTAGTGCCCTCATCACTGTCACAGGGTGCAAGAATCAGATGAAAAGATTTCAGGAATTAAGCAGCAGCTACGAGTGGGACTCACATCATTGGAAGTTTGGTATTGGTATCCAATATTGGTTTTGCCCAGAGTTCAGCTTTAAGGTTTGCTTTTATATATCTCTTAGAACCCAACAGACAATTCTCTGCTCAGGAATCCCCTGCTACTTTGCCACTCCATAGCAATAACAGTACAGACCAAGCAGGCTCAAAACCACTGCCATATACAGGGAGTGCAGAATTATTAGGCAAGTTGTATTTTTGAGGAATAATTTTATTATTGAACAACAACCATGTTCTCAATGATTCCAAAAACTCATTAATATCAAGTTATTATTTTAATAAGGAGTTTTTATGTTGAACGGATTATTAAGACGTGAGGGACATATACCGTCACCAAAACTCGGACGAACCAGACATGACAATAACGATACCTCACCGTTTCATCGTCCCCTAAGGACTCGTCTCTTAACAGACAACCCAAGATTCTCTATATATTTTCGTTTGGAATTTCGACTTGAGACCCGTTTTGGTTATAACCTATGGTTATGGTTTGAAGGTTACTACACTCAGGGTGAGCATCGACGACGAATTAAGGACTTTAGAAAAGTAGACT
>BLSH010244832.1:515605-526729 GCA_018402905.1 Glandirana rugosa | reverse complement strand
CCCCCCCCCCCCCCCCCACTCCTCTCCCTCCTGTCTGTATACAGGAGCTAACACAGAACACACTCAGATCGGAGTGTACAGCGTTTAATTAACGCCCTCTACCCACAATTTCTGCAGCCAGGACAGGAGCAGTCTAGAGATGAGAAAGGGGGCATTAATCAAATCCTGTTCACTCTGATTTTAGTTTCTTTTAAGTAATTCCTGTATACAAACAGGAGTGAGAGAGAGCACAGCTCGCACCTCCTCCCTCCGTCCTGTTTGAAACCCAAAAAGCTGTGCGGGCCACTCAACATGTCCTTAGCAACCAATGATGTAATCGGTTGGTAGGATGCGGGCACCCCAATTGAGAAATGCTGACATAGGTCAGTAAGGGCTTATTTTAAAATGTATTTACTACTTGTTGAAAATATGTTCATTTTTTTAATGTCCATCCCCTTGTCACAGATCTATCCTAAAATATGAACTCCAGCCATTAGCCAGAGACAAACAAGAGGGTCAAAGTATACCAATTTTCTGAAATGGGAAAAAGGGACACCTTTGAGCAAAAGTATGTAAGCAAAGTATACACCCTCAGGTACATGGACCATAACAATAAATAAGAAAAAAAATATTACTTAAAATAAAAAGTGTTTTTTCATGTAAAATAACAATTGTAAAAATGTAGAGGTTGAATGTCACTTAGGCTCCTATCACACTTGTGCGACCCGATTTTACCGCGATTGTACCGCAATTTTGATGTGATTTGGGATCAGTACGACTTTGGTCCGACTTTGTTGCAACTTTGGCTCAATGAAAACACATTACAAATTCGTACAGAAATAGTACAGAAATTGCATCTATATTATTCAGGTGCGATTTGCATGAGACTTTGAGGGTTTAACATTGAAGTCTATGGACCTCAAGTTGCATCAAAGTTGGACCAAAGTAATGCAGGGACTACTTTGAAGTCGGCACAACTTGAAAGTCATACAGATATGAATGGTACTCATTGGGGAATGACTTGTCATGTGACTTTGCAGTCCCAAATCGCAGGACAACTCACACAAGTGTGAAAGGGGTCTTAAGTTTAAAGCTCCAACAACCATTTTAGCATATATAAACGTGGGTACATTTAAAATGCTGTTACCTTTTATAGCAATAGGTAAACTTGAATATGTATGGGTATGTATGCTTTTAATGCTCATGACAGTTGCATTCAGTTTAATCAGACTGTATCATTTATGCTTTATTTTGGGGTAATGGAGTAGGGTGCAATCTCCTATCAGGTGGCATCTACCCCCTCACTTGGCTGAATCATAAGATGCAATGGATTTCTGAGGCCAGGCTCCATCAATCGGCAGTAATTATTTGTGTTTTTCCTAAAGACTAATTTCATTAAATCAAGTTATCAATTAATATTACTATAGTTTACTCAATTACCTGTCAAATTTCACATCTTTGCAGGATGTAATGACAATGATGCCAGAGACAGCAGCAAGAACCCCTTGGACCGAGGAAACTATTCTGAAATGTAAAGAACGGACAAAAGTTAGTGAAATAAAGGCGTACATTTTCACTATCATTCAGTTAAGGTACCCAACACATAACAGTCTCATTGCACTATCCAGCCAATTCCAGTTGAATTGAAAAAAATAGGTAGATATCTCTTGGCTGAACACTGCTCTTGTACATAGTACAAAGGTACTTTTCTGCAGCCAATCACAGTAATATAAAAACAGAATTCATAAAAGATATATATGTTTTATTGTACAAATTGATAAAAATATACAGCTTACAATGGTTTTACATCCAATAAAGATACATAGCCCTCCAATATACAAGGAGAGCACTCCAAAGTATATATGAATGCTTTGATCTCCAATCCTCCAGTGACCGGGGGGTAGGTTGCCACATCATCCCTTTAATCCAGGACACATATTAATTACACAGGTTCTGTGGCTGATTAACCACTTCCCGCCCGGCGTATAGACAAATGACGTCCGGGCGGGTGGCTCATTATCCTGACTGGACGTCTATTGACGTCCTCAGGATAAGCAATCGGTGGTGCCGTGGGTCAGTCTGACCCACCGCATTACTGACCGAGGTAAAAGGCTTCGATCCGTAGCCTTTTACCATGTGATCAGCCGTGACCAATCACGGCTGATCACAGTGTAAATAGGAAGAGCCGTTTATCGGCTTTTCCTCTGCTCAGGTCTGCAGACCTGAGCAGTGGAAAGCCGATCGGCTGCTCTTTTGACAGGGGGGGCTGCGCTGAACGTTTATCAGCGCAGCCACCCTCAGGATCACCCCCACTGGACCACCAGGAAGCCGGATCAGGACCACCAGGGAGCTCCCCTCCCGGACATCGCAATGAGGCCACCCAGGACCACCAGGGAAGGCGCACAGAGGCCGCCCAGGACCACCAGGGAGCCCCCACTAGACCACCAGGTAAGGGCAATATTATGCACTGTAGGGATGGCACTGTGCTCATGTATGATGCCTGCCAGTGCCATCCCTAACAGTGCTTGTTCCACCAGTGCCCACCACTGCCACCTATAAGTGCCCACCTGTGCCACCTATCAGTTACCACCTGTGCTACCTATCAGTGCCCACCTATGCCACCTATCAGTGCCCACCTGTGACACCTAAAAGTGCCCACCTGTGCCACCAAAAAGTGCCACCTATCAGTGCCCAGTGCCACTTATCAGTGCCGCCTATGAGTGTCCATCAGTGCCGCATATCAGTGCCACGTATCAGTGCCCGTCAGTGTTGCTTGTCAGTTCCGCCCATCAGTGCTGCATATGTGCTCCATCATCAGTGTAACCTTATCAGTGCCACCCCATTAGTGCCAATCTGTACTGCCTCATCAGTGCCCGTCAGTGTAGCCTCATCAGTGCCCATCAGTGTAGCCACATCAGTGCCCGTCAGTGAAGGAGAAAATGTACTTTATACAAACTTTTGTGACAGAAACAAAGAAAATGTTTTTTTTTCAAAATTTTCGGTCTTTTTTTTTTATAGCGCAAAAAATAAAAACCGCAGGGGTGATCAAATACCACCAAAAGAAAGCTCTATTTGTGGGAACAAAATGATAAAAACTTTGTTTGGGTGCAGTGTCGCACGACCGCGCAATTCTCATTCAAATCGCAACAGCACTGAAAGCTGAAAATTGGTCTGGGCAGGAAGTGTTCTAAGTGCATAGTATTGAAGTGGTTAAGGTGCAAATTAAACTCACTTGGTGCCTTATCTGCATTAAATTAGCCTCAGAACCTGTGTAATTCATATGTGACCTGGATTAAAGTGATAATGTGGCAACCCTACCGGGGGGAAGGGGATCTATGACCACCAATACATTGCTAAATGTATGATATCACCAATTCCCAGCGTGTTTCAGCTGTAAATGACCTTAGGGG
The DNA here is from genome assembly GCA_018402905.1 of Glandirana rugosa. Taxonomy (NCBI): domain Eukaryota; kingdom Metazoa; phylum Chordata; class Amphibia; order Anura; family Ranidae; genus Glandirana; species Glandirana rugosa. The sequence continues at coordinate 523,340 of BLSH010244832.1, read as the reverse complement.
ATATATAAGGTGATAATGCATTAATTTACAGAGTTGTATTAACGTGTCCAAACCGTCAATTCTGCAGGGGTCCTTCTATGGAGAAAGTCTGGCCTCAAATCCCATAAGGGGTCAAACTGGACGGTAACGGTGGGGGAAGGGCCCCCTAAGTAGCCAGACCCCTATCCCCACTGATCAGAAGTGGAGGAGATAAATCTAAACACCTGAAGTGCCACCTGAGGTGTCCAAGACCACAAGCCAATATATAGAAAGCCCAGCAGGTGTGATGTCCAGTGTGTGATCCCTGAGGAAGGTCATTTACGAATGAAACACGTTGGGAATTGGTGAGATCATACGTTTAGCACTGTAAATGTAGAATTTTTTTTGTGGTTTTTCAAAATTTTTGGTCTTTTTTTGTTTATTTAGCAAATCATAAAAAACCCAGTGGTGATTAAATACCACCGGAAGAAAGCTCTGTGTCTTTGAGGAAACCCATATATGTAATGTTTACATTTCACCTGGTAAGTCAAGCAATATGATTCTTTGATTTTAGGTTGCTAAGTAGTAGAAATTTATTTTTTGTTTGTTTTCCACGCAAGCTGAGCAATACTACGAAAGGGATTTGCCATGCGGGGTCCGATAATCACCCATGCCCTACTCCATAGAAGCCATTGTTTTCTATGCACTGCACCGATGATGGCCCACAAACCTGAATAAAAATCTACACTGATCACTGCATTAACTTTCCACTATGTCAGTGTGGATCTTCATGGGAAGTGCTCTGACTCCATGACATATGTCAAATTGTTTAGGGGAAGATGGTCTTCTCTGACAGCTTAGCCAAATTGAAATAACCGACAAGGAAAGCTCATGTATGGCCTAACCATAAAAGGCCTGTTCACATTACAAAGGGATATAAAAAGCATTAGGTTTTTATGTGTTTACTTATTTTCTATATATAAGGCCTAATTTACACCTACTGTAGGGGAAAGCCCTAAAAATAGGAGGCTTTACTGCGGTTTACAAAGACACAATCAAATTTGAACCAAATGTGTGGATGGGGAGAATTGGTTCTGTTTTTTAACCTACTGGCCAAACAAAAAAAAAAAACTGGACCATGTATAGGTTAACAACAGATGTGATCTCCTCCCCTTACAGCAGTGGTTCTCAACTCCGGTCCTCAGGACCCCCCAACAGGCCAGGTTTGCAGGATAACTGAAATGCATCACAGGTGATATCATTTGCTGCTCAGTGATTGCAGTATTCTGGTCTGCATCTCCCCAAGGTAATACTTAAAATCTGGCCTGTTGGTGGGTGCTGAGGACTGGAGTTGAGAACCACTGCCTTACAGCAGTGTTCCCCAACCCTGTCCTCAAGGCCCACCAACAGGTCATGTTTTCAGGATTTCCATTATTTTGCACAGGTGATTTGATCAGTTTCACTGCCTTAGTAATTACCACAACTGATTCATTTGAGGGAAATCCTGAAAACATGACCTGTTGATGGGCCTTGATGACTGGGTTGGGGAACACTGCCTTACAGGATTTAGAACATGTTTACCACGTTGTAGGTAAAGTTCTCTTGGCCCCAGTGATAGCCCAGACACCCGAAATATGTCCTTCGTATTAAACGCTGATTACCCTAAAGAATATTTCAGCTCTGCTGGGTAGGAACCAGTGAGTTCAGCCATTTATATCTTGAAGACCCTAGTTTACAGACTTTCCAACAACAGTGTGTTTCTACAACTTCCTTAAAGCGTATTTCCACTTTCGTAGTCAAATCAAGTCGACCATTAGATCACGAGTGCAATGTGGACTGCTGCAGGCATGTCTTCCAGCTTTCAGTCTGTACCTCTGTACAGGCTTTCTGTTTGAAAGCCGTAGGACATCTAACTGGACTATGAGAGTGCTCATCAGCAAACCCACAGCCCACTGAGACTACAAGTCCATCTGCCATGGTGGAAGATGGTACTTGTACTTTATTCATTCACAGTAAACGGTGAATGAATAACATGGCTGTGTGGACGGAGTGACAGCGATAACGGGGTGAGGAAGCCCTACCTGCTGCCTTAGGAGAAGGGGGATCGGGGGGAAACGCACCCTAAATAAGGGTGGTTCAAGTAGCAATGACTTTGCACAGAGCAGCCCCTATCTCCCTCTTCTTCGGTGTACCGCCAGAACTCTGTGTATCTATTGACACACTCAGAGCACGGCTCAGCCCTGCCTCCAACTCCCTCCTCACTGGCTGTGGCTAACAGCAGCAGAAGCCAATGGCTCCCGCTGCTGCCTCTGTCCAATGAGGAGACAGAGAGCCAGGAGAGCTGCTGCTCTTGTGCACATCGCTGGATCGAGATTGGGCTCAGGTAAGTAAAAGGGGGCTGGGGAGTAGCTGCTTGCAGAAGGATTTTCATCTTAATAGAATACATTAAGGGAAAAAAACCTTGTATCTTTAGAACTGCTTTAAAATGGTAACAAGAGTTTTTTTATTTTTTTTATGTTTTGAAATGGAAACCCAGTTTGGCTGCAAAAGTGGCAATATACTTTAAAGTGGTTGTAAACCCTTACATATACTCACTGAAGTAACTAGCCTGAAGTGATACACAGAGATTAAATACATGTTCCTACATAGGCTGTACCAGTTTATCTGCTGCCCTCTCTCATCTGCAACCAATTAAAGTGCAGAATTTACACAGATTTCTGAGCTTCTAGAGGCAGGGGCAGGGATCTGTTGTCACCTACTGCACAGCTCAGAAAGGATAGCTGAGTGTATTCTGTGACCTGAGTGGTGGGTAGTGACACACTCCCATACACAACTTTATAGGGAAACTTGCACAGGTTGTGTGCTGGAGCTCCCCTCCCTGCCCCCCTCAATCTCTCAGAAATGACTCCTGCAGATAGCAGAGAAATATTGCAGACAGAAATTACACTTAGTGCTTTGAATTGAGACAAGTACACACAATGGACGGTCTTGATTTGTTCGTATTTCATGTCAGAGATTTACAACCATTTTAGGGAGCATTCAACTGTCACTTTTGTAATGGCCAAAGCCGGGTGAAATCAATATGTTAGAGAGAATACTTCTTAGTTCACACTGGTGCGGAATTTGCAGACATTTCTGTGCGTTTCCTGTACCGCATGAAAATCGCACCCCGTTCATCCGTTCACCACTGCAGTACACAAAACGCAGAGCGATTTGCAGAATCAGATTGCATGGGTGTGAATACCATCCAATTCTGGTGCGGCAAATAAATGATCCTGCATGATTTTGGTGCACATACCTGAGCCATACAAAATGAATGGCTCAAATCACAACGCTGCAGAATTGCATGTGATTTGAACAGGAATGCGGTGTAATTCCTGTTTAAATCACTTGTGGTTCAAGCACTGCACCAGTGTGAACTGGACCTTAAGCTGGCATACATGGAGCTAATTTCTTTTGTTGCAGGAAAGAAATTTGCTTGATTTCCCCCATCGACACCGACAGTGTTGATGTGGGAATCCTTCCTGCTGCGCCATTGCCTTCTCCAAGCAGGGGGGGGAGCCATCCCCACCGGGAGAAGACAGTGATTATCGCTAGAGGCTATAGTAGCCGCTTGCAATAATCACAAGAGAATCCAGCAGGCTGGTTGTACCCAAATTGATAGATCAAACAACTTGATATATTCAGCCTGCCCATTAACCGTTCAAATCTCGTCCGCTTCCTGCTGAACCAACCGACATTCAAACCATGTTTGGCCAGGCTTAGTCATTCCTGGGGCTCGGTTCACACTGGTGCGATGCGGAAACCCTCCGAATCTAGTGCGGGTTCCCGCATCGCACCTGAATCGCACAGTGGTTCACACTGAGATCTGCGGATCGCTGCAGGTGTCAATACAAAGTTAAAGCCACCCCTAAATTTGTTTGCATATCGCAGTGTGTACTGTGAAATGGTGCAGGAATTGGATCGCATAAGTGTGAACACCCATGCGATCCGATACTAGCGTGGACCAAAAAAAAAGGGTCCTGCACCATTTTGGTGCGAATGTGATGCAATTTCAGGAAATACAGTTCCTATGGCTGAAATCACATCGCACAGAAATCACATGTGATATGAACAGCAATGTGGTGCGAATCACATGCGATGTCTGTCATCGCACTAGTGTGAACTGGCACTTAAAGTGTTACTAAACTCAGTAACATGAAAATAGTTAATCTGCCCCCCCCCCCCCCGCCAGGTTAAAAATCTTCTTTTTACATTAAAATACTCCCACTATATACCCTTTTGGAGGATCTGTATGCCACATTTACATGATAGACTGCACAGCTTCTTCATGCTGAGAGTTCAGGTAGGAGGAGATTTCCACTATAGCCTGTATACACGCCCACATGTGTGATGTCAATATCATGTGACCTGCCTATCTCCGAGAACAAGTACATGTTCTCTCCAGCATAAAAGACACAACTGAGCATGTGCAGGTGGGTTACCCTGTCTTTGTTAGCTGCTCTTTCGCAGCTAGACAGTGCAGGAGGGAAGAATCTGTGCATACAGGATAAAACAGCCTTTTTACACAATGCAGGGGATTAACCCCTTATGTTTCACAGTGAGGATAACAAGCATGCTATTCTGCACATATAGACTGATTCTACTGCTGTGGGTTTAGTAACACTTTAATCAGGCTCAGAGCTGGCCACTGCTAAGGGCTATGGGCCCCTTAACGGTTATTACCTTAGGCCACTTTCACGCTGGGGCGTTTTTCAGGCGCATTTGCGCTAAAAATATCGCCCTTATGGTGCCTGAATAACACCCCTCCATCCACCCCAATGTGAAAGCCGGAGTGCTTTCACACTGGGGCGGTACGCTTGCAGGATGTTAGAAAAAGTGCAGCATCTTTGGGACGGTGCGGTGAGCGCTGTTTACACCGCTCCTCCACCGCCTAGAGTTGCCGCCACATCCCCTTAAACCCGAACACACATTAATTACACAGGTTCTATGGCTGATTAAAGTGGTTATCAAGTCATGACAACCACTTTAAACTACAGGTAAGCTTACAAAAAGGCTTACCTGTAGGTCCAGGAAATATCTCCTAAACCTGTACGGTTTAGGAGATATCCCCTGTATCTGCATGTGCTGACGTCATCGTCACATGCGCACTGAAGAATCAGCACCCGAGATAGCCCAGGGTGCCGTTTCTTCTGTATTGGTGCCGTAAATGACGGCTCCCATGCGCATGCGCGGGAGTGAGTTCAGCGCGGCTCTGCCAATCCCAGTGTGGGAGCCAGCGCTGTGATTGGACAGAGCCGCAGACCCAGAAGAACGATGTCGCAAGTCACAGCGGTGTGCCGAGACCGCTGCAACAGCTTCTTTACTAGTAGGGTTGCCACATCATCCCTTTAATCCAGGACACATATGAATTACACAGGTTCTGTGGCTGATTAAGGTGGTAATTAAACTCACTTGGTGTCTCATCTGCATTAAATTAGCCTCAGAACCTGTGTAATTCATATGTGTCCTGGATTAAAAGGGATGATGTGGCAACCCTAGTTCCTAGGTGAGTGTTTTATAATGAGCTAGTATGCGCTGCATACTAGCTCATTATGCCTTTTGCTTTGCAGGTTTTTTTTGGGGGGGTGGGGGTGGCTTTACAACCACTTTAAGGTGGTAATTAAACTCACTTGGTGCCTTATCTGCAGTAAATTAGCCTTAGAACCTGTGTAATTCATACGTGGTCGGGTTTAAAGGGATGATGTGGCAACCCTACCATTGAAATCAGTGGCAAGCGCTTCCGAAGTGACTGCACACCGCCCCGGAAGCGCAGTTCGCCTGAACTTTTAATTCCTTTTTTACGCCTTGTGGGGGGTTAAAAGTGCCGCGTCCCGCCTCCAAAATGGCGCCATAGCACCACTATAACAGTGGAAAAGCCCCGCTGAAACTAGCAGCGCTTTACTGCTACCGCTCCCGCCCCAGTGTGAAAGTAGCCTTAGCTACAGCACTGCTTGAGTGTATAGAGCAGGGATATGCACTTAGCGGACCTCCAGATGTTGCAGAACTACAAATCCCACGAGGCATAGCAAGACTCTGATAGTCACAAGCATGACACCCAGAGGCAGAGGCATGATGGGGCTTGTAGTTTTGCAACAGCTGGAGGTCCGCTAATTGCATACCCCTGATATAGAGTATATTGAACTTATCAGCCTACTGATAAATCTTAATATAACAATAAATGAGTAATGTGAGATGGTCTGCACCCAAGGCAGTCATTCAGAAAGTCATTTTCTTATACTAAAGTGTTCCTGTGATATTTGTTTAGGTAGAAATTGACCTTAAAATGACTGACCCTATTTGTATTTGTTATCAAGGCATAACAGTAACCTAGCACGTGAAAAAAATGAGATAAAATTCAGGTTCTCTGAATCCATTGTGTTCCCTGAAATACATGTAATTAAATTACATTTCACACAGAATAATCCCAATGGTATTCCATCTAGGGTTTTCACAAGCCAGGGAGTTCTGCAAGTACTCTCTTTACAACACTTATAAAATAAAGCCTGGCATTATTTTTATAAAACAGAACAAAACATGCTAATGATAATAAGGAATGATTTGCATCCTGCATGTATGAGGATTTGTCTCTCGGTACTGTTTGATCCAGGTGCCTGCACTAATGAAATACCTACATCATCAAGTGACATTTTTTCCCAGCCATCTTTACACCTTTTTCTTTAATGAAAAAATACAAAATTTGCTTAAGCAAGGCACTTTTTGGAGAAACACAAAGGAATGCAGTAAATGAAACAGTTATCTGGGCTACAAATTAACCTCAATACCTAAGCTGAAAGTAATAATTATTCTGATTCTTTAAACCGATCCCTGGTCAAGCAAGTCCTGCTGGAAGTAGCATCAATCAGTGCTCATAAACTAATGATACATCTGCCAATTGTAGACTGGTATAAGCTCTTCAAAGCATTTTATGATATAAAAAGAAAAAGGTGAAGTTGCTTTCCAGTAACATTACTTTCCATAGAGAGAGAGTACAGAAGTGACCTATGCCCTAAGGAAAGGTATAACTGACCATATCTACCAATAATGACAAATTTGCTTTGAATCTAGGAGCCAGCTAAAAAAGGTAGGAGCCAGTTTTTTTTAGCATAGTGTAGGGTTGTCAGCGCCCGGGGTAAGGCAAGTAATTTGCGCCCCCTAACCCTAACTTACAGCAGAGCAGCCAGTCAATAACTCCACCATTACATCAAGGTTATAGGCTGGCCAGAAGGAGTGACACTATTATAGGAGGAAACTCCTTATTATTAGAGTTGAGCGAACTTCTAGAAGTCCGGATTCTGCTGTTTCGGCCGAACTTCGGGACAAAGTCCGGGTTCGGGTCCGGACAGAACCCGAACTTTGTCCCGGACCCCGAACCCCATTGAAATCAATGGAGACCCGGACTTTGTTTCAAGCCCAAGACAGGCCTGGGCTTGGGCCTGAAACAGGGCTTCAAGCCGGCTTTGTCGTCTTAGGCCTGAAGATCTTCAAGCGAGTTGAGATTATTATTCCTCAAAGGAGGATATTATCACAGTGAGGAAGACCGGTCGGATATTGGAACTACATTACCACCTCAATAACTGACCGACGAGACGACATTCAATCCCAATCCCCCGCGTTTAATGAACGGAATGGGGCCCGCGACTGTTGGGATGTGATACGATTTTTTTTGACCGAGGATGGAAAAAATCGACCGAGGATCTAAGTTTCGTTTAAACAGTAATAACCATCTATACCAGTC
>BLSH010244832.1:499607-514628 GCA_018402905.1 Glandirana rugosa | reverse complement strand
CACATTTTGCAGAACAGTGATATGGGTACTCCGGGCTTATTTATACTTTTTTGACACAGTTTGAAGATGATTTTAGAACAGTTCTATGGCCTCTAATGTTAATTAATACTTTTCAGACCCATTTTGAAGATGATCTCCATTTTTGCATTTTTTATGTTTTTATTTTTTTAAAAATATTTAAAGTTATTTCCCTGTCCCCATTTCTTTGTAGGGCACTTGTCCCACCCTTACCCACATTTTCCTTCCTTTTGCAGACCTCTAGGACCTTCCTGGGCTTTTTTACAGCATTTTTAAGATTTTTCATTAAAATTACCAGAACCCCGGACCCGAACCCGGACTTTTTTTGAAAAGTCCGGGTCCGGGTCCCGGACACCCCAAAGTTCGGTACGGACCCGAACTTTACAGACCGGGTTCGCTCAACTCTACTTATTATGCCTAATGCATCGTGACTGCGGCATGTAAAACCCCCTCATCTGCTGCCTAACGGAGCTTAAGGGTGGCCATTGGTGGGTGGCAAAACCATGTCTCTACTGCACATTTTTACCACCCAACTGCACATCTACATGAAGCCTTTGTGACACTTTAAATAAAATACAAAAAAAGGTGAAAGAAGTATTCCAGTGCTGCTGATCTTCTGCTGCCTCTTTGAAGCCACTTCCTAGTCACGGTGACTATTCATTGCTCTGGTGGGTTTCCGGTCACCATTAAATACTGGAGCCCAGCTGCACATAAAGAGTGGTAATTGTTGATGGTACACAGGGCTTTATCAGAGGACTCTTCTAAAGCATATCCAGCTGCCTCATCTCCCCTTCTCCACCTCACAGCACACAGTAGAGCTGCATGATTCTGGCTAAAACAAGAATCATGATTTTGTTGCTTAGAATAAAGATCACGATTCTCATGGCGTAACATTAGCTTTCACATTATACAAGAAAAAAAAAAAATGGGCTAACTTTGCGGTTTAGTTTTTTAGTTCATCAAAGTGTTTTTTTAAAAAATTGCATTTGAAAGATCCCTGCGCAAATACCGCGTGAAATAAAATATTGCATCAACCGCCATTTTATTCTCTAGGGCAGGGATATGCAATTAGCGGACCTCCAGATGTTGCAGAACTACAAGTCCCATGAGGTATAGCAAGACCCTGACAGCCACAAGCATAACACCCAGAGGCAGAGGCATGATGGGACTTGTAGTTTTGCAACAGCTGGCGGTCCGCTAATTGCATATCCCTGCTCTAGGGTCTCTGCTAAAAAAAATATATAATGTTTGGGGGTTCTAAGTAATTTTCTAGCAGAAAATACAGATTTTTTTACTTGTAAGCCACAAATGTCAGAAAAGGTTTAGTCTTTTAAGTGGTTAAACTGCCCTCATTTACAGACCAGAGTTCATTCCTTTAATAAAAGAACCAAGAGATACATTGTTTACACTTATAAGCAATATTGTGAGATACTTGGCAGACTGCCTGGATTTTTGTTTATCTTTAACAGCTGTCAGTTTAGGCAGAGAACCGCTCTTTACTGAATCTGAGATGTTGTTTTTTTAAGATAGTGAGGGAAGAGAAGTTTCGGCTGCCGCTCCCCAGAACGTGGTTTCTGGTCGCCATGGAAACCTCGCACCTGGGGTTTGTGGAGCCCTGCATTATGCAACTATTTTTGTAGTCTCCAGCACGTCTAAAGCTCAGTTTGAGTGCTAAATAGCCAGATTCAAATTTACTCAGGGCCAAATCGGTGAAATACTCTGTTGTCAAATGGGTATGCCAGACCAGCCTTAAAGTGGGAGTAAACTCCCATTGACATTTTTTACCTATAGGTAAGCCTATAGTAAGGCTTACCTATAGGTACAGTAAGTATCTCCTAAACGTGCACCGTATTTACTTGTGAAGCCGCCGCCGACATCACCAGTGCATGTGCTGTGAAGGAACAGCATATGGTGCCGTCCCTTCAGAGCCCTGTGCCGTGAACAGCAGCTCCTGCATGCATGCTTGCCAACTTGGAAGGAAGACTGGGTGAAGATGGAAGCACTGTCAGTGGGGACAGCGTGTCGCTGGAGGGCTTTGTTTTAAGGCAAGTTTCACATAATGTGCCAGTATGCGATGCATGCTAGCACATTATAACTTTGACCTTCAGATTTAAAAAAAGTGGTTGTAAACCTCAAACATGAAATATGAACAAAGCATATCCCTCTATAGTGTTTACTTGTGTCAATTAAAAGAACTAAATGCCATTTCTGTCTGCTGCTTCCTTCCTTTGCTATCAGCATGAATCACTTTTGATACGTTTTCCTGACACCAAGAGAAAAAAAGTGATGGGAGGGATCTCCAGCAGACTGACAGCCTCAGCTCTGTTCCTGTGTGAGTGGGGTGTGGCCTTTCCCTCCAATCAGCTCTCAGAGCTCTCATCACTGAGCTCTGCAGAGTGTAATTTCAGCTCTCCACCCTCTTTTTTTGGATTCTCAGACAAACTTTATAAAAATCTGGACTTTGAATGTCTGTAGAGAAAAGAAGACTGCAGATTATCAGGTAGAACTTTTGTAGGAGGATTTGTTTCATCTGTGTACCACCTGGGGCCAGTCACTTCACTGGGTATATGTGTGTGAGAGAGCGAGAGAGAGATTTGGGAGGGTCTAGTGATGTGTGGAATCTGTTATCCTTAAAGAACATTTACCCAAACCCAAAGGCTGAAAAACGCGGCATGTAAAAGTGGCAAAACGGACATTCTTTAGAGGTTTTCAAACGTTCTGTGTACATGAAGCCTTAGGCTACAGATAACTGGAAAGCATGAAGAAGTCATAAAGAGGTCACTGGTTGGCATAGGCTGCAGTACTGAACCACCAGTCGTCCCTCCTAAATGCTTCGTCAGCAAGGGAAATCAAATGGCAGAGTTAGGTGAGCATAAAAGTGCTTAACCACTTGCTTACAGGGCACCTAAACCCCCCTTCCTGCCCAGACCAATTTTCAGCTTTCCGTGCTTTCTATCATTTTTTCCCCACAAATAGAGCTTTCTTTTGGTGGTATTTAATCACTGCTGGGTTTTTTTATTTTTTGCTAAAAAACAAAAAACAAAAAAATACCGAAAATTTTGAAAAAAAAACCTGTTTCATAGTTTTTTTTATAACATTTCGAAAACAGGTAATTTTTTTCCTTCACTGATATGCACTGATGAGGCTGCACTGATGGGCACTGATAGGCTGCACTGATAAGGCGGCACTACTGATGGGTGGCACTGATGGTTGATACTGATGGTTGGCACTGATCGGTGGCACTGAAGGGCACCGATAGGTGCCACTGATGGGCACTGATGGCACTGGTAGGTGATGCGGATAGGCAGCACTGATCGGTGGTACTGATGGCATTGATTGGCGGTTCTGGTGGGCAAAGGTAGGTGGCACTGGTGGGCAAAGGTAGGTGGCACTGTGGGCACTGGTAAATGGCATTGGTGAGTACTGGCAGGTGGCACTGGCATGGGGCACTAGTGGGCACAGACGAGCCATCCATGTCTCTCTGTGCGAGGAACCGGATGTCCTTCTGACAGAAACCGGTGATCGGCTTCTTTTTCCCCTCACGCTGACAGAGGGAAAAAATACAAATCACCGATCTGTTTACATCACGTGATCAGCTGTCATTGGCTGACAGCTGATCACGTGGTAAGGGGGCGGGGCCGATCTGTGACCAGCCAAGTCTCATGGACTCAGTGATCACAGAGCGCACTGCGTGTGACCTGCAGGGATGGCGGACAGCACATGCTCTTGCTCCCGGCAATTCAGGTCCACACTGTAGCCGTCTTTCGGCTATAGCGCGGATGTGAATAGGTTAAAGTGATTGTAAAGTCTTGTTTTTTTTCTATAAAAATAACAAACATGTCTATACTTACCTGCTCTGTGTAGGGGTTTTGCACAGAGCAGCCTGAACACTCTCTTCTGGTGTCCCTCTTTTGCCCTCTTGGCCCCTCCCTCCTGATGAGAGCCCCGACAGCAAGAAGCTGCAGCTCCGCGTGTCCATTCAGACACGGAGCTGCAGTTTGGTCCTGCCCCTCCCTCTCCTGATTGACAGCAACAGGAGCCAATGGCGCCACTGCTGTGTCTCAACCATTTAGGAGGGAGAGTCCCGGACAGCACCTGGGACTCCCCCCCCCACTGGCTGAGACAGCAACGTGCGCCATTGGCTCCCGCTGCTGTCAATCAAAGTCAGTCAGCCAATGAGAATAGAAAGAGGGTGGGGCCAGGCCACAGCTCCATGTCTGAATGGACACATGTGACTCGGCTCGGGTGTCCCCATAGCAAGACGCTTGCTGTGGGGGCACCCAACAGGAGGGAGGGGCCAGGAGCGATGAAGAGGGACCCGAGAAGAGGAAGATCCGGGCTGCTCTGTACAAATCCACTGCACAGAGGAGGTAAGTTCCCCCCTCATCAACATGCAAATAAAATTTCAGTCAAATAATTTTGCAACTATTCATCCTTTCACTCTGGTCACTGAGACGGGAAGTGAAAAGAAACCTCCTGAACACAGACACAAACGGGTTTACTTTAAATGCATTTCATAATACTGGCTCATATAACCAACAGCATTTGGTGCAGTTCATTTACAGGCCTAGTACTACCTCTCAAGGCCCCCACGTCATAGCCTGGTAAAACGGTTCCAGATTGTGTTATGCCTGATACTATCATTTCAGTTACACAACACTACATAAAAATGGAATAAAGAACACACAAAGCAGTTAATTTGTCTAAGACGTGGACTCCTTCTACCTGCATGTGTAAACATGGTCCGTGAAACAAAAATGCTGCACACAGACTTTTTCTGCATGCTCCATTTACACCAGCCTTTGTAATCAGCCTGTACTATCCCTATTTCCCCTTTATTGACACTTCAGTGCTTTCGTTAGAAAGGTTGATAATGATAAAAGCCCATGTTCTCATGTACTGTATACAATGTATTGGGGGGTGCAGACTTAGCTCAGGATCACTGGTGCTGCTACAACTCTACACCAAGCACAACAATCCTGCAACTTATTAGGATTTATTTATTTTTTTGTTCAGATTAAAATCTTTTTGTACTCAATTTAGGCCTCATTTACACTGCTGCTGGTAAACGAACGTTTAGAGGCATTTGGGCATTTTTTTTCAGCTGCCCCTGAACTTTCCTCTATGTTATCAATACATTTACACAGGGTCGTTTAAGGTCGTTTCCAGGCAGTTGTGTTTAAAGGCATTTTTTGGAACGCAAAAAAATGGGTTCAGAAGCCAGTTCAGAGGCATTTGAAAACGCCAAACAGCTTGTAAACATGCCTAAACGCTGTAACTCACGTCTAGGACCTTTTAGTCTACAGTCGTTTCCATTTTAGAAAAAAAAAAAATGTCTTTAAAAATGCTCCTAGATGAAAATGCCGCTAAACGTGCATGCAAAATGCTGCAAAACGGCCGTTTTAGACGCCGGCTTCTAGCTGTCAAAAAAAATTGTTCAGGGGAGGTTAAAATAGCGTCCCGTGTAAATGGAGCCTTAAACCTACAAGAGGACTAACATGTTTCTTAACACCAGAGGTCAAAGGAAAAAAAAATTGCTTATAGCAGGAATACACAGTTAGAAAATTGTCCGATCACTCGCAGAACGGAAATTTTCGGCCAATATTCTTATTGTGTATTTTTCTTTATTCTTAGACCTATGGAAATATATAAAATGTAATATAAGTAAAGGATGCAACACTGCAACAGTGGCAATGATCATGGAAGGTGCACAGAGTTGGGAATAACAGAACACTGGCAGAAGTAACAAGCTGGTGACCAGTTTCAAGGAGTACTAAAGTCACATTCATTACATTACGTAATTATAAAGAGCATTAATCACTGACTCAAATGCTGTATTAATATTGTTTAACCTCCCTGGCGGTATGATTATGTCAGATTTTTGGGTCTCAAAGCAGTACATTGTTTTGCATAGAAATTTGGCGTTTTATATTGTAGACCTATAATTCTTAGGAATAACTCACTTAAAGCGGGAGTTCCACTCTAAAGTGGAACTTCCACTTTAATGGAAGGTGACCCCCCGACATGCCACAATTGGCATGTCTTTTTTTTGGGGGGTGACCAGGGACCCTGTTTTCATGGGGTCCCAGGTCCACTTCCCCCCCTGCCGCCGCAGCTCAGGGAAGGAAGTCCACCTTCCCCTCTCCCTCTCGCCGATCTTCTGGGACACATCACAGGTCCTAGAAGACACGCCAGCCAGTCACAAGGCGCAGTGCAACTCGCGCATGCGCAGTGCGCGCCCGGCTTTAAAGCCGGGTGGCCACACTCATGATGCCGGCGCCGCCGAGGGGAGGGGGAGAAGAGCGAGCCTGGAGACTGGGACAGGTGAGTGTCCCATTATTAAAAGTCAGAAGCTACACTTTTTGTAGCTGCTAACTTTTACATGGATAGAACTCTGCTTTAAGACGAGTCTAGTAGACATCCCGGGTATAACGTTTGAAACACGAAATCATAAATTATAATATAATAAATAACTCTAAATAATTATAAAAAATAATAATATAATAATAAAATGTATTCAATAATGTAATAAAATCAAAAACACAAATTTGCTCATTTGCAGAATTGTCGCTGTCGTCACTTTGTGTCTGATGACGAATTTCATCAGGAATCAGTATCACTCAATTCTGCAAGTGATTCTTATTTACTATTGCTCATTTCTAGCTGGACAAAAAACACTTTTGATGTAAAGGGACGCTTTTTGGACATTCTCAAGTTTCCAGGCAGAAAGAATGACATATATAATATAAAAGTGCATGCAGGGCACTGGGCAAACCACTAGGGACAAAGGGGATGTGAAATGATTTCATACAGTAATGTACTGTATGTGTACTGTGTGTTTCGCTTTTTGAATTTGCCGCCAGGCTCCGCCCCCATACGGCGCACCGCTCGCAGGGAACGGAGCCTGGCACACACTACAGCAGCCCGCAGACACAACGGGGGGACATCGCTGGATCCAGGGGACAAGGTAAGTAACTTTTCCTGGATCCAGCGATGCAATCCCGAGTGGCTCAGGGTTACCACTTTTGGTAATGAAAACTCAACCGCCAGGGAGGCTAGAAAACAAAATTATTTTTTTAAATATATATATATATATATATATTTTTTTTGAAACTGTGTACATATCATCAGTCCATTTTTATAGCTGCAGTTTATTTTAGGGGAAGTTATACAGCATCTTCCTGCTGATTGCAAAAGTGAAAGAACACTTTTAAACCCAGAACTCAGGCACCCTTTAAACATGCATGTTCCCGGGAGAGAGCTGGTCACTTAATGGTGTAGAGTAGACTTTTGCTTTGCAGTCTCTTTATCAGTTGCTTGGTTACATTTCATCAGACCACGAGATAAAGGCAATAAGAGTATCAATTGCTCATCCCCAAATGGGGCAGTCATATGTATTTTTTATGATTGATATTATATGTTTTTGGATGGATGTATTATATGGGGGATCATGTTTATGGCTTAGTCAGAGCTATTATATAGGTTTTTTAACATTCACATGATGATTTTAGAATTGTTTGTACAATAAAGTATATCTTGTTTCTATATCGATAAATGCATGGTATATTGCATGCCCCGAAGGGGCATTCTATCAGACCTGCTTCTAGAACATAAATCAAGCAACTGATCAGCACAGCTAAAGTCTAAACTTTCCTGTGTCCAGCAGGGTGGAACATGCTCTCTACTCTTTAGTCGATCTGAATAGGTAGCTACTAAGGGAGACATTAAAGTGGGCGTAAAGGCAGAAGGAGTTTTTTATCTATGCATAAAACCTTCTGTGTGCAGCAGCCCCCTTCAGTCCCCCTAATACTTACCTGAGCCCCATCTCGATCCAGCGATGTTGCATGAGAGACTCGGCTGGACTCTTCCTCAGGGAGCCAATGGCACCCCACTGCTGTCAATCAAAGTCAGTGAGCCAAAGAGGAGAGAGAGGGGGCAGGACCGAGCTGCACCCCTGCGTCTGAATGGACACACAGAGCAGCGGCTCGACTCAGGTGCTCGCATAGTAAGCTGTTAGCTGTGGGGGCAATCAACAGTAGGGAGGGGCCAGGAGCGGGGGACCCAAGAAGAGGAAGATCTGGGCTGCTCTGTGCAAAACCACTTCACAGAGCAGGTAAGTATAACATGTTTGTTATTTTTAAATGAAAAAAAACAAGACTTTAGTATCACTTTAACCCCTTCCCAACCACCATACGACTATAAGCGGTGACAGCGTGGCTCTGTCCTGCGAATCGCCGCTTATAGTCATCACTTTAGTGCACGGCGACTAGGGGGCAAGCCCGCCGCTGGCGGCGCACGCTCGTGCCCGCCGCCCGCTCTCTGAGCAGGGCCGCGGGTCGGGCGGACTCGATGTCCGCCGGCGACTCGCTATGCCTTGTTACAGAGCCAGAACGGGGAACCGCCGATGTAAACACATTGGTTCCCCGTTCTGACAGTCGGCATGTCAGAGATCTACTGATCCCTGTACTCGGGCTCAGTTAGATCTCTGGTGCCCCTGCCAGCCCAGCCCCCTCACAGTTAGAACACATACAGGGAACACAGTTAACCCCTTCACTGCCCCCTGCAGGTTAACCCCTTCACTGCCACTGACATTTATACAGTAATCAGTGGATATTTAAATTTCTGATTGCTGTATAAATGTCATTGGTCCCAAGAAAGTGTCAAAAATGTCTGACATGTCCGCCCCGATATCAAAGTCCTGATAAAAGTCGCAGATCGCCGCCATTACTAGTAAAGAAATAAAAAAAATTGTAAAAACGCCAGAAATGAATTCTCATGGTTTGTAAACGTGGCAACTTTTGCGCAAACCAATCAATAAACGCTGATTGCGATTTTTTTTTACCACAAATATGAGGAAGAATATATAAGTACACTTAGCAGTAAGTCTAAGTAAGTCTGCTAGATGCTGGACTTACTGCTAAGGGTAATATACTTACTGGACGGTTAAGTGTACATCTCAAGCCAGTGGAAAACTTATGAGTGTTCTACGGTCCGCGATGCTGTTGATGAAGGTCCGGGTCCAGGTGTAATTATCTGAGAAGCTGGTGATGTGCTTATACTTATACCTATTTACTTCCTTTTTCTGGTAAGAGTACCCATTACTACCTTTGGTGGTGGATGAGCACGCTTGGTGGTGGAAGCTATTTACATCTGGAAGGCACTTATACCTATCTATTTATATTACATGGGTTTCCTTATTGAGATGAACTTTACTTGGACTAATTTATTTTTGCACATATATACTTCCTTTCATGGACTTTTTTGATGAATTTAATATTATTTATTTTGCACAATGCACCTTATTTTCATTCTACTATTGTGACACTAGCGCTGCACTTTATCTAGACATAAAGGGAATAAATGCAGAGGGAAATCAATGATTCGAAGGTGTTTACGAGGACTAACTGTGCACATAGTATTAAAGAAACAGGATTAAAGTGATTGTAAAGTCTCGTTTTAAACAACAACAAAAAAATATTAACAAACCTGTTAGGGCCCGTTCACATCTAGGTGACTTGTCAGGCGATTTGAGTCGCCTGACAAGTCACCTCAATGCTGTGCAATGGAACCGTTCTAATAGGAGCGAGTCGCTTCGCTCCGACTTAGAAAAATAGTTCCTGCACTATTTTTGAGGCGACCTCAGCGCAACTTGCATTGACTTCTATGATAGAAATCTCCTGCAAGCCGCTTTGAGGTTGTCTTGAGTGGGGTGACTTGCTTCGCCCTGCAAGTCACGCCGCTTATACTTATACTCCTCTGTGCAGTTGGTTTTGCACAGAGCAGCCTGGATCCTTCTCCTGTTGAGTGCCCCCTCAGCGAGCAGCTTGCTATGGGTGGCACCTGAGCCGAGTCAGAGCTCCATGTATCCTTTACCCTGTGTCCCAACCTGGCCCTGCCCCTTCTCTCCCCTGATTGGCTGACTAACTTTGATTGACAGCCGCGGGAATCAATGGTACCGCTGCTGTGTCCCAGCCAATCAGAAGGAGTGTCCCGGATGGCTAAGACACCTGTAGACATCGCTGGAAAGAGACGGGGCTCAGGTAAGTAATTGGGGGGTGCTGGGGGGCTGCTACACACAAAAGGTTTTTTATCTTAATGCATACAATGCATTAACATAAAAAAAACTTCTGCCTTTACAACTCCTTTAAACAACTGAGAATTGAAACTTGAAGTATACATGTCATTTTGATTTGACTTTAGTTAAAACATTGGCATTAACTAGTACCTGAAATTAAAGCTTTGATAGACTGACCCTTTAAAAGAGAATTATTGTTAGTCGTTATGATTAAGCCAGATATTTTCTTTCAGACGCCTTCTTGAGAATGTACTTTATCCCTCTCACTAGAGGTTGGAGCCTACACCAAGATGAGGGCTGAGTGGATTGTTGTTGGGTTGTTCATTACACCCTGTGGTGCTGATTTAATAAAGTTTGAAAGTGCACAATTTGGTGCAGCTCCACACAGAAACCAATCAGCTTCAAGGTTTTATTGTCAAAGCTTGATTGAACAAGCTGAGGTTAGAAGCTGATTGGCTAGCATGCAAAGCTGCACCAGTTTTTGCACTCTCCAGCTTTAGTAAATCAACCCCTATGAGCCAATCGACTACAGACCCTGCTTTATTTGGAGCAATGCGATACTATGGGGTTGATTTACTAACACTGCAGAGTGCAAAATCTGGTGCAGCTGCACATGGTAGCCAATCAGCTTCTAACTTCAGCTTGTTCAATCAAGCTTTGACAACAAATCCTGGAAGCTGCACCAGATTTTGCACTTTTCAGCTTTAGTAAATCAACCCCTATCTCTTGAAAAGCAACCCCAAAACCCACTTATATCTATAATATAAACCTTTGTCGCGTCCCCCACCACTTTAGGCAAATTTCATCTCTGTTTTAACTCTCCCTGACCCCAAATTAATCACAGCCATAGCAAAAAAAAAAGATTTTACACTGGAAGTATACATTCGAGTAGTGTAGGAGGTGACAGGTCTCAGAGTGATTTCAAAGACACATTAAAATAACCATCCTTTTCCTCTACTTTTTCCTGCCCTTGGGGCCATCAACTGTGGGAAAGGAAGTACAATTATCATGGACAATAGAAGGCAACACAACAAAGCTATTTCTTCCTTTGTATCTGCGGGTTTGTTTGTTTTTCGTACCATACTTTTCGGTGTATCACTTTCTTTACTTTTTTACCGTGTATTTTGCGTAGCATCTATCTCGTCTTTGCCAACGTACAGTATATTCATAGGTGTTTTGCTTTCTCTGAGCTCTGGAAGATTTGCCCCAAAAAGCCAGGTAGAGGGCAAATGACTAGTCACCAGTATTACAATCAACCAATCATATTTGATACCAAAGTATAATGAAATGAGGCAGCTCCATGACGATAACGTACAGTATACACTTTAATAATAAGTGAATGTGCCACACAAATCAAAAGTGTCACTCAAATAAAAAGTAAAGTGCAATCCACTCCACCAGTGATGCCATGTGTAAGTCCCATAAAAATTCCTAAAGTCACACTTGAAAGAATTTTGTTCATCGTGATGCACGCCGCTTCGCCTTGTCTTAAAGGGGTTGTAAAGTCAGAAGGTTTTTTATCTTAATGCATTCTATGCATTAAGATAATAAGCCTTCTGTGTGGAGCAGCCCTCCTAAGGCCTCATGCACACAGGACGTTTTGTGACTGTTATACAGCAGCTGTTTTTAGCTGCAGACGTTTCTTTCTACAGTCAATAAACTCTCCATCATGTTATCCTATGTGTTCATGCACACACAGGCTGTTATCAGCTGTTTTTAGCAGTGACGTTTTTGAGCTGTAAAAAAACCCCAAGACCAGAAGGTTCTGAGAGACGTTTTCAGCTGTAAAAATGTTCAAACGCTCAAAAACACGGCTAAACATCGATCCCCAACGTTTTTGCGTGTTTTAGATCAATTGGGAAAAAAAAAAAACACGCTGGCTCTTTAACCACTTCAGCCCCGGAAGGATTTCCCACTTTAGGACCAGAGCACATTTTACGATTCGGCACTGCGTCGATTTAACTGACAATTGCGCGGTCGTGCGACGTTGTACCCAAATGAAATTTGCGTCCATTTTTTCCCATAAATAGAACTTTCTTTTGGTGGTATTTGATCACCTCTGCGCCATTTCTGATCGCCGCTATAAACAAAAGAAAAGCAACAGTTTTGCAAAAAAAACCACAAATTTTTTACTTTTTGCTAAAATACAAAAAAACTTTTTTTTCCATCGGTTTTGGCCGATTTAGATTCCTCATACTTTTGGTAAAAAAAAAATCGCAATCGGTGTTTATTGATTGGTTTGTGCAAAAGTTGCCGCTTTTACGGACGATGAGAATTCATTTCTGGGGTTCTTATTTATTTTTATTTTTTACTAGTAATGGCAGCGATTTGCGATTTTTAGTGGTACTGCGATATTGCAGCGGGCATGTTGGACCATTTTGACACTTTTTTGGGACCATTGGCATTTATACAGCGATCAGTGCTATAAAAATGCACTGATTACTGTGTAAATGTCATTGGCAGTGAAGGGGTTAACCTGCAGGGGGCGCTCTAAGGGTTAACTGTGTTCCCTGGGAGTGTTCTAACTGTGTGTGGGCTGCCCTGGCTGGGAAAAGGGGAGTGATCACAGCTTCCATATACAGGAAGCCTGTGATCACAGCCCTTCCCCCTCTATGAGAACGGAGATCCGTGTTTACTTACACAGACCTCCGTTCTCTCACTGCGGGGGGGCCATCGCAGGTAGCCGGCGGCGATTGAGTCCGCCGTACCTGCTCCTCTGGCGGTGCACGCACACTCACAGCACTGGTTATCGCAGCCGACGTCATATGATGGCGGTTTGCGATAACGAGCCACTCTGTCGCCGTCAGACTGCAGTCGGCAAGTGGTTAAAAATGCGAAAAACGCGCAAAAACGGCGGTAATATAACGCTGGTAAAAGCTGATAAAATCCCTCTAGCTCCAGCGATGTTGTAGGAATGTCTTGGCCGTCCGGGACTCCCCTCATTGGCTGAGACAGCAGTGCAACGCCATTGGCTCTCACTGCCGTCTTTTAACATCATTCATCCAATGAGAATAGAAAAAGGACGGGACCAGGTCGCAGCTTTGTGTCTCAATGGACACAGAGAGCAGTGACTGGACTCCGGTGTCCCCATAGCAAGCTGCTTGCTGTGGGGACACCCAATAGAAGGGAGAGGTCAGGAGAGGAGGATCTGGGGCTGCTCTGTGTAAATCCAGTACACAGAGCAGGTAAGTATAACCTGTTTGTTATTTTTAATTTAAAAAAAACGAGAATTTGCAATCCATTTAAGTACACACCATTCCATTACCCAATGTTCTATTAAATGCACCGACCCTCAATGCCTGTCACATTACTGAGGCAATAGCGCATTGGGATATAATTACTCTGTATTTGCAAGGCTCCAGGTGTCCGGTTCCCTTCCCCTTTAAGGGGTCACTCAGCGCATATTAAAAGAACTGGGTTGTGTGAACAGTTGTGTGTTCTAACAGCGCTTGCACTCTCTATTATGGTATTATACGACTTCCTGTGTGAACGTGGTTACATAGATAAATAAATAAATATAATTCACATACAAATTCTCATTTCTCAAATAAATGCCATGAGTAAATATATAAGATCAAATAGAATAAAATTAGAATAAAATTAGAATACAATAGTGCAAATATATAAAGTCCAAAATAAGGTGCTGTGCTCTGTGCCAAACGATTATCTGATGTGCAATCCGTGGTATACAATGTTAAGGTGCTGATTCAATTCCGGACTATCAATGCTTTAAAATTTCTTGTGTGTGGAACAGTTCTTTATGCTTTAGGTGCTCGTGCTACATTGGGGTGTTGAGTGATGAAAATGATGACTCAGGGTATTATGCCCTGCTTACCAGAATCCGTTGACCCTCCAACCATACGGTATGGAGGAGTCAAATCGCGCTTTAGGTCTACAATCCGACCTTAGGATATAGTTGTCCTCTGCTTTCTCTCGCTCTCCGCCGCGTTCAATATTCCATGCGTGGGTAAAGAAAGGAATAACTCATCGTGTATCTCTTTGGAAAATTTTATTGGCCAAAACTATTTCACAGTGCAAATAACATAGTAACATTCATTTGCCAAAGTCTGTGAAGTGCTCTGAGGATATGTGCCTGCAGTTAGTGCTATTTGCACTTCCTGCTTACAGTCCTACTGAGCGTGGCCTCTCTCACCGTGTAATCAACTGACGCGTTTCGTCACTTCCTGTGACGTCATCGGAGGTGTCTGCACGGTGTAAGCGCCGGTCTTTTATCTGCTTGATATTAGTTGATACCTGTGTTTGCTAATGGGAGGTTACTAAGTTCCATGTGATTGAATGGCCGGTCATGTGACCTATCTTGCGTTTAAAACCTTAAATTTATTCAAAATCCGTTAAAACTGCGAGTGTGTAATAAAATATTAATATATGTATAAAAATTATAAAAAACATCAATGATTTCTCCGAAATGCGTATGTGTTATTGTGTTTTTGGACGGTGTTAGAGTATACAGATCGTATTTTGCTAAAGGTAGCAGTATTATAGGCAAGGCATTGTTTTTTGTGCTGGCGATGTGTGATTTATACGGAAATTTTGTCTTATTTATGTGCTAAATGCCAAAAATAGGGTAAAAATGAAAATAAAAATAGAGACCGAAACATAGGGAAAAGGGCCTTAGATAAGTAATTAGCAAGACGAACCCAAGACATTAGACAATCAAATCACGTCAAGGAAGACTAGGACCAATTAACCGGAGACCCATAAGGAGAATCGGTAACACCTACCACTGTTGACAGATGACCATATATTGGTAAAGATAAAAAAAAAAAAAAAAAATAAAGATAAAAATATAAGAAATAAAAATAAAAAAAAGTAAAAAAAGTAAAAAATATATAAAAAATAAAAATAAAAGTAAAAATGGGATAAAAACCGTAAATCGTGTATTTATTCTGTTTTAAAGGCATATTTAG
>BLSH010244832.1:474261-487474 GCA_018402905.1 Glandirana rugosa | reverse complement strand
AACACCCCCCCCCCCCCCCCCACCGCCCTCCAGTACTTCTCTGGGCTCGCTCGTGCAATTGGCGAGCCGGTGAACGAATCGGTCGCCGACGGAAGGAAGCCATATAGATGGTCCTCAGTCATCTTTATGACCCTGGAGGCCCAGCCGCGACGTAAACACATCCGGGCCGGCGGATGTAAACAATGCCTGAGTCTCGGCTGGAAAGGCCAAGACAGTTTATTTATTTTTTTATCTCAGTCTTTCCAGCCTGAATGAGAGATGCGGAGACTTACAAACCCCACATCTCTCCATAAAGAGAACCTGTCATGCATTATTCCTATTACAAGGGATGTTTACATTGTAATAGGAATAAACGTTAAGAAAAAAATAAAAAAATAAAGAGAAAGTATAAAAAGAAAAAATTAAATGTTACTGTACATCCTTGCAATCTTCTCAATAAAACTTTTGTGTAATTAAAATAAAAAAAAAACGTAAAATAAAGAATACATTTTTTTTTTTAAAGCGCCCCCGTCCCCGTGTGCTCATGCACAGAAGCGAACGCATGGGTAAGTCGCGCCCGCATATGTAAACGGCATTCAAATCACACATGTGAGGTATCGCTGCGTGCGTTAGAGCGAGAGCAATAATTGTAGCCCAAGACCTCCTCTGTAACTCTAAACATGTGACCTGTAAAAAATTTTAAAGCGTCGCCTATTGAATTTTTAAGTACCAAAGTTTGGCGCCATTCCACAAGTGTGCGCAATTTTAAAGTGTAACATGTTAGGTCTCTATTTACTCGACGTAACATAATTTTTCACATTATAAAAAAAAAATTGGGCTAACTTTACAATTTTGTTTTTTTTTAATTCATGAAACTGTTTTTTTTTTCAAAAAAAAAAACTTGTTTGAAAAATTGCTGCAC
Organism: Glandirana rugosa; assembly: GCA_018402905.1. Lineage (NCBI taxonomy): Eukaryota > Metazoa > Chordata > Amphibia > Anura > Ranidae > Glandirana > Glandirana rugosa. Next base: position 486,573 of record BLSH010244832.1, on the reverse strand, counting down.
AATTACTGTGTGGGGGTTCTGAGTTATTTTCTAGGGGAAAAAAATATGATTTTTACATGTAACAGCGAAGTGCCAGAACTGGCCTGGATGGGAACTGGTTAAGCCTTCCTCACTCCATTAACAAAAAAGTTTCTGCCTGTGTCCTTAGTAAAGAGATATCCCCTCACTTCTTGCCTTGCAAGGGAAAAATTTGATATCTCCCTAGCAGGAATACAGATAGCAGTAGAAGCCTGACAAAGGTGTTAACCCTTTCAGTCTCTACCGAGAGTAAATAACGGCTGGGATTTCACTTTAAAGCGGAGTTCCACCCAAAAATGGAACTTCCGCTTTAAGCACTCCTCGCCCCCCTTACATGCCACATTTGGCATGTAATGTTTTTTGGGGGGGGGGTGTCCCCAGGTTTCAGAGGGACTTCCTGTCCCTCTTCCGCCTTCCATTTCTGGGCCGCCTAGGCGACTCCTCCTCTCCCCCTAGGCGACCCCTCCCTCCTGGCAATCTTCTGGGACACGTCACAGGTCCCAGAAGATTGCCTGGCCACTAGGAATGTGCAGCGCGACTCGCGCATGTGCAGCACATGCCCGGCCGTGAAGCCACGGCCGGTGCCCACACTTACAATGACGGCGCCGCAGGGATGAGAGGGAGACGAGCAAGGACTGGGAGACAGGTAAGTTACTGTTTATTAAAAGTCAGCAGCTACACTTTTTGTAGCTGCTGACTTTTAATAAACGAAAAAACGAGTGGAACTCCGCTTTAAATGTTAGCCCTGGTTCACATTGGTACTTATTTGCATGCCATTTGACATGTCAAATGGCATGCCAAATCGGCAGCAATTGCCAGTATTAGCACAGTCCATAGCTTCTGTACTACTTTTGCCGATTTCCATTGACATTTGTGCAGCAACCCTCACAGATGTCTCTGAAATCGCATCTGAAATCGGGACTGACATGTGGGAATGAAATGGTGCGAGTTCAGTCGGGTGCAAAAAAAATCATTTCATTCCCGCAGCAGTGTGAACCCAGGCTTAAATGCACTTTTAGTGCAGATCTGTTAGCTGTTCATATCCCTGAAGGCCGCACAGACAATGAACTGAGACTCTGACCCTTAAAGCGGAGCTCCACCCAAAAGGGGAAGCTCCACTGGCAGACATCATTCCACTTTACGCACAAATCCTCCATATCCCGTTACTCGCAGGAAAAGAACTTCAAACTCCTCTCCAGATGGTACAGAGATCCCCACTCGCTACATAAGATATTCCCTTAGGTATCGGCCACCTGCTGGAGACGTGGCTTAGCTGAAGGGGCATATCTCCATATATGGTCGGAGTGTGACCGGATCCAGCCCTTTTGGTCTCAGGTCTTTCCCATATACAGCACCCTGTATGGTGAAACTCTGTTGCCTACCCCAGAGATAGCACTATTGTCAATGATCCCTGGACCATTGGCCTCACAGATATGCAGTTTGCTACGTTTCCTATTATCTGCAGCCAGACAGCTCATTCCAGTATTTTGGAAGACGATCACCACCCCTCCCCTGTCCTTGTGGATCTCTACTATCAATGACACTATGCATATGGAGGAAATGCTAGCCTTCGATAATGACACCCTTGAAAAATTTAAGACCCTATGGTCCATCTGGTGTGATTCCTCCACATCGGACAAATTGCAGAGTCTGTTATCCCCGACTACCACTTCTATTGCATCTTGATAACTTACCAAAACTAGGCGTATGCTGGTTGCTCAAAACCCTTCTTCCCCCCCCCCTTTTCCCGTATCTCTACCCCAATTTTTCCTTTGCTCTCCTTCCTTTCCTCTCTCTGACGACTCCTTTAATTTATGAAAGTCCAACAATCCTGCTCTTGAGTCAGTACAAGGTAAACAGTAACAGATATACAATGCAGCTAGCAGACTGGTCAGGGTGAAACCATATATGACATAACTAAAAACTGCAGCGCACAGTCCAAAGATTGGAAAAGTTGTATAGGTCCACAGTGGTAGGCATTTATGTTGATAGAACTGTAATAACAGCAAACGTGCAGCCCATCACCCGTGACACCGCCACACACAGCTCCTTACCAGATCACACCGACCCTCTGTTACGGGGGGGTCAGTGTGCGCCTCCCAATAAACAATCCAGCTAGAGGAAACCGCAGAAGTCTCTCAAATCCAGCCAGGAAAAGCACACATGAAATGCTTCAAAACATCATGGCTTGTAAACGGATCCCATATGGTGATGTGGCCATTCATGAAACAAACATAAAGCTTCGATAGTGTAGATTGTTAAAACACAACTTTAATAGAGCATAAAAAGGTTCCAATCACATTTGAGAAGATAATAGCCGGCACAAAAATATGAACGATTCCGGCGCCCAACATCCAAGATGGCGTCCGCTACTCAACCTCCTGGTGACATGTGGTAAACGTAGATTGGCTCCCGCGACGCGTTTCGTCATTGTGACGTCATCAGGGGTGTGGCCATCAAGCGACGCTATGCCCCATATGGCCAGAAAAAGCGGAAATGAGGTGCGTTCCAGAGCAGCCAGCAATGAAACCAGCCACACCGGAAGTCCCACAATAACGAGAGACCAAGGGGCCAAGGAAAAATTACATATTAGCATTGGCCGTCACCGAACCGGCAGTGCAGAGCCCAACAAAGCTCAAAGTTCTATAGCGGAGCTTCTCGTGTCAATCATCCTGTAGAACATATAACTGCAATACAAATGATATTTAACATAATATCACAAGAGACAGCGCCATCTGGTGATTGGAAGCCAGATATACAAAAACATGATCACATACAAATACACAATGCACATAAGATATGAACCTTATTTAAAAATGAAAATCTATAAAAAATGTAAAATTAATGAGTATACAAACAACAGTACTAGACCCATATTGCCAAAGAGAACATTGAATGAGATGAACACAGAGACTATGCGTTATTGATAAACGCATTGACATCCCATTCAATGTTGAGTTTAATTTATGCCTTATCTTTGGTCCGTATGATTACATCGATCTTCTACAGATCCCGAATTTATTATATTGAGTGTATCTGTTTGACTCGAAAGGTATATTCCCCTAATGGTGTATCAGACAAGATGATGTATATTTACTGTTATTATTTTCTATGCTCATATTACCAACCAAAGATGCACCCTATTGTTTAGGCCTCATACACACGGGCTTATGAAAAAAATAAGCAAAACGTCGGGCCCGACGTCAAGGAAAAATCAGCGGTTTTTTCAGTGTTTTGCATCGGCGTTAATGAGCGTTAGTGCTATTTTTTAACCTGAAAACGCCGGTGTCAAAAATGCCGGTTAACGTTGGTACGGCGTTAGTGAGCATTTTGCCGGCTCAGCGTCAAAAACGCCAAAACGCTACAGCCTTGGAAGGCGCTAGTTCCGCGTTCTATTTACAGCTCACTAACGCCGATGCCCACTACAGCTCAAAAACATCAGCGTTTTTATGGGGCCTTTGAATACCATGGAGAGCTTCAAAAAATGCTAAAAAACATGGCTGTAAAAAATGCCCGTGTGAATGAGGCCTTACTGTTGTATCCTTTTATACAATAAATATATATTTATCTCCAAAAGGGGAAGCTCCGCTTGTTCACACCCTCCCCCTCCACTGCCACATTTGGCAGTTTTTCTGGGGGGGGGAGCGGGTACCTGGTTTTGACAGGTACCCGCTCCCACTTTCTGGTAAGATCGCCACACACTGATCGTCATGTCTGGCCCCTTCTCCTTCCCCCCGCTGCCTTCTGGGACATGTGTGTGTCGTAGAAGACAACGGGACCATTCAGAAAGCGCAGCACGACTTCACTGTCAGTTTCCCTTATTTGCAATGCCAGCGCCTGCACCCAAAGCTGATGGACGAATCAACTTGGGGTGCAGAAATTGCGGGATCCCTGGACAGGTAAGTGCCCTTATATTAAAAGTTATAATTACAGTATTTGTAGCTGCTGAATTTTTTTTTTTTTTTTTTTTTTTACAGGCTGGAACTCCGCTTTAAGCTGGCCATACACTAGAAGAATTTCAATCGAAAACGTTTGTTTCAGGAACATTGTTCGAGTGTCTAATCGTTAGAGGGGTCAAACTGACGTTCGTTTTCAACCATAGTGTTGAGAAAAATGAAAGGAGCAGGATGGAAAATTTTTTCTCCAACAAATGAATTTCCAGCAGCGTATGTGGTTTTTCATTCTGGAAATTATATTCATTCCAAAATCATTTAAAAGCATAAGAAATGTTATTAAGTATTTTCGAATGGCATTTACCATGCCACTGAATGTACTGATAAAATTATTTGTACAAATGTTCACATGAACGTTTATTTGTAAATCTACTAGTCCAGCTTTACCCAAAGAGATCCAACTGTTTCTCCCCCCTTCCCCGTGGCCTGCAGCTTCCCAGCGTTTGTATATACTGTACATCCTGCAGAGATACCAAGGATGCCACAACAAACACTTCTAGAATAAGTTCTTGTGAGATGGGAGAGGGGCTCTTTATCCGCCTGAGAATGCTGCAGAAGATAAGGCCCCTTTCACAGGGACGGATAGAATACAGCTTTTAGCTGCGGATAGATGAAGTTATCTACCGCAGCTATACTGTGACAATGCTTTCCTATGGCCCCTTTCACACTCTGCATTTAGCAACGGTTTTGTTACAGACGATTTAGAACGATTAGAAAAAATGGATTGGAATGCATCCAGGAACAATGTTATGCAGCTATCTGCACGTATCTGCAGCTATCTGCACGTATCTGCAGGTAAAAGCAGTGCACTGTGTCACCTACGGATAGCAATGGCAATAAGCATAGAAAATCAATAGGAAGCACTTCAGAAATGTCAAGAATGTTAAGAATGTTTCCACTGCAGCTAAACGTAGCTGCACATAATCGTGGCTAATCAGAATGTACAAATGCAAGTAATCGTTGTGATTTGGAGTCTGGTATCTGGCTTGCATTTAGCAACAGCAGAACCGCCGTCCGTGTGAAAGGGGCCTAATACAAAACTGGGAACATGTGACATGAGGCTGGCAGAGATCAATTCGATTAGCCTAATTAATGTTCCTGCCTACTGAGCCTGCTGAGGTCTGAAGGCCACACATCATATACCAAAGGACGCAGGTTGGGCACCAGGGATCTAAATGGAAGGTAGGATAGGTGGAAAATACTGAGATCTTCAAGTAAGCTACAAAGAATGTTTTGTTTTTTTTTGTCAGAATAGCGAACCCATCAGATTAGGTAACAGAAGTGACGTTCCGTCAGCTGTGCATGCGTTCCACTGCTACCAGGTTTGCTGATCTGACAGAACATCTGCAGTCAGAAGAAGGTGGCAGCGGACATCTTACTACACCCAGCTACGTCTTGAATTTCAGAGTAATTTTAGCAATAAAGCGAGCGTATATAAATAAATATAGTATGTTGACATCTGTGATGCTGTGATGTTACATTTTGAAAGAAGCTGGATGCCAGCAGTAGGAAGGTGGCGGAGGCCATGTTGGTACACCCCACACTGCTCAGCACTAAACCTAGAGGCTGGGTTCACACCTCCCACAGCTCTGGCACACAGCAGGGGTCCGATGCATCCTGGTTCACCGTTTCAGGTCTGATTTCAGCCAGAATTTTGGGCTGAATTCAGAACTGAAATGGACCAAAGACGCACAGGGCTCCTGTGTAAATTCGCACCGGAGCCGCAGCGGAGATATGTGAATCGGCTCCATAGAGAACCAGTCAAAGTCTCCTGCTATTGCAAATTGGATGCGAGTTCACCACATCCAATTCGCAATGGTGTGAACCCAGCCTTAGACTTTCAAAATGTAACATCCAAACAGCATCACAGATGTCAATGTACTTTATTACTAAAATTACTCAGAATTTCAAGATGTAGCTGGGTGTAGTAAGATGGCTGCTGCCTTCTTCTGACTGCAGGTGTTCTGATTAGCAAACCTGGTAGCAGGGGAACGCATGCACAGCTGACGGAACATCACTTCCGATACATTATTTGACGGGTTCGCTAAACTTACAGAACACCTGCATCGGCAATGACAACTAAAGGATGTGCACTGAGAGAGCTGTTATCCTTTACACTCCATATGCCTGGCTTACAGAGAGTATTTTGGAACATCTCCTGTAATTAATAGCCTGCCTGGCATACCACTCCAAGATGTGCCACAGAACTTCAGGCCAAAGCAAAGAAGATAATATATTTCACACCTCTTTGTCAACTGGGAAGAGCAGATGACAATATGTTCCTAAATTCCTCTAACCAGACATATAGATTAAAATATACATGATAAGCGTTGTGTATGGTAAATATCTGAAATGTCATAATTGCTTCTATTACTGTGTACCCTCTCTGCCCCAGGGGTGCCAAGAAACCAACTTTACCGGTAGTCTCTACAAGTTAAAACATAATCTATAGTGTCTACATTATAACAACACTGCCATATCAATGCATGCATTTAAACATAACGAAGCAGGTGCCAATAAAAACCACCTAGAAACTATCTTCTTTTCTTAAGGCTGCATCAGAAAAATAACAGTTTGAATCTGATTGGTTGCTTTGTGCAAAACTACCACTATATTTTAATACTGATCAGATTATGGACCTCTTATTCCTGTTACTAAACCCTAAATTCTTACAGTCAATCCAAACCTTAAAGGAGAAGTACAGCCAAAGCTTGTTTGGCTGCACTTCTGTGTATCACAGGAGTGCTGTTTGTTCTGCACTCCTGTGACCCGTTTTCAACAGAGAGCGGGCTGCAGCATGCTGTCGACTGACATCACGGAGCCGGTCCAGGCTCGGGCAAGATCGCGACAATGAAGTCGGAATTTGCCCACATGCCTGGACCAGCATTTGGCTCGGCCTCCCAGCGAGCCACTCAGAGCCTGAGCTGGCCACTCTCGTTCCCTCTGCAGCCCAACGCTCCAGTGAACATGTGGGGGGAGCAGAGCAGAGAGTCGGTGACTGACAGTCACCGGCTCTCTGCTCAGGGAGCCCTGAGAACTGAACGATCAGCTTTGTTTGATCCCTCAGTTCTCAGTCTTAGAGCTGGAGGGGGACAGATGCAGCATCCACCTAGGTAATTATGAAAAAAAAAACAAGCTATACTTCTCTTTTCAGGCTCCATTCGCACTTGTAGGACTTCAAAGTCCAGTGACTTTGGAGTACAACTTTGAGACCACTTTACCACAACTTTGGATGGGTACGACTTGAATGTGACTTGCTGTCCCTCTGCAAAGTCAGATCCACTGCTGCATGTAAAACCTTAAGGTATGACTTCATGCAACTTTTAGGGGTTAACATTGAAGTTGCATAAAAGTTGGACCAAAATAGTGCATGAACTATATGCAATATAAATGATTATCATAGTAAAACATGGGGTATGACTTGTCGTGCAACTTTGATGTCCAAAGTCGCATGCCAAGTCGCACAAGTGTGAATGGGGTGTGAAGCGGGACTCCAAGAATTACCATTTTTCCATACTTATATTGGTCGAGCTTGGCTTGATGTAAGTATCCATATCTGATATTGAGGCGGCCACTGGGGATGCTGAAAATCACTGTAGTAGTCCGTGATACATACAGTGATAGGCATTGCTGTTTCAATGACTTCCCCTCTACACAATGAATACAAGGGGCTGCTTGCTCAGCACCTCTACTGTTCAAAGATTAACTTGTACTTCTTTCAATAAATACAAGGTGTTCTCTGATTGGACAAGGTTGAGAAGAAGGACAAAAGACTTCATGATCTTCGCCAGGTCCAGTCAGATAATGCCTCGTATTCCTTGAAAAAAAGACTATTTTCTGCTTGGTGGAGGTGCTAAGCAGGCAAACCCCTCGTGGTCAGTATGCAGAGGGAAAGCCACTGTAGCAGGATCTGGAAGATCACAGCTATCAATGTATGTAGTGCAGACCACTAGAAGTGATTGCCAATATCCCCAGCCAGCCCTCTGGATATCGGGTATTCATACTTACATCAAGCCAAGCTATAAGTATTGAAAAAACATAATTCCTGAAGTTCATCTTTAAATTATTGGACAGTAAATTACATCTCCAATCTGTTCAATGCAAGTATGTGTTATCGAGCTGTAAAATTGTTTACCTTCACAGCACTGATATCACCAAATTATACATCTGTGTTCATAACTGAACATTAGTCTACATAATAAATCATAGTATCCAGCAAGGTAAAATGATTTCTGATTAAGTTGTTTATCCAAACAAATGACTCCCGATATCATTACATTCACAAATGACTCCCAACATTGTTACATTCACAAATGACCCCCAATATTGTTACATTCACAAATGACCCCCAATATTGTTACATTCACAAATGACTCCCAACATTGTTACATTCACAAATGACTCCCAATATTGTTACATTCACAAATGAATCCCAACATTGTTACATTCACAAATGACTCCCAATATTGTTACATTCACAAATGACTCCCAACATTGTTACATTCACAAATGACTCCCAATATTGTTACATTCACAAATGAATCCCAACATTGTTACATTCACAAATGACTCCCAACATTGTTACATTCACAAATGACTCCCAATATTGTTACATTCACAAATGACTCCCAACATTGTTACATTCACAAATGACTCCCAACATTGTTACATTCACAAATGACTCCCAATATTGTTACATTCACAAATGACTCCCACCATTGTTACATTCACAAATGACTCCCAATATTGTTACATTCACAAATGACTCCCAACATTGTTACATTCACAAATGACTCCCAATATTGTTACATTCACAAATGACTCCCAACATTGTTACATTCACAAATGACTCCCACCATTGTTACATTCACAAATGACTCCCAACATTGTTACATTCACAAATGACTCCCAACATTGTTACATTCACAAATGACTCCCAATATTGTTACATTCACAAAGGGACTCCCAACATTGTTACATTCACAAATGACTCCAAACATTGTTATATTCACAAATGACTCCCACTATTGTTACATTCACAAATGACTCCCAACATTGTTATATTCACAAATGACTCCCAACATTGTTACATTCACAAATGACTCCCAACATTGTTATATTCACATATGACTCCAAATATTGTTACATTCATAAATGAATCCCAACATTGTTACATTCACAAATGACTCCCACTATTGTTACATTCACAAATGACTCCCAATATTGTTACACTTACATATGACTCCAAATATTGTTACATTCACCAATGACTCCCAATATTGTTACATTCACAAATGACTCCCACCATTGTTACATTCACAAATGACTCCCAACATTGTTACATTCACAAATGACTCCCAATATTGTTACATTCACAAATGACTCCCAACATTGTTACATTCACAAATGACTCCCAATATTGTTACATTCACAAATGAATCCCAACATTGTTACATTCACAAATGACTCCCAATATTGTTACATTCATAAATGACTCCCAATATTGCTACATTCACAAATGACTCCCAATATTGCTACATTCACAAATGACTCTCAATATTGTTGCATTCACAAATGACTCCCCAATATTGTTACATTCACAAATGACTCCCCAATATTGTTATATTCACAAATAACTCCCAATACTGTTATATTCACAAATAACTCCTAATATTGTTACATTCACAAATGACTCCCAATATTGTTACATTCACCAATGACTCCCAATATTGTTACATTCACCAATGACTCCCAATATTGTTACATTCACAAATGACTCCCGATATTGTTACATTCACAAATGACTCCCGATATTGTTACATTCACAAATGACTCCCGATATTGTTATATTCATAAATGACTCCCGATATTGTTATATTCATAAATGACTCCTGATATTGTTACATTCACAAATGACTCCCAATATTGTTACATTCACAAATGACTCCCAATATTGTTACATTCACAAATGGCTCCCAAAATTGTTACATTCACAAATGACTCCCAACATTGTTACATTCACAAATGACTCCCAACATTGTTACATTAACAAATGACTCCCAACATTGTTACATTCACAAATGACTCCCAATATTGTTACATTCACCAATGACTCCCGATATTGTTACATTCACCAATGACTCCCGATATTGTTACATTCACAAATGACTCCCGATATTGTTATATTCACAAATGACTCCCGATATTGTTATATTCATAAATGACTCCCGATATTGTTACATTCACAAATGACTCCCAACATTGTTACATTCACAAATGACTCCCAATATTGTTACATTCACAAATGACTCCCAACATTGTTACATTCACAAATGACTCCCAACATTGTTACATTCAAAATTGTTACACTGTGACATCAAAATGTCTTTGATCCCACTGACAGTCTGGAGAGAAGTAGTAGTAGCACGGGAGCATTTCCAGAGTCAGCATTTCTAAACATCTCTTGCTGTTTACAAACTAGTAAGCACACAGGAACAATGTTTGAGTACAAGGTTGACATAACTGTGAAGGAGCTCTGTGTGGTCTCTCCAGAACACAGAGCAATCTGGACGTGTCTATATCAGAGACATATATGGGTGGGGATACCTAACTGTTATGGGGATTCCCAGATTTTCAGATCTACAATATGATGAAATAGTAATAACATATGTTGGGCTCTATAAACACTATCAAACTGGCTCTTGTGACCACAGAGAAATATATACCCATGCTTCAAAATGCAGCATGCAGACCACTGATGGACGCTTTGCACTTCTTGCTTGGAACCTCAACTTTAAACAAAATCTGTACTGAGAGAAATCCATGGGCTGGTTGCAGAGAGCCCATTCTACAGAAATGCTAGTCACTGGGTGTTTCTGGGAGGTCACTGATTTGGAATAAACATGTTGATTAGAATTCCAGGTCAGTGATCAGCCAGGCAACATGAATTTTCAACAATGGCTGCTTCTATATTTCTCATACAAAAGGTTTCCCTTAAAAAGAAACCATAATTAGGTGACAGCGTTTCCCTTTATATAGAGTATGTCTTTATGACTTGCTAGAGTTTGCCAAGTACCTCCTGGTGCAGGCATCTAATCTTAAACACTTCAGACCGGCGCTATAGCCGATTGACGGCTACAGCGCGGATCTGAATTGCCGGGAGGCCGTCAATTGACGTCCTCCCCTTTGCGCACTCTAGGCTCGAGCATGAGCGTGCCCGCGGGTCGGGAGGACTCGATATCCCTTCACAGAGAGCCAGAACGGGGAACCGCCGATGTAAACACGGCGGTTCCCCGCTCTGTGAGGGGGAACATGACAGATCTACTGTTCCCAGTGATCAGGATCAGTTAGACCCGTCATGCCCCTGCCAGCCCAGTTGTATCAGATCCTAGCAGTATATAATGTTCTCTATACATACAGGATATATGATGGGAACGTGATGTATCAGATCCTAGTAGTATATAATGTTCTTTATACATACAGGATATATGATAGGAAGGTGGTGTATCAGATCCTATTAGTATATAATGTTCTCTATACATACAGGAGATGCGATAGGAAGGTGATGTATCAGATCCTAGCAGTATATAGTGTTCTCTATACATACAGGATATATGATAGGAACGTGATGTATCAGATCCTAGTAGTATATAATGTTCTTTATACATACAGGTTATATGATAGGAAGGTGGTGTATCAGATCCTAGTAGTATATAATGTTCTCTATATATACAGGAGATATAATAGGAAGGTGGTGTATCAGATCCTAGTAGTATATAACGTTCTCTATATATACAGGAGATATAATAGGAAGGTGGTGTATCAGATCCTAGCAGTATATAGTGTTCTCTATACATACAGGATATATGATAGGAACGTGATGTATCAGATCCTAGTAGTATATAATGTTCTTTATACATACAGGTTATATGATAGGAAGGTGGTGTATCAGATCCTAGTAGTATATAATGTTCTCTATATATACAGGAGATATAATAGGAAGGTGGTGTATCAGATCCAAGTAGTATATAATGTTCATTATACATAAAGGAGATATCATAGGAACGTGTTCCATCAGAATTTAGTTTGATCCAGTGTCTTCTGTCTACATACAGTAGATATAAGGGGTAGATGATGGAAGGTGGTGTATCAGATCCTAGTAGTCTATAATGTTCTCTATACATACAGGATATATGATGGGAACGTGATGTATCAGATCCTAGTAGTCGTGGTGGAAGAGTAGTAGATGGGGTATATAGAAGACATACATATGTATATTCTGTGACCTATGATGATCCTAGACTATGTAGTGGAAGGGTAGTATAGAGGACATACATATCTC
>BLSH010244832.1:409719-421980 GCA_018402905.1 Glandirana rugosa | reverse complement strand
TTTTTTTTTTTTTTTTTTTTTTTTATTTTTAGTAAATTTGCAAAGATTTCAAGCAAACTTCTTTCACATTGTCATTATGGGATATTGTTTGTAGAATTTTGAGGGATATAATAAATTGAATCCATTTTGGAATAAGGCTGTAACATAAGAAATTGTGGAAAAAGCGAACCGATGTGAATACTTTCCGGATGCACTGTATATGTAAACCCAGCCTTAACGCGTGATCTGTTTTCGCACATCAGCTTGCTTTGATTGATATGAAGAGGAAATGCAGGTCAATGCACCCAAGAATCATTATACAAGACTTTTTTTTTACAATACACGGCAATGTAAAAAATCTGTGTTGTGAATGAAATAATATATTTTCTCTTGTTTATGTATTTGCATAGAAGTGATGATGTCCAATGAGAATAAGTTCCAGTTCACACTAAAATGTGGAGCAGGAGAGATGCATGCTATATGTGTCTTTGGCCCCGCACATGAGAATGCTGCCCTTGTAAGACACACGTGGGTGCCATTAATTGTTCATTTCACAAATACAGCATGTTTGCAGCTACCACACCTTATGGCACCGCAGTTCCATGTGGTTTGGTGCCGTGCAATCTGAAAAAGTAGTACTTACTTTTTCCATGTTCTGGTATGTTTGGCAGCCCATTGAAATGAATGGGCTGTGAAAACCAGAACTCGCAAGACCACATGGGAATTAATGCATTTTAATGTGAACCCGCCCCAAGTCGTCAGAATAAACCCAAAGAATTTGACAGAATATTGTATTGTTTGTGATAACTGGGTTGTGTAGGGTGTAATCACTGAGTGCTTACAAGTGCTTGTTAATGAACAAAGATTTCCCATAACTGATTTTGCACAACTCAATTTTGCCAGTGATCAGAAAGGTTTAAACAATATGCTGTAACTGGTGTTTTTACAATCTGTTTAAAGTTTAGCGTTAAAGATAACTATCAAGACAGGAACATTGCTGACTTCTCCTTATGAAAATTCTTGTATGTAGGTAATAAGTATGCTGATAACATTTGACTTTACAGTTCTACATATTTACATAGTTAGTCAGGTTGAAAAAAGACACAGGTCTATCTTGTTCAACCAATAGAAAAATGAATACATAGAAAACCTCCATATACACAATCCTATACTCACAGTTCATTCAGAGGAAGGTAAAAAAGAACATGAAGCATGGTCCAATTTGCTCCAGTAGGGGGAAAAAAATTCCTTTGTGGTGAGTAACTTCTAAGGCAGAGTTTTTCAACCAGGGTTCCGTGGAACACCAGGGTTCCTCCAGAGGTTGCTAGGGGTTCCTTGAGCAATGGTCAATTTCTACCTCTCAGATAAATTCCCAATGATTCCATTGATCTTTTTAGCTATCTGTAAGGGGGTAATTCTTCCCAATGACCACAAGGGTAAGGAGCATTCTTCCCATTGACCATCACACTAATGTATCATGAGATTGTAGATTTTTAATTTTTAGCAGGGGTTCCCTGAGACCAGAGAATTATTCCAAGGGTTCCTCGGTGTTGAAAAGGTTGAGAAAGGGTGTTCTAAGATATTAAAGCCAGACCAGTGAGTGGGTCAGTACAAAAATTAAAACAAAAGGAGGAAAGTAATGATTCCTCAATACCAGTGGTGGCTGGTGCTCAATATTTGGGAGGGGGGGCGGCAAACAAACCCCCCAACTCGCACCGATGCCAACCCCCCCCCACGGGAGACAGACAGGTAGGTGGCATTACCCTAGGAGATATTGAGAATGGGGTGTAAGACTGCTGCTCCTCACTCCAGCCAAGGGAAGGGCCTGGGCTGTTGCTTCTCCTCCCAGCTGAACAGGAAGTGGGTCCTGAGGTTCTGAGTCTCAAGACCCGCTTCCTTATTGGGTATCAGGGTAATCAGGAAAACAATAGCAAATATTAATTTTCTGTTGGCACACAACTGGGAGAGCTCAGGGCGCAGTGTTCTGTGCCCCGAGCCCAACCTTTTTTGAAGCCAATTAGAGCCCAAGGCTCTAATCATGTGCTTCCAAAAAAAACTGTTGAAATCCATGAGTCTGGGGCCCTGCATGTAGATTAGGGACCAGGTGCATGGATTAGGGCCCCTAATGGATGGGCCGCCACGACTCAATACTTGGTAAAGTGGTTGTAAACCTAGATGCTCTCTTCAGGTATTAGGTTGGGGCAGAGAACTCACCCAAATTGTGAAAATTGCCTATATATATATATATATATATATATATATATATATATATATATATATATATTTGTATTTAATTTGTGCAGGTCATGTGACTGTTTTCCTCCTCCTCCTCTAAGCTTCACATGTCTTAGTGACATTTCTGCAGCTTATGTTCTGTCCTTCTCCCTAGCCCATGCAAAGCAAAATGGAGGAAAAGTGACCATGTACCTTCAGTAAACAGCACACATTGTACTATGATAGCGAGGTTGCCAGGAGAAGCCGCTGTCAGTCATGTATTGAAGGCTGCCCTGTACCCTGGGTAACCCCTGGCTAAGGGTGCAATGGTGACTCAGCTGCGGGTGCAGTGTAGAGCAGCCTGGGATGACTTTGGTTGGGGATGCAGAAGTTACGGGGATGCAGGTGCACCAGAGACCAGGCTGCAGGTGAAGCAGTTTCCAGGATGAAGTGCACTGCTAGTTAATTGACAAACACAACTTTGGTTGTGTTTAGGTGGTGACAGCGCATTCTGCTCAAATTTATGTAAAGGAAACTGTCATCTGTTGCATCATGTAGTATGGTCTTGATCACGCAGTGTGGTCTTGTCAGGTAAAATCAGAGAGTGCATGTGGCTGCAGGAAATCAAGGAGGTGCCTGTGCTGTAATGTGGAAGGTAAGTAACCGTGTCAACTATATTTACTTACTTATGCTTGAATTAAAACTTAAAATTAATTAGTCATGAAAAAAAAACCCAACCAGTGTTCAAAATAAAAAGATGCTGTTTTGGCTGCATTACTTAACTCCTCTCTGGCACTGTCCCCTACAGTACCTCTTCACCACAAGTCCTTGAATGGCACCTGACATCATTCAAACTGGAAGACTGAGAACATGGCTATAATGCTTCACTGTGATGAGCCCAGAGTGCACCAGATTGCAACAGGGAAGGAGTAAATGTTTTGTTTCAACTGAAACTGCCTTGCTCCATTGTTTGGAACTATAGCAAACACCCGAAAGTCTTATGGCAATTTTATTCGAGAAAATCTGAATCTTTAACACACATTATACTGTTACAGGATATCATGCAGTTTTACAGCACAGTTTTTCATTTTTGCCAAGCTGCAGCTTTCAGTATCTTTTGGAAAGAATGAAGGTGGAAGATGGGGCAAAATGTCCCCACCCTGCATATATGGGACAGTGGCAGACAAAACTGTTTTAAATAATAAAAAAATAAATAAATAATACATATAT
Source organism: Glandirana rugosa (assembly GCA_018402905.1). Taxonomy (NCBI): domain Eukaryota; kingdom Metazoa; phylum Chordata; class Amphibia; order Anura; family Ranidae; genus Glandirana; species Glandirana rugosa. The sequence continues at coordinate 418,557 of BLSH010244832.1, read as the reverse complement.
TTAATTTTGATGTTGGTTATACTTACCTGTGATTGGTTAAATGCTGTCTTCAATGGTCCTGGCAAGAGCTGGGGTCCTTATTGTGCCGGATTATGGAGCGGGCTAGAGTGGTGGATGGGGAGGAGTGGAGGCAGCACTGCCTGTCATTACCTATGGCCTCATCTGTAGCACTCCCGGCTCTCCTTCCTGATGTCGGTGTCCCTCAGCTCCCTCCATCAGTTCCTGGCATGGCCCCGCCGCTGTTTCCAGGGACTTCCCCTTCTTGATGGCACTTACTCTCACAGTTTGGCTCCGTCCTCCTTCGCCAAGTCATCGATTAATTCTTCCGATAGCCAACGAGATCTCGCTCAGCCTTCAGTCTCTGTGGCTGTTGTGAATTCAGAGCAGCCAGTGACGCAGCAGATAAGAATTACCGAGCGGCAGTGCAGGTTCGAATCCCTGTCCCGGACAAGAGATGGGGGACATGGAAGACCATCTACCTGTAGAGGGAAAGGTAAAAAGCAATTTACATGTAGCACCCTTGTCCTAGAATAGGGCTACAGGTAAATTTAGTTATGCTGGGTGGTAGCCAGCCTGGCTAATTTGTAGTATTTAGAGGTCAAATGACTTTTGTCCTAATCCTGTTTAGCTGTGGTTTCTCCCTTTTGTCAGTAGGTGGTGCTCTTGCCTCTGACATTAGAGCGATGAACTACAGTGAGTTCAGGTTATGAATAACCATACCTTTCTCAACCAATCAGATTCGCCTCTATGAATGCTGGGAAAAGGTATTTATTTGGAAGAAGCCAGGTTATCGAAGTCAGTCTTTCCCACCCAGGGCTGCAGCCTGGGTGGATGATGTGAGTGAAACAGATCCTGGCTGCTAGGCCTGTAGCCTGAGGCCTATCTAGGTGGCCGCCGGCTGCTAGGCCTACCTGAGGCCTATCCAGGTGTTCAAGTTTCTGTAGAGAAAAGCCTGCTAAAGATCTGGAACCGATTCTGAGAGGCTTAGAGTTCTAAGGAAGCACCAGAGGGGACTCTTCATGAGCTGGAGCCTATGAAGTGGCTGGGAGGACTTCAAGAGAGAACTCATCCAAGGGAATCTATGTATGAAGCTGTGAGTAAAGTTCAGTTACTAGAGAAGACAGCCTGTCCTACAAAGTACAGATGTGCTGGTTCAGCTTATACTCTTTTTTCCTATACTGCTGTCTGCCTTATCTCTCCTATTTTGCCTAAGGAGTCTGCCAATTTGCCTGTTGCTGATTGTTACTAAGGGTGTCCTGTGCCCTATCCCCTCTCTCCCATATTGACTGGGGCCCAATTTTCTTTCTAGCTCATTGTCCACCATGCCCAATACCCTGCATCCTAAGGAAGTATGTCAGCCCCCCCTACCCCCGGTAGTCACCATCAGGCTCCTGGAAAATCAGGGTAGGCGCCACATCTGGCGCCCAACATGGGGAAAAGCGTTATTTTTGTGGTGGTTGCCCCTAGCAATGGATTGCAATCACACAGGAATTGTCTTTTTGCTCTTGGGAGAGTGTCAGCCTGGTCTTTTGTCACTTTACACCAGTGTTGAAGGGGTTAAGGCATATCCATAACAGTTTTGGTGTTGTGCTGGAAGAAAGAAGCAGGCACTGAAGTTTCTGCTGAGCAGCCGGACCAATTTTTGGCAGGGGGAGGGGTCACCGCTCTGCAGAGGAGGAGACGCAGTCAGGCGTGCCGCCATCTTGGGTCCACGTACTGAGAGACGGAGAGACAAGCATGGCGTATCCTGGAGTTTCCAGTGCTGATTGGAAAGTCTTTGCACCGAGTGTCGGCACTGGGCCTGTTGGGCTGAATGAAAGTATTACCGACACCGGAGTGTGCTTTATCCCTAGAGGTAACCTGGGGCTCTACACGGTGGGAGGCTATGAAGCGATTGGGCTGCTGTGCTCAAAGTTCTCAAGACTGGCTACAAATATCCAACCCTGGATCACCTGCAGCCACTGTGGGGAATTGCTGCTGGAGATAGTCTCGCCAGCCTTATCGCCACGGATGTTGCAAGTGGCTTGGGGTAAGTGTGTTGCTGTTGCTGCTCTGGAACCAGCTTCAGAAGTCGTTGCCACGGTTGCTTTGTCTGCCGAAGTGTCCGCTACTGCAACTGTGCCTACTACAAAGCCAGGTGCCTTAGTGACCCCCCGCGGCCGCAGTCGAGGTCGCCTACACTCCCTGATGATGGAACCTCCAAGGGAGAAAGCTACTGAACCGGGTAAGCCTGCTGTGAGGGAGAGCAGGGTACCTGTTGGGACAGTGAAACCCGTAGCCACAGAGGGAGCAGAGCTAGGAAAGTCTGCTGCTGTATGTTTAAGGCCTAACTTACTCCCGGCTGAAGAATTCTCTACCGAGTCAGACTCTGATGTATTGTCTGACAGAATCTCTGAGTTGTTCTCTGACACTGTGTCCCTTGGAGAAAGATGAACTGATAGTGATCCTGAGCAGCAGTGTGACCTGTAGAGAAGGATGCTCTCTTATTCACTTGTACTTCCAGTAATAGGCCTGAACTGTCCACCTCCACATCTCCTGTTCTCTGTCTGGCAAGTTCTCCAGAAGAGGAATGGTGGGCTCACTGTGCAAAGATCACAAATGTTGCTATGCGAGTAACTTCTTCATTTACAAGTGTCTCTCAAAAGCCGAATACAATTACAGATTACTCTGGGAGGTGTGCTCCAGATTCTCCTGTGTTACCTGGCTGTGGAGACCCTAAACTACTGCCTAAGCTGTCTAAATTACAATGCATTGTAAGGAAAAAGGTAGCTGAAGGATATGGTTACCTTTACCTGTATGTGCCAGAGTCTCTGATTGCTGAGATCCAATGTAAACAAACACAGTGGATTGATACCGCCATCAGGGACTATCTGAGAATTTCTGCTGTTTGTGATGTAAAGAAATTGTCAACCAGAAATGCAGTGAGATACACTACTGTCTTGTAAACCTGGGAATATGGTCGGCACATTTACCCAGACTGTGCTATCATCAGACGGCCTAACCAAGCTGACCTATGGCACTACATCATCACCATTGGATCATTTGGGATGCCAATTCAACTACGTTTTATTACTGATGATGTTACAAGCCGTTTTGTTCTTAAAGCGGAGTTCCACCCAAAAGTGGAACTTCTGCTGATCGGATTCCTCCCCCCACAGGTGTCACATTTGGCACATTTCGGGGGGGGAGGGGGAAGAGGACACCCGTCTTTGTCAGGTGTACTTTTCCACACATCCGGGAGCCCAGGGCCATCAGCAGCCAGGCTCCCTCCTCCTCCTCTTCCTCCACCGCTGCCAATGGAAAAGCGCAGCAGCGGCTCACGCATGCACAGTAGGGACCCGGCCATGAAACCGAACAGCTACACGTCCAGGTTCCCTTAGTCTCAATGGCGGTGGCAGCACTCGACCTGCTGATCTGAAGCTCAGTGGCCGGTGCCGACGTTGCTGGACTCCAGGACAGGTAAGTGTTCTCAAGTTAAAAGTCAACAGCTACTGTATGTTTAGCTGCTTTTAATTTTTAAAGGAACGGCGGCAGGCGGCGGAAATCCGCTTTAAGTCAGCATGGAACACAGCTCTGTTATGCAGTTTAGCTGTGTTTGTTACACATAGAAGGAATCCTGTTGTGGGGACACTCCTGCCTGTGCGGTTGTTGCAGGATTGTGCTCCTGATACCAGCAGATGCAGGAGAGTGCCTTGAAGAGTGATGTATTGGCCTGTTGCCTTGGAATTGCCAATATGTCTCATTAATCAAAATGATGTGTGGATTTGTTGCTTTGAAAATTCAGCATGTCCTTGTCCTCTGTGTGTAAGGAAAATAGCCTCAGCCCCCTGAACAAGGCTGAGTCAGGTTCAAGTTACTGTGTTGCCTGTGTGAAAGTTTGCAACACTGCAATTTCAGTCTTTAGTCCCTGAAATCAGTGACTGGGGACAACAAGTTGCTGTTACTTTATAATGGAACTATATAGTGTTACTTCAAAACCTAAGGAGAATACATATTGGACTTTGGTGTGACAGAGCCAGAAGGATTGTTTACACTAAATTTTGTACCTACTAAACCTTGGAGATACAGAGGCAGTATGATTCTTCAAAGAGATGACTTTGTGTTGATGCATTTGGAAAAGTTTTGCCCATTGAACTCTGGGGTTTCAGAGACAATGTGATATTCTAGTTAGGTAGTCAGGTAGGGGGTGCTTTTGTACCTAGGGGAAACCTACATCTGAAACCTACACTACATGGACTGCAAAGTATGTTCAAGTGACTTTTTGTTTTACTGTCACCAGATGGTAATAGGTGTGCCAATTTGAGTGAACAGTACATTCTTTATCTTCATAGGAAAATATTTAGGAATTTAGTACTTTAGATACATTGATATGATGTATATATACTTCCTAGAAGAAGGTGTTACCCTCTAGGGAGTGGGGCCTGCTTCATACTGTTGATATTTCTGTGTACAGTTTAATTGCTGGGACTGTAGAGTATGTGAAAATATACTAATATGTGTTTACCTTATACATTCTTGTCTTCCTCGGCTGAGAGCAGACAACGTTGGAGATATGTGTATATAGATATGTTTTTGGTAGAAACAAATAGTGACAATAATTGTTTTCTTTGGCTGAGGACAGACAACATTCAAACGTATACATAAACGTTTGCCTTAGGATAGATATTACTATAATGGTAGATATAGTATAGTGTGTTGCTAAGATGTCGTATTTTCCATATTGCATGCTTTTCTATTTTCCAGGTGTTCCTGTACCCCTTGGGTCTTCCTTGGCTAAGGAGAGACAATACCTAATTTCTTGTGCAGTGATGTTCATTTTCTATTAGTATTGAATAGTCAATATACTAGTGTGTGTTTCTATACTTGCGTCTTCCTTGGCTAAGGAGAGACAGTGCCTTAAATTGGTTTAATAACAATATTTTCTATTACTTGTCATATAATATATTAGATAGGTAGACAGTTAGGATGTAATGTCATTATGTAATGTAATTTCTTTATTGCATTATTCATATGTTTCTTGTGGAATGCCACACGTATTTGTAACTGAAAGTTTATCCTTTCCTATTACCCTTTCCTATGCAATTTTTGCCAGGACATCCACTCTCAGGTTTGAGAGTATATGTTTTTTTTGCATACTCTGAGGACGTAGTCTCCTTGGCAGGGCTACAGGTACATTTAGTTATGCTGGATGGTAGCCAGCCTGGCTAATTTGTAGTGTTTAGTGGTCAAATGACTTCTGTCCTAATCCTTTTTAGCTGTGGTTTTTCCCTTTTGTCAGTAGGTGGTGCTGTTGCCTCTGACATTGTGATGAGCTACAGTGAGTTCAGGTTATGAGTAACCATACCTTTCTCAGCCAACCAGATTTGCCGCTATGAATGCTGAGAAAAGGTATTTATTTGGGAGAAGTCAGGTGATCAAAGTCAGTCTTTCCCACCCAGGGCTGTGGCCTGGGTGGATGATGTGTGTGAAACAGTTCCTGGCTGCTAGGCCTGAAGCCTGAGGCCTATCCAGGTGGCTGACGGCTGCTAGGCCTACATGAGGCCTATCTGGGTGTTCAAGTTTCTGTAGGGAAAAGCCTGCTAAAGATCCGGAGCCAATTCTGAGAGGGATGGAGTTCTAAGGAAGCACCAGAGGGGACTCTTCATGGGCTGGAGCCTATGAAGTGGCTGGGAGGACTTCAAGAAAGAATTTATCCAAGGGAATCTGTGTATGAAGCAGTGAGTAAAGTTCAGTTACTAGAGGAGACAGCCTGTCCTACAAAGAACAGATGTGCTGGTTCAGCTTAAAGGCTCTTTTTTTCTGTACTGCGGTCTGCCTAATCTCACATATTTTTGTCTAAGGAGTCTGCCAATCTGCCTGTTGCTGATCGTTACTAAGGGTGTCCTGCACCCTAGCCCCTCTCTTACATATTTTTCCTGTTTGAGAAATAAACTTCTCTCTTGTTTAAGCATAAAAGTGACTGTCGCCCAATTTTCTTTCTTGCTCATCGCCCACCATGCCCAATACCCTGAACCCTGAGGAAGTATGTCTGCCCTCCCTACCCTCAGTAGTCATCATCAGGCTCCCAGAAAATCGGGGTAGGCGCTACATACAGAACGTGCTGATTTGCTTGCTGATAACTTTACAATTGATGATCAGACTCCTGCATTGACAAGCAATACTAAGGTTGCAATGGTTACCAACTTCATGCAAGCGGCTGCATCCTCTGATGTTGTTAGCCAGCGAAGGGGTATAGAGCTAGTTCAACACCATAATGTTCTTATTAATGACGCTATTCATAATTTATCCCCTTATATATCTCCTTTGCATGAGACTAACCTGCTGGTTGACAATCTGACTTCTGCACTACACAGCAACAACACTGTTGCTATAGTTACCGACTCCTAACAAGCTGTTACATCCTCTGCTGTTGTTGATACTACATTGGCTACACAAGGCATGATTAACCCTTCGGTGCTTGCTACACGAATGGCTAGAGGTGAGTCTTTTGATGCCTCTGTGTTGAAAGATTTTGCTATGTCTATGTCTACTTTACTGTCAAAATTGTAAACCTTCTTCTTCAACATTATCACAATCCTCTGACTTAAGGTTTGCTTCAGTTTGGGGGGAGAATCTGCCTTCTGAAACAGGTTTTCCTGTGATACAAAATGTTTCTTTATCTACACCGATGGTGTCTGCGGGGCCTTTGCCATCTTCTTCTTCTCTTGTGCCTGAAGCTTGTCTGAAAGAAGTTCTCTCGTGAACTTTCGCCATTGGGGTTTCACCTTACTAATGCCATTAAAGAGAGAATATGGAAATATGAATATATCAATATCCTCTCATTACTGCCTTCTACTAGAGAGAGTCAAACTGAGAAGAAAGAAGTTGATAAATTTGTTGATGACAGGCGTAAAAATTCTATTCCCCGTAGCTTCAATAACTGGCTACAAGCCTTCAGTACTTTTGCCAGTGTTATGGGGGAACGGTGTCCTGATTTATGTAGTGGTCTCTTCCAACACGTGGAGATTATGTTGGGAGCATACAAAAATTTTCCAGGACTTTCCTGGTTTTATTATGACTAATCTTTCCGTCAAAAGCTTTTGGTGCACCGTTCTTTGAAATGGGGCATGAAAGACATTGGCCTTTGGTTGAATCTGTTATTGCCTCAGAAACAATTTTCTAAACCATCTGTACCTGTGGCTGGACAATACCGCAAAGGTTTATGTTTTAACTTTAATGAGTAAATGGCCTCACAATTGCAAGTACAAACATGAATGTACCCATTGTACCGGAGTACACCCTGCTGTGCGTTGCTTTAAAAAATTGTCCCCTAACTCTGCTCCTACTTCTGGGGATCTTTTTCTTAAAAGCTGCAACGCCAGTGAACTTGGAAAACATGTTACCATTGCTTAACCTTTATCCAGATCACAAAGCAGCGGACATACTAATTGATGGTTTTAGCTATGGTTTCAAATTGCCTTTGTTTTCTGGCAATGGTTGTGTCGTCTTTGATAATCTATCTTCTGTTATAATACATGAGACTGTAATTAGAGTCAAGATGTTGAAGGAACTTACTGAAGGTAGAATTGTTGGTCCTTTTCCTATTCCTTCTTTTTCGAATTTCCGGGCTTCACCGTTAGGAGTCATCCCGAAGAAAGAACCTAACACATTTAGATCAATCCATCATTTATCTTATCCCAACATTTTTTTCTTTAATGATGAAATTGATCCTAGAATGTGTTCGGTTTCTTACTCATCCTTTGATGATGCATTATTTAAAATTTGGGAGGTTGGCGATTCTGTTCTTTTAGCAAAAGTTTATATATAATCAACTTTTTGTTTATTGCCCATACATCCACCAGCTTTCAATTCTTTAGGTTTTGTTTTTCAAAGAGAATACTTCTTAGACAAATGCCTCCTGATGGGCTGTTCTCTTTCTTGATTATTATATTCTTGATCGTTATTTTGAGCTTTTTTTCGACTTTTCTGGAATGGGTTGTGTGTTATCAGTCAGGTTCTTTTAGTTGTTTACACTATTTAGATGATTTCCTATTTGTATGTAGAGCAGACTCTTTGGATTGTCTATTCACAGAATTTAAAACAATTTGTCACTTTTTTGGGGTTCCTTTGGTTCCCGAAAAATCTGTGCACCCGACCACCTGTTTAGAAATTTTAGGTGTTCAGATTGACACATTAGCCATGGAATTCAAGCTTCCTATGTCAAAAGTGGTAAAAATCCGAATGTTGTTTTATTTTATCGAATAAGAAAGTTCAATTATGAACAATTAAATCCTTATTAGGCTTATTGGCATTTGCCTCCAGGGTAATGCCTATGGGTCAGGCTTTCTCTAAACGCCTATACAGGGCTATACACTGTGTGCAGAATTATTAGGCAAATGAGTATTTTGACCACATCATCCTCTTTATGCATGTTGTCTTACTCCAAGCTGTATAGGCTCGAAAGCCTACTACGTAATGACTCTACGTGTAGTGGATTATACGAATTAACCATCATCCGAAAGCTCGGATATGTCGAACCTCATTCTGTTGTACGTATTTCTCCTACTACACCAGTTTTATGAGTAAACGGATTATTAAGACGTGTGTCACATATCGGGACATATCCGCAAATCTCTTTCGGACTGGGTATCCGTAATGGGACCTCCGTTTACGGTTATTCGGATTATTCCTAAATTAACAAGTATTAACTTGAAAGAATAAGCTATTTTATTTTGTTGTAAGCCTAAAAATGGTGAAAACTGTATCCTTCGAACTTAAGGTACCGATTACACAGTTAGACTTGTGGATTTTAAAGATTTGTCCACCAGCCCACGTGTCTAAAAAGCCCTTGGTTTCCTT
>BLSH010244832.1:365486-409417 GCA_018402905.1 Glandirana rugosa | reverse complement strand
CATCCTTCAAGAAAAACATGATTTTCATGCAGGACAATGCTCCATCACACGCGTCCAAGTACTCCACAGCGTGGCTGGCAAGAAAGGGTCTAAAAGAAGAAAAACTAATGACTTGGCCTCCTTGTTCACCTGATCTGAACCCCATAGAGAACCTGTGGTCCATCATGAAATGTGAGATTTACAAGGAGGGAAAACAGTACACCTCTCTGAACAGTGTCTGGGAGGCTGTGGTTGCTGCTGCACGCAATGTTGATGGTGAACAGATCAAAACACTGACAGAATCCATGGATGGCAGGCTTTTGAGTGTCCTTGCAAAGAAAGGTGGCTATATTGGTCACTGATTTGTTTTTGTTTTGTTTTTGAATGTCAGAAATGTATATTTGTGAATTTTGAGATGTTATATTGATTTCACTGCTGAAAATAAATAATTGAAATGGGTATATATTTGTTTTTGTTAAGTTGCCTAATAATTATGCACAGTAATAGTCACCTGCACACACAGATATCCTCCTAAAATAGCTACAACTAAAAACAAACTAAAAACTACTTCCAAAAATATTCAGCTTTGATATTAATGAGTTTTTGGAATCATTGAGAACATGGTTGTTGTTCAATAATAAAATTATTCCTCAAAAATACAACTTGCCTAATAATTCTGCACTCCCTGTATATGGTATTTCTTCTCCTGTTCGTTTTGTTAGGATTACTTCCGATATTCGGGAAGATTTAATTGTCTGGCACAGGCTCTTGTCATCTTTTAATGGTTGCTCTTTATGGGAAGCCCCCTTTTGTGTTTACTCTGCTCTAAATCTTTTTACTGACGCCTCTGGAGCTTGTGGATATGGGGCTTTTTGGCAAGGACATTAGTTTGCGAGTGAAGGGCCTCCAACTTGGATACAGAAAGGTTTTACGACCAATATAGTCCTTCTGAATTCTCATACATTCTGATAATAAAGGTGTTATTTATGCCATAAAGTTGTTTGGTTTCAAGGTCTTTGCCAGTTATTGCTATTCCGCGTCATCTATTTTTTAAATGTTTTGATCTTAATATATGGATTAAGGCTAAATTTGTTGGAGTTAGCAATCTCATCACAGACTCATTGTCTCGTCTACAGATGGACACATTTCGTATGTTGGTTCCAAACGCAGATCCTATTGGCCTCTTGTGTCCTCCCCATCTATGGACTCTGATATGACGAATGTGATGCTTTCTATTCTGAACTCCTTAGATCCTTCCATGTGGGCAGGTTATAGTGCTGCGTAGAATTTATGGTGTTCCTTTTTACAACATGACACGAAGTGCCGAGTGATTGTTTTATGGAAAGTCTAGTACTATCATTTTTTAATTATTTTATGGATTGTGGATACTCTTCTTCCCATATTTTGAAAGCCTTGTCAGGAGTATCCTTTTTGTTACGTTTGTGAGGGGCTCCTTCCTGCGTTAGTTTCTTTTCTGTGCAACCTGCTTTGAAAGGTTATCTCAAAGCACACTATTGCTGATAACAGACTTCCAATTTCTGTAGATCTGTTGTGTTCGGCAACTGTAGCAGTATGCTTTTCGCCATATGAATCATTATTGTTTAAACTTTCATTCTGCCTTTGCTTTTTTGGTGCTTTTCGGATTTTGGAGCTACTTCCACTCAATAAACATGTGAGTTCAGGTCTAATGTTTTCTGATGTGGTGCTCCAATCAGGGGTGCTTCGTATCCTAATACGCAGAAGTAAAACTGATCAATTAGGCCATGGTTGTTGGATTATCCTCCACAAGAATTTGGATCATTCTACCTGTGCGGTTTCATTAGCTCAGCAATATTTGCTGTACCACCCAGTGGCTGACATCTCCTCTCACTCTTTCCGTATTGAGGCAGCTAATTTGGGTCTTTCCGTATCAGTTATCAAGAGTATTGGTGGGTGGAAGCCCAACTGTTACAAATCTCATGTACGCCCTAATGTCTTCATTTAATTTTCAGGCTCTTCATGCATTGTTTGGATCATCGAACATTCATATGTCTTTTGCGCACACAGAAGAGCTGAATATAGATGTTATGGTCCTTCTTTGGGTTTGCCTCATCTCGTTTTACTGTATTGGTACAGACTACGTGGCGTGAAGTGGACTGATCTCCGTAAATCTTTGTCTTTGTTATATTTACAGTGGCCTGTCCCGCATGTTATTGTTTTTCATTTAGCTAGCAATGAAATTGGTCTCTGAAGAACTTTGGACATAATTTCACTTATTAAGACTGACTTTGTTGAAAAAAGCAACAGAAAGTAGCTTTCTATACTATGAACTAAATACTATATGCATTATACCTATCTATGCAGCAGGTGGTGCTGCAGTATTATAGTGTGTTATCTATGGTAAGGTAATCAGAGGAAGTACAATCCTTATTGTGTTATATGCACTTGTTTGCTGCTCTCTTCCTGTCTATGATAAAAGGCATGTAATATATTTCTCCATGAAAGTAAAGTATTCTCTCCATACAACAAGCTTCCAAGCGCTTCTAATAGGTTATGGGTCCCAGGCATTGGGGAGGATACTACAGGCACCCAGTGCACCCAGCAGCACCCAGGCAGTGAAGAGGATACTGCAAGCCCAGGGACTGGAAAGAAGTATACAGAGAATCTGTAAGTGCTGTATACAAGCTCTTGAAAGATGGCAAGGGGTTTAGATGGGAAGTGTGCAATAGCAAAGCTGAACAATGCCAATTACCAGCTATGGAAGTTTAAGCTTGAAATGCTTTTGAACAAGGATGACTTGTGGCAAGTGCTGAATACAGATATTCAGCACAAATGGAGAGATGGAGGACTGGGACAGAAAGGATAAAGGATAGGCAGGCAAAAGCGATTATAAGCTTATTAGTGGAAGATGACCAGCTTATCCATAGAAGAACAGAGAAAACAGCCAAAGGTATGTGAACTTCATTAAAAAAATTGCATGAGCATTCAAGTCTCGACAGTAAGTTATTTCTGCTAAGAAAATTGTACAAAATGAGACTAGAAGAAAGCCACCAAATGTGTGTCCATGTAAATGCTATGCTAGAAATCATAGGGCAGCTATGTGCCATTGGAAAGGACATCAAAGATAACCATATTGTTGCCCTGCTCCTCTGCAGCCTTTCAGAGACATACACTGCTCTTATTAACACTTCAGAAACCAGACCCATGCAGAAACTTACACTGGAATATATCAAAGGGAAATTAATCGGTGAATATGACAGAAGGAAAGAAAATATGCATGATGACAAAGCTCTTAAGATGTCCAAGGCACAAAGCACAACAAATAAAGCAGAGCCTGTTTTTGCTGTAAAAGGATCAGTCACTTAAAAAAGGACTGTTCTATCTGAAAAGCTGAGCAGCGAAAGCTACAGCTATCTACAAAAGAAAGTGTCAAAGCAGCCACAAAGGAAACTAAAGACACATCATGGAGTGGCACCTTTAAAGTGACACAGAGTGGCAAGCCATGTGGCTGGTGCATAGACTCAGGAGCGACAAGCCACATGACTAGTGATGAGACTTTCTTTACAAACATTGATTACAGTGCAAAAGACAAAGTTTTCCTAGCAAACTGGAAAAGCATCACATCAGGTAAAGGCCAGGGCTTCCTGAACTGCATTACACCACAAGGAGGTCACCACAGTATACTTGTAAAGAAAGTGCTGCATGTTCCAGAACTAGAAGGAAGCCTTCTCTCAGTGAAAAGTCTTGCAAACAACGGTCTCACAGTTAAGTTCCAGGGTGATGATTGCACAATTCATAATAATAAGCAATGCCTCGCAAAAGGAAAACTGGATGATCACCTTTACAGGCTCATCACCACAGACCAGCAAGCCAATATAGTCTTAATGACCCACACAGCAAATGTATTCACTTATGGCAGAGACGGCCGGGGCACAGAAGTCCAGAAGCTATACAGGACATTATAAAGAGAGGCTTATCAGAAGATTTGACAATAGAGCCTTGCAAAGTGCTCATGAAATGCAAGTCCTGTATTGAAACAAAAGCTACACGTGCTCCCTTTCCACAGGCGTCTCAAAGAAAATCTACCCATCCCCTGCAGCTCATACACAGTGACATATGTGGTCCAACGAAAACTCCCACGTCAGGCGGTAACAGATATCTACTGACCTTCATTGATAATTATTCCAGGTACACAACTACTTATCTGATGAAACACAAGAATGAAACATCAGAGAAACTTCAAGAGTTTGTTGCCATGTCTAACAACACATTCCAATGAAAACCAGGAATAACACGCAACGACAATGGGGGAGAATACATAAGCAAAGAAGTGGCCTCATACCTGAAGAGATAAGGAATAGTACACCAGGCAACCACACCGTACACTCCTGAACAAAATGGTGTAGCAGAAAGGAAAAATCACACTCTTCTATAGAAATGGCCAAGTGCATGTTGTCGGATGCTAACCTACCTCACAAGTATTGGGGAGAAGCAGTTATAACTGCAACTTACCTACAGCACAGACTACCCTCAAAAGCCATTAAAAGTACTCCATTCGAAATGTGGCATGGATCAAAGCCTAGCATTGGGCACATAAGAGTATTTGGATGTAAAGCATATGCCTATATTCCAAGTGAAACATAATCCAAGCTGGAGAACAGAGCATAGAGGGCATTCTAGTAGGCCACAGTGAGCAAACTAAGGGTTACAGAATCCTATACCCAAAGACTGACAAAGTGACAATATGCCATAGTGTTTATTTTGATGAGAGCCCATCACCAGAAACACTGATTCCTGAAAGCTATGAAGTGAATATGCCCAACAAACCAGAAGAAAAGGTAGATCAAAGCGAACCTGTGCATGAGTCAGAACAAGAGGTGGAACTCACATTGCCTAAATCAAGTTCCCCACCAGATCCTACTGAACTGCCTGAAGTCAGAAGATCCACTCTGACTACAAAGGGGATACCGCCCCGCAAACTGTCATGCACTGTCAAAACACACAGCATACTTGAACCAGCATCCTGGGAAGACATTGAAAAACTGCCAAAACGTGAAGCCAATAAATGGAGAAAGGCAGCAGAAGAAGAATTAAAGTCACTTCAAGAAAATAAAACCTGGGCACTCACAGAACTCCCTCCTAACCACAAAACTATAGGAAGTAAGTTAGCTCCCGTCGTAAAACACTCCACCATCAGAGCACTTCTTAGCGTTGCAGCTGGGAAGGGCGTGCAAGTGAAACACCTAGACGTTAAAACTGCTTTATATATGGAAACATTAATGAAGATCTCTACATGGAGCAACCACCAGGGTTTGAGCAAGGAGATAACCTTGTGTGTAAACTTCAAAAGTGCATCTACGGTCTTAAGCAATCTGAAAGGATGTGAAATGAGAAAGTGAACAAAGTACTTACTAGAGAGGGATTCTGAAGAAGTAAAGCAGACCCCGGTCTCTACTCCAAGAATCAAGAAGACAGGTGGATATACATCCTTATCTATGTTGATGACATTATAATTTGTTTTGAACAAGAAGGGGATTACAATCAGAAAGTTCACAAGCTGAAAGAAAATTTCAAAAACAAAGAGCTAGGGAACATTAGCTACTCTCTGGGAATCCAAATCGAGAGAGAATAAGATGGAAGTTATCTTTTTAGAAAATCTCTGCAATCTTGGAACAATTCCATATGCAAGACACAAAGGAAGTGAAAACTCCTATGGAACCAAGCTATCTAAATGAAGCAGCAATGAAGCAGAAAACTTGCTACCCAACAATGACATGTATCACAGAGCAATCGGTAAGGTGCTATATCTTGCCACTTTGACAAGACCAGACATAGCCACAGCAGTGGGCATACTATGCAGTAAAGTATCAGCTCCCTGTCAGCGTGACTGGAACGCAATGAAGAGAGTGATGCAGTACCTCAAAGGAACAATTCAGATGATGTTATGGTTACCAGCAACATCACATCCAAAACTGGTTGGATATGTGGATGCTGATTGGGCCGAGGACTGCACAGACCGCAAGTCCACAAATGGATTCATCTACCAGTATGGGGAAGGAACCATAAGTTGGTCTATTTGAAAGCAAGAACCTGTCTCTCTATCTTCAACTGAAGCAGAGTACATTGCAGCAGCATACACATGTCAAGAAGTGATATGGATTCGTCAACATTTTGTGGACATTGGGATAGACATGTCAAAACCAATTCCCATTTTTGAAGACAACCAGGGATGTATAAAGCTTGCGCAATTGGATCGGGTCAATCCTAGGACCAAACACATCGACGTCAAGTATCACCTACTGAGGGACAATCAAAAACAAGGTGTGATTAACATTCAATACTGCCCGTCAGAAGAGATGACTGCCGATGTACTCACCAAGCCTTTGTTGAAGGAACATCATAGTTATTTCCAGAAGAAGCTGAATATAATTTGACAAAGCACATGCTGTTGAGAAGGGGTGTTGAAAGAAGCAACAGCAAGTAGTTTTCTATACTATGAACTAAATACTGTATGCATTATACCTATCTATACAGCAGGTGGCGCTGCAGTATTATACTGTGCTATCTATGGTAAGGTAATCAGAGGAAGTACCATCCTTATTATGTTATGTGCATTTGTTTGCTGTTCTCTTCCTGTCTATGATAAAAGGCATGTAATATATTCCTCCATGAAAGTAGAATATTCTCTGCATACAACAAGCTTCCAAGCACATGATTCAATAACCTGCTCATAAATTTAACATGCCTTCATGCGATCCTTCCGGATTGCGTCCTAGTTTTCTCAGAGATCATACCTCAATTGTTTTGGGTTAGCCCAGAGTTAAAACATTTTGATAAAATGCGTAAGAGAATCAATCGGGCAATGGCTAAGTTTATGACTATGTTAAATGGTTTCTCTTTCCGACATGTGGATTTGGAAGGAGAGGAGGTGTTATTGGTTTTTACTGACATGACCAAATTCAATTGTCTGAAATTGCATTGGACATTTTTAACCTAGATTGCAGACCTGTGTGGAGTTGGCCGTGGGCCAGGTGGAGTGCCATGCTCCTTGTGGATGAGCATGGCGTGTGGGACTTGTTGTAATGTTTACTAGCTCGAGCTGTAATAGCTGAGCTAAATATGCTGTTGGTTAAAATTTTAAAGATCTGCATCACATTATATGTTGTTGATAAAATGTAATACCTATAATAAAGGGTCACAGCCAATTGAATCCACAAAGAAAAAACTGAGTCCAGTGTTATATCGTTTGTATAATTTAATATGATATATATGTTCTGCCTACTGTCCCAGTGGTTACAAGCATTCAGAAAATGAAGAAAAACTGTATCATTCAATCTTCAAGTGTGCTTTTAAACACTGTGTGTGTACTGTCCTTAGAGAAAAATTGCTTTGGGAGGATCAGGGGTGAAACTGCCAGGAGTAAGCAGTTATCAGGTCTTTGGTTGCAAACGACAAAATAAAAACCTGTGATGGCAGTGGCAGCAAATGCCAGTGCCTAATAATGTCAGTCTGTGTTTAGCAGGCAGCAGTGTCATGTTAAGGTAGCTGGGAAGTAGTTTGTTAGGGTGTGTAAAACAGCTATAAAATTCTAAGAACAGCTGTTTCTTGTTTTCCTACAGTAAAAGATGCTTTGTCATATTGGTCACTATGTGAAGAACTCCAATTGTACAACATTGAATATGTTAAAGGAAACAAGTCATTAGAGAAATATGTGGGTCACTATTGCTGGCAAAGTTATGAAAATGCTTGAGTGTTAACCTTTGCCTTTGCTACACTGAATCACTCACTTAGAACTAGTGTAGGGATCTGCTGTCCTCTACTGTCTGAACATTTTACAATTCTTTAAATATGCACTTCCTGCCCCTGGCTGTTGGCTTGGAAGCCCCATAAGTTGGAAGTGGAGAGAGAGAGAAAGTCTCAGCCACATGTCCTGTCCATGATACTAAATCCTGAACCAAAAAAAAACTAATATACATGTAGCCAGGAGTCAAATAGTGCGCCTTTAACATGGGACATTTCATGTTTAATGATATTGGGAGACTCCCCTCTAGTGTTGAAACTGCTGAACAGAATGGTGATGTGAGAGGTACTGCTTGTCGGATTTGTAGTGCTACAGAGGAAGTCTGTCCCTGGATTCTGCAATGGAAGGACTTCATTTTCCAGGATGATGTGCTGCAGGAAGAGCTCTTTAGAGGAATGATGCTTTGTGGGAAAACCTATTTAAGTGGGGGGGAGGAGTTGGTTCCAGCCTCTTTGGACGTTGTGATCGACTAGTGCGACCTGCGGCCTAGTCAAGTGATCCAGCGGGCTAAAATTGCACAACACCCTAGCGAGCTGCAACACTACTTTGTTCCAGTGAGTGACCAGCGGAGCCAGCGTGCCAGCACCTGAGTTTGTTTTCGATTCAGCGGCTTCTGAAGTGTGAGCAGCGGCCCATCCGGAGAGAACTGCAGGGAGAGCAGTGAAAGCCATTTTCCCTAAAGCAAAGAGCAAGTTCCAGCGTCATCAGCACAGCCTGAGCAGCCGACCATTTCCTGTGATCAACGGGGTGGTGAGCAGACAGAAGCCTACCGTTCGGTATACTCAGTTGTTTCTATACTTACTTGTCAGTACAGACTCAGCTTTCCGAGTGGATTACAAAAATCATATGCACAGGTCCCTCTTTAAAAGCTAGTATAATCTGAGTTAGCAATCACTACCAAAGCGTTTATCTGAAGTTCACTCAAGTGTGCCTTAACTCAGGGATTAACGGACACAGTAATTTACGTACCTAACTTTGGAACAAAAACGAAGCAGGCAGAAGATTGAACTGAACTCTAACATCCGGACACTTCCCATTGCAGTTACCATTTCTCACTTGATCCAAAGCCAAAGTTACGTCTCCTAAGAAACTCTCTGAATTAGATCAGGGGAATTGAGTTAAACAATTGTTATTGGTTAATGATATCTGTGTTGTACCATATTTGAACCTTTATAGAGCTATAATAATTTCTTCAGGCTTCATTGAGCAGTATTAATCTATCTGATACTCATTCATCTAAATTGCTGCAGTAATAGAGTGAATCTTTTACACTATTGTCAATCATTGTGCTCAATCTACATCTTGAGTTGCTATATTATTCTTTGGACTATCAGATATGTGATTACGCTCTTTAAAAAGAACAGGGAACATACTTTTACACTTATTCTCTTTTCAAATATTGTCAGAGTGGGAACCTGCAATGTTATGCTGATATCTTTTATGCTCAAACAAGTTATCCTATGTTGCTTTAAATAACAAATTCACTTTTTAGAGCTCTAGCTCTAGCTATTATAAGTAAATTCTTTGGAACTGAATCCAAGTGTGGTCTCTATTACTCTTACAGTGTTAAGACTTAAAATCTTGCATTAAAAATGAGTGAACCCAGAGTGTCAGGGGTGGTGGAGGACTCTCAAAGTGGGGAAGACCAAGGGGGAATTGATTTTTCATGCGACCCTCAAGAGGACAGGGCTACATACACTACCAGGGAGGGACTAAAGCACAGAGTAGATAGGCTCACTCTGAGTTCTAGTTCCATACCACAGTTTCTGGCAGTGAGAAGTCCCATTCCAGGCTGGATGGAAAACAGTTGGAGGATACCCCCATGGCCATACCTCCCAACTTGACATGGGAACAAGGGACACATATTAATAAAAGTATGTAGACATAGGACACCCCCCCTTGCCACACCCCCTTAATGGAGAAGTATACAAAAAAATATTAGTTAAACCCATAATTACTTCTTTTTTACCACTACTATTCCTTTTTTTTTAAAGTAATCTTTATGATTTTTTTATTATAGAACGTAGGACAATACAGTAGAACAAGAGGCCAGCTAGGGCCAAATGAAGGTTATCCAGTAAACAATAAGCATTAGGCCCAACATGAGCCTGGTTCATTACAAACAAATAACAGAGCGGTTTGACTTTTCTTCTGAGGTGTGGGTTTATAGGCAGTAGCATCTCATTTAGCGTATGAGCACATGAATTCACACATTCTAATTTCGCTTTTAACCACCTGATCTGACTCTGTGATTGTTAAAGTTCTCCCAAATGTATTTTTAGCTAAAGAAACATTATTAAGGACAACCAACAAGCAGGGGAATTTGCAGTGTTACAATTGCAGGTAGAGAGGAGAAAGAAGTAGGAAAGAAAAGGTAAAGGATATAGGTGGGGAAAGGGTAAAGACAGAAGGCAACACTTTTTCTAAACAGACAGGTAGGTGCATAATAATGTAATCAATGAAAGAGTAGTAGACAGCACTCCAGCAGATAGGGAAATGGTAATCCAGTTTATTCAAAGCATAAGTGTACAATGGAAGTCCAAATGCATACAAAAATTGTCAAAAGACATGTCCAACGGCAGAGCAATAAGATGGATGGACAGGACAGATCTGTATTTGGACTTCCATTGTACACTTATGCTTTGAATAAACTGGATTGCCATTTCCCTATCTGCTGGAGTTCTGTCTACTACTCTTTCATTGATTACTGCATGGTGTGGCTCACGGACTGGACATGCACACAGTGACTGGGATCTCTTATCACTCACCTGGAGCGGTGTCTCTCCTTCCCTGTTTTGTAAGTGCATAAAACTTCTAGGATCAGGTTCACATATTCATAGTTTGGAAATTTCTAGCGAGGTGCATCATTCATAACCTAATTGGCTAAGGGTTTTTTGGTACCTTTGTATTGCAGTGGATCCATGTTGCCCAGATACCATAGAATTTTGTATATCTATCTGTGCACGTCGTTGTCCATTCCTCCACTGCCATAATGTTGTTTACAAGGTGCATCCACTCCTCCCTACTCAGGATTTTAGTAGATTTCCAGTGGACTGGAATTAGTCTCCTGGCTGCATTCAGCAGATGAGGTAACACTGATTTATGATACTGGCTAGGAGGAAAGGTAGGGGCGTGCAATAAGTATTCCAACGGGGAGTCTGGCAATTCTATATCCAAGATGTCCTTAATCTGGGTTCGGATATCCTGCCAGTAGGGCTTGATCTTAGGGCACTCCCACCAAACATGTAGGAATGTGCCTCTCTGGCCACAAACCCTCCAACATACATCAGAAAGAGCCGGGTAGATCAGGGCCAGTTTGGACAGAACCCTATAGTATAGTTTGAACCCACAGTCTTGCAATTTTGTAATAACAGAACTAGAGTGTATAAAGCGATAAAGTTGGGCAAGTTGTTGTTCAGAAAATTCACACTGCAGGTCTCTCTCCCATTCCTTGATGTATAGGGGCTTTCCGCTGGGGTCTAGCGACTGTAGCATTCCATACAGTAACAAGATAGAGTGCGGTACTGTGGATGTAGACATACACAGCTTTTCAAAGGGGGTAGAGGATGAGGGGGGTCGAGCAGACTAAGGCAAGCTATGAATGAAGTGTCAGAGTTGCCAATAGCACCATTCGTCCATGGGGAAGCTGCCAAAAATGTCCCTGAGCACTTCTAAAGCCAGCATCCCCTGCTCTTGAACAAACCTGCCACATTGTGTCTTGCCATCTGTTGCCCATAAGTGGAAAAAGGAGAGGTGTTCATCTGGAGTAAACCAGGGGAAGCCTCCCAAGGGGGCTAAGGAAGGGGGGACCGGAGGGGCCAGCCGTCCCATATGATAGTAGTGGGTGAGGTATACTTGGATAGCCCATGATATTCCCTGGACATCCAAGGCGCATGGGCCAGATTTCGGCCTGCCAAATATTTTTCTAGGGGGACCCATAATTTTGTTGTCACTCCATGTTGCCAGTCTAATATCTGCTGTAAGGCAATAACCTCATAGTATTTGCGGACATTAGGTACCCTCATTCCCCCTGACCTTTTAGACCTTTGTAGGATGCAGAACGCCAACCGGGGGTTATGACCATACCATATTTATCGTAAATATAAGCTATTGAGGGTTGAGAAGAAGGATCTGGGGAGAGAAATGGGCACCATTTGTAGATAAAAGAGAACTCATGGTAATATGTTCCTTTTTTACACACTGACCCATGAGAATGTGGTTGTCCCATTTGTGTAAATCTGCGTTAATAATTAAGTAGTGGAGCGTAGTTCATGGCATATAGCTAAGGGTAGGATGGCGGTAGATGAACACCTAGGTATTTCAGAGAGGTTTGGCACCATGAGAACGAGAAGGAGGATTGCAGTCGGGTCTTTAAATCCTCTGAGATAATCAGAGGCAGGATTTCGGATTTGTGATAATTAATTTTAAAATTCGAGACCTCATTAAAAGCTTGTAAGTCTGCCATAATGTTAGGGAGCGAAATCAACGTGTCTAAAACATAAAATAACCCGTCATCTGCGTAGGCAGATAGTTTATGTTTCACGGGTCACACAGTCAACCCCCTAATATTAGGATTCGGTCTTATCCTGTTCAACATGGGTTCAAGGGTGAGCGCAACTATCAGGGGGGAGAGCAGGCAACCGTGGATCGTGCCGTTGCAAATGGGAAACGAGTCAGAGAGTACTCCGTTTACCCTAACTTGGGCCTCAGGGGTGCCGTACAAGGATACCATCCAGGTGAGCATGTTGGGCCCGAGGCCCAATCTAATTAACTCCTCTTTTAGGTATATCTAGTCCACCCTGTCAAATTCCTTCTCGGCATCCGTTGACAACAGTAGACATGGTGACTGGTTAGGTTGCTGTCGAACCCAATGTATCAACTGGATGGCACTAATAGAATTATCCCTTGCCTCCCTACACATAATGAAACCCGTCTGATCAGGGTGAATGACTGAGGATAAAATAGGCTTGAGACGGTTAGCCAGAATCTTCGCTAATATTTTAATGACGAAGCAGTAGGAGGACAGAGCCAGGCTGCAGCACGCTCCAATGATAGACATTGCCATCTTTCTTCTCCCAGCTCAAGCTGCACAGCAACTCTGCCTCTTCACATATCACCGCCGGAGACTGCATGCTCATTGGCTGCTGCCAGCTCCCCCCACCTCCTCCTCTGCTCCTCTACTCCCTCTCTGCTGCTTATCAGCTCTAACCACCGCCACACACATCACACAAGTGGGTGGGCTCGGGGCACAGTGCTCTGCACCCCGAACCCACCCTTTTTGAAGCCAATCATGTGATTCTAAAAAAAGAAAAAAAACCCCCATTGAAATCCATGCATCTGGCGCCCTGCATGGAAAATAGGGGCTGTGCGCATGGATTAGACCAAAATGAGGGACAAATAAGGAGGAAAGAGGGACTTTGTTCCAAATCAGGGACAGTCCCTCCAAATCAGGGACAGTTGGGATGTAAGCCCATGACCTCTAATCTTGTCTTCAGGTTTCTGACACAAAAACTGACACCACATCATCCTCAGGGGGCCCTGCAACTGGACTTTGCAGCAACATTCATCTGGAGGTATCTCTATTAATGTTAGGAAAAGATCCATGCCTTCAGCTGTTTTGGGCGCTTGTGCGTGCGCCTGTGCACATTCACGCCCGTGCATGTGCGGGAAACTGCTCCAAATGGATCTATTTAGCTCCTCCATGCCCAGCAGCCAGTGCTGTCCTTTCTACAGCATTACCGGTGCCTTCAGTGGCCTGTTCCGAGTTTCCTGTTTACCTGTGACCCGGCTTGAACCCGTATCCGCTTGAACTCTGCCTGCACTGACCCCCGGCTTGCCTATGACCACTCTTCTGTCTGACCCCTGTGTACCTCCACCTGCCTGCCTGTTAACGACCCTGCCTGCACCCTACCATCCGATTGCCTGCTCCTCCTGTACTTCTTTGCCCGCATGTTACTGACCCAGCCTGCATCACTACTCTTCAGTCTTGTACGGATTTCTGGGAGACATCATACCATCATCTGTGTCCAATCCAGCTTTCGTGCTCCCTTGTGCTCCAGCGCTCCCTGTCTGCTCTACCAGGGGTTCTGGAACCAGGGCCATAAGAGAGGTTGCCTACTGCATAAGTCAGACTCTACCATCAGGTACGTGACAATCAATAACGATACAGTATATATCCGGGTATATGTGCACAATTCCACCAGGACTCCTATTGGGCCCTTTGCTGATAATATCTTTTTGTACATCAGATGTATGTACTATTATTAATCACTTCTTATATAAAGTTTGTATTATTTCTATACTGGTATGCATTTATATACTTATGGTTAATGTTCTATGCTGATTGCAGTAGTTCCTCTGCTCCCAATTACTTTGAATAGATTACTGGTTAATTTCCCAGAAAAATAAACTCCTCTGTTCATAGAGGCCCTGTCCTGGGTGGAGGCACTGCCAACTTTATTATGAAACTCACTTTTCCCTTTAGTGAAGGTTCTGGTTCTCTTATTTACCTACAGGTTTAGTGCATTATCCTGTTAGGGGAGGACCATTTCTCATAACCTCCCAAAAAGATAGCTACACTAACATAAAACCAGTAAATTCCTAGTGAAACTAGATGAATCAGCCAAGAAATTTGCATTTTTTTTGGAAGGGGTTCAATAATGGCAAACTAAGTATTTGTCTCATGACAGGTACTCTCCGCAGGTTA
This sequence comes from Glandirana rugosa, assembly GCA_018402905.1. Classification (NCBI taxonomy): domain Eukaryota; kingdom Metazoa; phylum Chordata; class Amphibia; order Anura; family Ranidae; genus Glandirana; species Glandirana rugosa. The sequence continues at coordinate 394,952 of BLSH010244832.1, read as the reverse complement.
CATTTAGAACACAGCATTTTGGTCCAGCTCCCACATGATTGCTTTTTATCATAAGCTGATAGTGGTTTTCTCTGGCATTCTTTACATGCTGCAAACAGCCATGACCCCACCCGCCTGAGAAAAATCTGTTCTCTAACTCCTGGTAGATACTGTGTAAGTAACCTTGAACAAACTTTTGCTAGTCTTAAGATAGTCTGCTTACCAGACTAGGTAAATGCTTGCATATAATCACAGGTAGGCCTTGCACATGAAGCTATTAAACAGGGGAAAAGTGGTAGAAAAGGATACTCAAATGTATCAATAGTGACAGTAGAGGCAGGAGGCATGAAAAGCTGCCATGTTCTCACTCTGTACACAAGCCCAGTTTTGTATGGATGAACCAGGACTTCACTGTACATAATAACATGATCCCAGAACTACTATGGTGCTCAAAGATTGGTGCTCAAAGATTGGAAGCTTCCATAGGTTTCAAAAAGAAGATGGTGATTCACAAAGCTAAACAACTCCTAAGATAAAAAATACAAACTTGTGGTGCATATTGGCAAACACAGAGTATGGTCACAGTATAGATATGAAATAAAATGGCATGGTTAAAGTAGACCTTGCATTTATAAATCAAGGTCTGCCATTTACGTTTACAGAAAAAAAAATGTAACACACCTGTAAGAGAAAAAAAAGATTACTCAGTATTCCTCGGGAGTGTCTTGGATTATTTTGTCATCACCCTCTGCATCCGGAAGTCAGAGGACAGGTAAATCTCATACCTTACATGTGTTTTCTCTAACTTTATTTCCTGATTTTCTGTCGGGGTGGGGGGGGGGGCAGGGTAATGGCAGCAAAGGTCCTACATGTAGTGCAAGGTCTGATTCACATGGGCATGCTGAGTTTTAAAACATGCAGAATCTTGCTGATAGAAACATTCTAAATTTAGGCTGTCCAAATGCTGTATACATGTACTGTTTGAGTAAGGTTTATATGTTTGGAAGCATATAGTGTCATTGAGACGTATTGGCTACTGGCACCCAGATGGCTTCTGCCACCTAGCAGCCTTTGCTACTAGAATTGAGGTGACCATTGCTGCCTAGTGTCCTATGTTACTAGAACACAGTCAGTTTCTACCACCTAGCGTTCTTAAATGCTAGGATGCAGGCTGCTATTGCCACCTAGCATTGTAGGTTGCTAGGAAACAGGCAGCCCCTGCCACCTAGTGTCCTTGGTTGCTGGTATGCAGGCTACCTTTGCCATCCAACATCCTAAGCTGCTACAATGCAAGTGCCTCCTGTCACCTAGCATCCTTGGTGGCTAAAATGCAAATAACCATTGCCGCCTAGTGTCCTTGGTTGCTAGGATGCAGACGGCTCTTGTCATCTAGCATCCTTGGTTCCTAGGATGCAAATGACCATTGCCACCTAGTGTCCTTGGTTGCTAGGATGCAAATGACCATTGCCACCTAGTGTCCTTGGTTGCTAGGATGCAGACGGCTCCTATCACCTAACATCCTTGGTTGCTGGGCTACTCAGGGCCAACACGTAACCATCAAATGTGTCATCAGAAGCACAGGCTCTACTGACTACACTTTGTTGATTAGATTGTAAGCTCTAACAAGCAGGGTCCTCTGATTCCTCTTGTACCAAATTGTGATGTAACTGTACTGTCTGCCTTCATTTTGTAAAGCGCTGCGCAAACTGTTGGCGCAATATAAATCCTGTATAATAATATTTAAATGTCAGCTGGCGGTGGCGAATAGGCTGCATTAGCGCTGCACACCGGTACGAATGAAAATATTAGCACAAACATTTACATGCATACAGTGTTAAATACAGCCCAAAGTATGGCCTCTTTCAATCTACAGTGTTTTGATAACGAAGCTCAAATAATTATGAGATTTGTCTTTCTCACAAATCCCTTGCATTTGCTTGTCTGAGCATGGACTATTTTCATAACATTCCATAGAGTGATTCAACTGATGCATGCTTTACATTCCTCAAAGCAACAGCTGCTAGTTAGCAATTCAGATTTAAAGCCCACCACAACATTTTTTGGCATATAAACTGATATGTATTTTGGGATAAATTGATTTTTCAGACATATTTTTCTTAATAATGCATTTTTAGATTACCAAAATGGGTTACAAGTAAGCATATCTGTGCTTTGTGTAAACTGTAAAAACACCATCATTAACATTCAAAATAATTTATTTCTCAAAATAGCAATAATAAAAATTTTATGCAAAATGTTAACAGTATTGAACTGTACATGCTATGTAGGTGGTTTTAGGGATTATGCAGCCTGGAATGTAATACAACACTAAATAATAGAGACATTTATAAAACTAGTTAAAATTGGGGTATTTCTGTGTTTTTTTTGTTTTTTTTTTGCAGTTTTGCTATTTACTTGAAAAACAGCAAAAGGTACATAGCATGTAATTATGACAAAAGCAGTAAATAAAAAAAAAAATGCATTCATTCTGGGGAAAAAGCATCCGCTTTCCTGCATGACTTTTTATTAATGTCCTTCAGCAATGGAAAGGTAGACATGACATACATTAACTCTTTCTCTCTATATGCACAGTATCTCACAAAAGTGAGTACACCCCTCACATTTTTGTAAATATTTTATCATATCTTTTCATGTGACAACACTGAAGAAATGACATTTTGCTACCAGCGGCGGTTGGTTAATAAGGGGCACTTGGCCGCCGCCTTCCCGCCGCTGACAAGAAGAAATATATTGACTTTTTTTTTCTCAGCTCCTTACTGTCTGCTGACAGCAAGTAGTGAGCCAGCCAATTGGTCAGTCATAAAAGACTATGTATGTGCGCTGAACAGGCGCACACACATAGTCTGATTGGCTGCCCTGAGCCAGTGACTGACTGGCATTGGATGCTTTGGGCGGGAGCAGGCAGGGCTGGATTAAAATAGGGGCTATTGGAGCTGCAGCTCCAGGCCCCTTCCTTAAGATAGGCCCAGCCCAGTGGTATGAGTGAGTCACTAATGCTACCCAGCCCTGCTCTGTGTGCAGTGTACACATGATTGATATGTACATTTCTCTCACCCCTCTCTCTCTCTCACCCCCACCCTCTCTCTTTCACCTCACCCCCTCTTTCTCGCCCCCATCCTCCTCTATTTCTCACCCCCTCTCTATTTCATTTAATTTGTTTCAGTATTTCATTTGTTTTAACAAAAATTGTTTGCGTTTTCATTGCATTTATTTCCATAAAAAGGGCCAACAAAATCAACAGCACCAGGCCCACGATGCTCTTAATCCAGCCCTGGGACTGTGGTGGATGTGCTGGCTGCGTGAGTACTCACGCAGGCACAGCACTCCGCCGGGTTTCAGTCCCGACTCCCGTGTAGCAGACCATACACTCCAGCATGCTCTCCGCAAACCGAGCTCTGCACACTACCAGCACGCTCTTCGCAAGCCAAGCTCTGCACAATGCTAGCATGCTATTAGATGGGGTAATTGTGGGACTTTGTCGCGACTTCGGGGGGGGGGGGGGTCTGTCAATGCTGCAAGCCCCTATCTGGGGCTCTGTATATTGCGATATGGTGAGTCTGTATACTGCTATCTGGGGCTCTGTATACCCCTATCTAGTGACTCTGTGTACTGTTATCTTCTGGGGCTCTGTATACTGCAATATGGGGACTCTGTATACTGCTATATGGTGGCTCTGTATACCATACCTGGGGCTCTGTATACTGCTATATGGTGACTCTGTATACTGCTATCTGGGGCTCTGTATACTGCTATATGGTGACTCTGTATACTGTTATCTAGGGATCTGTATACTGCCATCTAGGGCTCTGTATACTGCTATATGGTGACTCTGTATACTGCTATCTGTGGCTCTGAATACTGCTATCGGGGGCTCTGTATACTGCTATATGATGATTCTGTATACTGCTATCTGGGGCTCTGTATACTGCTATCAGGGGCTCTGTATTCTGCTACCTGGGGCTCTGTATACTGCTATCTAGGGCTCTGTATATTGCTATATGGTGACTCTGTATACTGCTATATGGTGACTCTGTGTACTGCTATCTGGGGTGTGTATACTGCTATCTGGGGCTCTGTATACTGCTACATGGTGACTCTGTATACTGCTATATGGTGACTCTGTGTACTGCTATCTGGGGGTCTGTATACTGCTATCTGGTACTCTGTAAGTGTATACTGCTATCTGGTGACTCTGTATACCCCTATCTGGTGATGCTGTATACCCCACCTGTGATGCTGTATACCTGATCTGGTGAAGCTGGGCTGTATACTCCGGACACAAGGGGTGGAAACTATAAGGGGTGGGGTGTATGAGAAGTGGGAGGGGTCAAAAAGGAAGGGCAGGGTCTGCCCCCAATCCTAAAATTTCACCAGTCACCAGTGTTTGCTACAATTTAAAATAGTGAGTGTACAGCTTGTATAAAGGGGAGTACACACTATAAGAAAATCGGGTGTAAATTTTCTTCCGATTAAGGATCTTATGATATTTGTATAGTGTGTACACAACTTCCCACAGCTGATTCCGATCCAAGGAACGAAAAAAAAAACACTACCGATTTTCATTCAATATGTACACAAGTCTTACAATAAAAAACGGATACGAAAATTCATGCATAATCCCAACTATATAGATAGTCACACGTAGATTACATCACAGAGTGATCCACGTCTGAACGTCACAAAATCGGGTGAGAAAATTCGTACAACATAAAGCACTAGCAAATAAAATCGTATATGACCGTTGAGCGCTGGAGGGAAAATGTCCAAATTGGGCCCAATTAGCCATGTTCCCTCCCTGGTGTCGTGTGACTAGTGTTACAAGGTCTCAGGTGTGAAAAATTATTTTTTTCAGATTCTTAGAGAGTTATTTGCCATGAGGTGCCATGTTGAACTTCCAGTGACCAGTATGTGAGAATGAGAGCGATAACACCAAATTTAACACACCTGCTCCTCATTCACACCTGAGACCTTGTAACACTAACGAGTCACATGACAACGGGGAGGTAAAATGGCTAATTGGGCCCAATTTGGACATTTTCACTTAGGAGTGTACTCACTTTTGTTGCCAACGGTTTAGACAGTAATGGCTGTGTGTTGAGTTATTTTAAGGGGACAGCAAATTCACACTTTTATACAAGCTGTACACTCACTGCTTTACTTTGTAGCAAAGTGTCATTTCTTCAGTGTTGTCGCATGAAAAGATAGAATAAAATATTTACAAAAATGTGAGGGGTGTGCTCACTTTTGCAAGATACTGTATATATACTGGTTATATACTGTATATATCTTAATAAAGAGGGTACAGTGCTTGCCCTAGAGGACATTGCTTGTAAGGGCCGATAACCCAGTGACAGTGTCTGGACTTCAAATATACACATTTAGCCACATCTGACTGTAGCTGTCATTAAGGCTCACTCACTAAACCTTAGTTCCTGGCAAATATCTAAATACACGATGAAATACATTCTTGTCAGAGGTTTAATATTTGTTTGTATTTCTGTCCCGTTCAGTCCTGAAATTTATATAGCTCTTCTACACAGCACAGTCCTATCTGGCAGGCCAGAAGAACTAAATTTTTTTCTGCTGCAGCTAAAGAATATGTTACCCCAACATTTCATATTCCTGATACACTGTTACCAAAAGTATTGGGACACCTGCCTTTACACGCACATGAAATTTAATGGCATCCCAGTCTTAGTTCGTAGGGTTCAATATTGTGTTGGCCCACCAATATTGAACCCTACGGATTAAGATTGGGATGCCATTATAGGCATCCCAATACTTTTGGTAATATAGGGTATGTACCTTCCGTACCATGTATTTCTATGAGAAAGTCTCCTGTTCTCTTTGTATTGCTTCCTTTATGTGAAATCCCTGGCGTTCCTGCCAGTCCCTCTGCTTTCCTATTAAAAGTGACTACACTAGGCATGAGAACACACCGTGGGCAGTTCTCTATCCTGGGAACTCAGCTTGCTTTCCTCAAATGATCAGGCTTGTCCTGACACCCCCCCCCCCCGCACTTGCATATTTGGTATCTATTTTCTTGAAACAACATCATCAAGTTACTAAAAATATTGGTATATGGTATTATATTTTGTTTGTGTGCAATAAAATGAAAGTGTATTTTTTTCGCACAAATATTGAGCAGCATAAAATATTGGAACTGCCATAATTTCATTCTATAGGCCATCTGCTTTAACAAAATATACAGTATCTAACTCTTCTATTACCAAGGTGAGTGATACAAATACCAATATTAATGCTTCGAATGTTACACCCTCACCTCAGAGAGATTCTAAATTAGCTCCCATTTTTTTAGTGAAGGCTCCAGACGCTGCTCCGAACCCTTCAAAGGATACCCCTCTTCCCAAAATCTAACTTTTACAAATAGGCATGACCTCCCCTTGTATTCAAACACTGTTGACAACCTTACCAATTCGGACATTAAAGATGAACTTGAACTTATCAACCTGTCCTCTTATATTTTATCTCCTAATGAATCTGAGGTACTCAAATTGGGTCTCTCATTCTGTCCAGAATCCAATATGGACAAATTTCAAACCATTAAAGACATCCATCTCTTTGCACGAAGACTCATGTTCAAAGTGTTTATGATAAATCCTCTGCTTCCATGGAACACTCAGCTAACCCAATTGAGTTACCCACACCTATGGAATTACCCATTACTGATGATTTGCAGGCCCTTTATATTCTTATGGATCTTTGGGAAGAGGCAAACCCTGATTTGGATATTGACGAACCACTCCCATTTGGTGTCAGTGGTATCGCAATACCTGGGGTATCCTTTTCCCCTCCAACTAATTATTTCAAGTTGTGGCAACATTATGGAAAATACTAGCACATTGGTCGACCATTATTTAAAGCCCCATGTCACCTTGCTAATGTCCTATGTGAAAGACACAATGACCTTTTAAGAATGTTTGAGGGTCTGTATTTACCAGAGAACACTTAGTTAGTTGCTATAGACATAGAAAGCCTTTACACAACTAAATTCCCCATACAAAGGGATTGGAAACGATAGCACATTGTCTCAAAGAAAGGGGACAGTCGGCTCACGTCTACAATAACTTTATCATTGATCTATTAAGGTAAATTTTAACTGCCAATGTTTTTCTATTTGGATCCTCCCACTACCTCCAGGTGCAGGGCGTAGCCATGGGCACCAGATGTGCCCCTGCATACGCCAATCTGTACCTGGGGGGGTGGGAGAAGGATCTTTTTGCGCTAGAGGATATTTCCCATCTTCTCCACCATGTGATTTCCTGGCATCGCTATATAGACGATGTGTTGCTATTTTGGGATGGTACCAAAAACGAACTCAGCCTATTTATGAAATATATTTCGGAAAATGAATTTAATTTAAAATTTCCAAAAAAAATTACATTTTTGGATGTGGAAATATTCATTGGTCCAGACAGGATACTTGGTTCCTCTCTGTACAGGAAGCCATCTGCTGGCAACGCAATACTGCATGCTGCCAGCTCTCACCCCAAGTCTCTCATCAAAAGCATTCCATACAGCCATTACTTGCGACTTAAGAGAAATTTTAGGCATGATTCAGACTTTAAATTAGCAGCTAATCAATTGTTACATAGACTACTTAAGAGAGGGTACAGCCATATATGCCTAAAAAGGGCATATAATAGTGTAAGTCAATATTCCTAGACAGCAGGACCAAGTGAGGACAGTCCTCAGGAGGTTCTGGCTATTGTTGTCCTCTGACCCTATCATCAGCAAACATGTCAAACCATACCCCGAGATTACATTCAAACGACCTGCATCCCTGAGAGACAATCTGGTGAAAAGCCATTTTGATGATTCTAACATTAGACCTAATTCTCAACAATTAGGCACTTTTGCTTGCGGCAAGTGTCAGTTTTGCCAATATTTGGTAAATTCACAATTCATATTGCCAAATGGATCAACACACAATATTAAACATAGGGTCACATGTCAGACAGTGGGAGTTGTATATTTAGCCAGTTGCCTATGTGGAGCCTTCTACATAGGCAAAACCAAATGTCCCTTTTTTAAGCGCATTAAGGATCACATTACCCCCATTTTGAAAAAACAAACCACCACTGCTTTGAACACTCATATAGGTAGGTTCCATGACTTTAACCATCGAATGGTTAGGTTCATGGCTCTTGAGCATATACCCACCCACGTACGAGGTAGAGGTATTGATCAGGCATTGTTACAGTTAGAATCACGTTGGATGTACACTCTCCAAGCTATGAAATATCCTGGACTCAATGAAAATCTTAGTTTTATGCCCTTTTTGTAGGTTCACTTCAGTGCCCTCTGACTCATACCTGGGTCAGAATTGTCCCTTTGCCCTCCCCGCTATTCATTATCATCTTCCCTCTCACATATTGGCCCTCCACGTCTGGGTACTGTCATACTCCCAGACCAACAGACATCCATATATTTTTTACTATATGTGTTTCAGTATTGAACGTTACATAAGTAGACTATGCTGCATGATACTATATGACTATTATTTATTCTAACTATACACTACATGTATTTTTGTTTCTATGATGTACTGTCAATATTTATAACAGTAAGGCCCCTTTCACACTGAGGCACTTTACAGGTGCTATTTAGCTAAAAATAGCGCCTGTAAAGCCACTCAAAATTCACTCCCCATCCACCCCAATGTGAAAGCCGGAATAGCAACGGAAAACATTACAAAAAGTCCTGAAAGCAGCATCTTTGGGGCGGTGCAGTGAAAACAATGGGCAGCGCTTCCAAAGCGGCTGCACACTGCCTCAGAAGCGCAGAGAGTGGGCACTTTTAACCACATTTTAACCCCTTGTGGGGACTAGGGGAAAATCTGAGGTCAAATGATTTGATACAGTAATTTAATCCTAACAGAATACAATGTATTGTGTGTGTTCCTCCCCCCCCCCCCCACCCCTTCCTGCAGTCTTTCGGGACACGTGACAGGTCCCAGAAGACTGCAGGACCATTTACAATGTGAAGCATGGCTCGCACATGCGCAGTTGACACCTGGCTGTGATGCTGCAAGTTGTCACAGCTGGGTGCCCACACGTAACATGTTGGTGCCGGGGACAGACGTCAGAAAATTAAAAATGGCTCAGGTGAGCACACCGCTGGATCGTGGGACAGGTGAATGGCTGTTTATTAAAAGTCAGCAGTTACAGTTTTTGTAGCTGCTGACTTTTAATTTTTACACAAAAGCTTGAATCTCCTCTTTAACCACTGCTCTCTGCATGCTACATGTGATCCCGGAAGAACGGGCATTATTGCTACAGCTGGCTGGCTTGTTCAATTTATGCTTTTATCAAGCATCTCTGGTGTAAGTGCAATACATTTTTAACTGTTTTAATAAGGTTCATGGTTTTAAACTATGGCAAGCATTATCTCTTTTTGGGAGATGTATATGAGCATACATGAATACATCCCATACATGAATACATATCAGTCAAAATATATAGAGTAATCCGCGCCCACTGATTTGCATAGATATAGATGTTATCAAACTTGGCTGCTCGCAAAACAATAGATCAAAAATTGTTCAGACATAAAATTTCAGAAATAAATGCAGCGCCAACACAGATTATTAAACATGCAAGGAATTAACACTTCCTGTGCGACAAAAAACAAATAGTGAAGAGTTCAAAAAAAGAGGTGGCGTCACAGTCCTAATGTTTCTTTCAACCACAAGATGAATTCTCTAATCCTATGGGCCAGGGTATACCCCCTCTGGCTTGAAAGGTGGAACCCACTGTACTTTAGGAACAATCCTCCTTAGGGATACGCTGGAATACCTTGGGAATCACCACCAAACGAAAATCCCAGTGTTAATTAACTCAGGTAAAAGATGTGAGCTTACCAGACTCTGGTAGGTAATGCGCATGGGTCAAAATCCACTCCAAAGGTATCGGTGTCCGTAGGTCATCATGGACATAGGTATAGGGTAACGTTCGGATGGCAAAACTTCAATCCTTCCCAATAATGCTCCATGGGGTCGATCCAACACTCAACATGTGCAATATGAGAGGAAAGAGGCCAACATAGTGTGATACCATTTTAAAGGAAATTTTATTTTGACAAAGGGATTACCAATACTCACATTTAAAATAGATAAAAAGAGCTCTAAGGATAAAAATGGTCAGACAGGAGGAGTAGGGAACCCGACGCGTTTCGGCTCACACAGCCGTCATCTGGGGTATTCCCCCCTCCTGTCATTACTCCTATTTATAACAAATGGGTAAAAAACATAATTGCAGCCCCTAAGTGGCATAAACCAGAAGTCTGCCTTAGACCTTCAAAATGGCATCATAGGCGTGCGTTCCACGCCTCATTCCAATATGTTGAAAGCATTATGACAAAGGGTGTCCCGGAAAAAGAAATGTGAAATGTTTGGACGGATATATATTAGTGAATATGAATACCATGGTAAGTATAGGGTAAAACGTGAATATGAACCCTCATGAATAGGGACAAAAAGCGGAGAAAATAAATGAAACAAACTTGTGGTGAAGTGAGTTAACAATATTCATATGGACCCGGTTTAAGGCTTAAATAACCCGGAAGCATGCGTGGTTGGGGCCACAAAGCACTTGCGTCGCCCATCATCACGTCAATCCATGTGTGAGTGGACGCCCCCCACACCCACGTCATTTCCTATTGAGGAGGGAAGTGTGCGCAAAGAGCGTCAAACTCAACAGGAATCCCAACCGACCGTGTATCTTAAATTGACAATGTATGGTCCCATATTTAAAATAAAGACAGAATAAAACCAAACTACAGTCCTATGAAACAGCCGAATTGCCCGTATGTTAAGTGTATCATAAACAAAGTATAAGAATATGTGTATAATATAAAATATGTGAGATAACATTTTTTAAAGATGCCTTTATGAAAAGAAACCATATAACTAAAAAAGTACAAGTGTGCGGATAATTAAATCTATTATAATAGGGGGTCAAAATATGAACATCATAAGGATTGATGAAATAATTACGATGAAAAAAATCTTAAAATATAAAAGTTTACACCAAAAAGTGTGTGTATATGACAGCCCGCAAAAAAAGTATAAAGACGCCAAATCTCGGGTAAGAGAGACCTGCGTTGTACATAGTAGCAAAAAAAAAAAAATTGGTATGACAATAACATTCATTAATCCAAAGAACAAAAAAAGGGGATCAGCAACCCCCAAAAAAACTTTTTGTATAAACATTTAGTATCAAATGGCATTGTAATAAATGCTGAACAATAAAGGATTATTAACCCACTATAGAATGCATTGAGAGTGAGTGGTATGAATAAAATTGTGAAATAAAAAAGAGATAAATTGTAAGGGTGTACTAAAAACATTTGGGATGGCTTACAGTTAAGAGAAACCTTTCTCCGTACAGAAAATGGTGAAATACCAAATATATATATATAAAAAATTATATTTAAAATATATATATAGATGATATATAAATAAAAAATGAAAAGAGTAAAAAGAGGCAGTGGTGAAAAAAATGTGCGTCAAGCTTTACTGATAAAGGAATTGATGTCCCAATCGACATTCATTCCGTAAGGATAATAACTTTTCAAGGAATAGATCCAGAAGGTCTCTAATTGGGAGATACCTCTCTTGATCCAACCTCCCCTCCAAGGGGGGACATACTTATCAATAACCTGAAACAATGTACCTTCAGGGTTCCTATCATGGCGTTTCAAATAATGTTTAGGTACGCTATGATTAGTTTTCCCCTTTAGAATGTTCGTTATATGTTCATTAACCCTAACGTTGAAGGATCTAGTAGTCCTCCCTACATATTGTTTATTGCAGGGGCAGGTCAAAAGATAGACAACATTTTTCGTTTCGCAGGTACTAAATGATTTTATGTTATAACTCAGTCCAGTAGTGGTAGAGATGAAATTGGAAATGCTTCTATTTTTACACTTATTCATCCTACAAACCCTGCATTTCTGACATTTGAAGTATCCATTGAGATTCTGGAAAAATGATAATTTTTTGGGTGGGTTAATCACATTCGGTGCAATTTTGTGTCTGAGCTGGGGCGCTCCCCTATACGTAATTTGTGGTCTCTCTGGTAGAAGTGGACCAAGAACGGGGTCATTGCGTAGGACATTCCAATGTTTTTTGATGACGTTTTTAATTTGTCTGTGCTGGATAGAATACCCAGTAAAAAAAGACCATTTTGCATCGGGTCTCTGGGTCTTTGGTTTATCCAGCAATAATTCAGTCCTGTCAATACTTGTGATGTCATGTATCTCGTTGTCCAGCTCATTTTCAAGATAGCCTTTCTCTAAGAACCTTTTCTTTAGGATCTGAGCTTGTTCGGTAAAGGTTTTAATATCTGAGCAGTTCCTTCTTAATCTGGTCAGCTGACTTTTTGGGATGGATTTCAACCATGGTTCATAGTGACAACTATCGGTAGGAATAAAACCGTTTCTATCAGTGGGTTTAAAGAACGTCATAGAGGTCAGCCGACCATTACTGATGTTGATGTCAAGGTCCAAAAAATGTATGTTGGTGTTACTGCTTTCCAGGGTCAAAGTAATACCCCTATCATTAGTATTCAACATATTAAAAAAAAGAATCTAAGGATTCAGAATCACCACGCCAAAAGAGGAGGATGTCGTCAATGTACCTTGCCCAAAAAATAAGTTCAGGTCGGTTTTGGGCATAGACGACATCCTCCTCCCATTTAGCCATAAACAGATTGGCCAAAGAAGGGGCGAATTTGGCCCCCATGGCCACACCCTTACATTGTGTGTAATATTTCTGATCATACCAAAAATAGTTATGCTTGGTGGCGAAAACCACCAGACTTAATATAAAATTCCTGTGTGGGTCAGATATAGACGTATCCTGCATGAGAAAGTATCTAACAGCCTCCAATCCTAAATCATGTGAAATGTTTGTGTACAGGGAAGAGACATCAGCCGTTGCGATAATGTCTCCTGTTTGTAATTCCACTTCTCCTATTTTACGGATGGTGTCCTTCGTATCCCTCAAATATGAGGACATTCGGATCACATGCGGTTGTAGGAAAAAATCAATGTATTTGCCAATACGAGAGGTAATAGAATCAATTCCACTAATAATGGGGCGACCTGGTGGATGTTCAAGATTCTTGTGAATTTTTGTTAGAAAATAAATAGTGGGGATCCTGGGACACATAGGTATGAGAAAATGTTTTTCTTCCTTGTTTAGGATCCCATCCTGATAGCCTTTAATAATTAGTTTAGTCAATTCACCCTTATATTTGTTGGTGGGGTTGGAGGCTAGAGGTTGGTAGGTGTCCACATCACTCAAAATGTTATTCATTTCAATCATATAGTCTTTTTTATCCATAACCACTATGCCTCCACCTTTATCGGCTGGTCTAATGATCAGATCTTTGTTATTACAGAGACTCTCAACCCCCTGTTTAAGGGAGATGGGAGTATAGCATTTCCTAGTAGATAGGTGATCCAGATCTCGCAATACGAGATCTTCAAATACCTTAATAGATGGGGCTGTAGAGCCCGGGGGGTTGAAAGTAGAAGGGTTACTTAAACCCGAATTCGTGGAGGGATTATTGTTAAATGTAGACCTGGTAGGGTTTGTAATGAGGTATCTTTGGATGTTGATTTTCCTCACAAATTTTTTCACATCAATGAAAGTGTCAAATTTGTTCAACTTCTTAGGGAGAGCAAATTTGAGACCCTTGCTAAGTACATTGGTTTCCTCTTGAGTAAGAGTTTTCCCACTCAGGTTGAAGATACCAGATGAGGAGGTTAAGTTCGCACCCTTTTCTCCTCTCTTATGTTTCCTCCCCCCTCTGGTCCCTCTCTTGTGTCCGGGCCTCTTTTCCTTGAAGGGTTGGCCAAGGGAAAAACCCGAGGTGGGGGAGGGGGAGGTGGGGGTTGGTTGGAATTATATAGAAATGGGGATCTGTTCACATCATACCTATCATCATGGTATGAAAAACGTTGTCCCTCATCATACAAGGGAGAATACCTGTTGGAAGTGTCCACGGGGTAATGCGGAGTGGCTGGGGTCTGGTGAAAGGATCTATTAGTATATGATCCTTTACGAGGTTTGGGTCGACCCTGATTATGCTGGTAATAGTTATTATATGCTCGCTGGGGTGGGGGTCCATACCCCCTTCCTGAATTATCAACACCTCTATTAGTGGAGGTGTGAGAATAATAGTTAGAGGAAGGTGAGCGGTGCCCATTGGTATTACCCCTTCTCCAGGTGGGAGGTGCCTTTATGGTAATCTCCCCCTGTATGTATCTTGGGGATGGGTTTGGGGTTTGGACCCTTCAATAGAAGCTGGACCAGAGTGGGAGGTGCTAGTTTTATCTACACTTGTGCCACCACCAAGGGACTCCTTCTTTTGCCACTTGAAAACACTTGCTGACTTATAATCTTCAACGTCCCTAGAATACTTGTTTTGTTTTTTGGCTTTCTGGTCTTGCTCCTCTTTTTCTAGATGGGATTTAAGGTCAGTTGATAGGTTCTGATATTCAGCCGGATTTTTTAAAGGCAACAATTTATCTTTAATGTCTTTAATTTCTTGATTTATCAAAACCAACTTGGATCGCTTCCTAGAGTTAATAAACCCTAAGTATTTTAGACCTGCCTCATTGTAATATTTATACCAAGCTTCTAGGTCAGCTTCCCCCTGTTGAGGGTGGATCTCCCATCTCAAACTGCGTGGGACCATACTCTCACTGATATACTGATCCAGGAAAGCAATGTCCCACTGCAGATGTATCTCAGTAACCATCAAATTGCGTAGCCTGAGGAATAAACCTCCTATTTCAGTATCCATACTAGTGGCTACAAACACCCCATCAGTATTAAGGGTCCGTGTGGCCCTGTAATCAAAAACATCCATAATGATGTAGAAAATATATTAGATAGTGTTCGCAGGAAAATTGTGATCCACAATACAGTCAAAATATATAGAGTAATCCGCGCCCACTGATTTGCATAGATATAGATGTTATAAAACTTGGCTGCTCGCAAAACAATAGATCAAAAATTGTTCAGACATAAAATTTCAGAAATAAATGCAGCACCAACACAGATTATTAAACATGCAAGGAATTAACACTTCCTGTGCGACAAAAAACAAATAGTGAAGAGTTCAAAAAAAGAGGTGGCGTTACAGTCCTAATGTTTCTTTCAACCACAAGATGAATTCTCTAATCCTATGGGCCAGGGTATACCCCCTCTGGCTTGAAAGGTGGAACCCACTGTACTTTAGGAACAATCCTCCTTAGGGATACGCTGGAATACCTTGGGAATCACCACCAAACGAAAATCCCAGTGTTAATTAACTCAGGTAAAAGATGTGAGCTTGAGTTTTTTGGGGGTTGCTGATCCCCCTTTTTTTGTTCTTTGGAATAATGAATGTTATTGTCATACCAATTTTTTTTGCTACTATGTACAACGCAGGTCTCTCTTACCCGAGATTTGGCGTCTTTATACTTTTTTTGCGGGCTGTCATATACACACACTTTTTGGTGTAAACTTTTATATTTTAATATTTTTTTCATCGTAATTATTTCATCAATCCTTATGATGTTCATATTTTGACCCCCTATTATAATAGATTTAATTATCCGCACACTTGTACTTTTTTAGTTATATGGTTTCTTTTCATAAAGGCATCTTAAAAATCTTATCTCACATATTTTATATTATACACATATTCTTATACTTTGTTTATGATACACTTAACATATGGGCAATTCGGCTGTTTTATAGGACTGTAGTTTGGTTTTATTCTGTCTTTATTTTAAATATGGGACCATACATTGTCAATTTAAGATACACGATCGGTTGGGATTCCTGTTGAGTTTGACGCTCTTTGCGCACACTTCCCTCCTCAATAGGAAATGACATGGGTGTGAGGGGCGTCCACTCACACATGGATTGACGTGATGATGGGCGACGCAAGTGCTTTGCGGCCCCAACCACGTATGCTTCCGGGTTATTTAAGCCTTAAACCGGGTCCATATGAATATTGTTAACTTACTTCACCACATGTTTGTTTCATTTATTTTCTCCGCTTTTTGTCCCTATTCATGAGGGTTCATATTCACGTTTTACCCTATACTTACCATGGTATTCATATTCACTAATATATATCCGTCCAAACATTTCACATTTCTTTTTCCGGGACACCCTTTGTCATGATGCTTTCAACATATTGGAATGAGGCGTGGAACGCACGCCGATGACGCCATTTTGAAGGTCTAAGGCAGACTTCCGGTTTATGCCCCCTAGGGGCTGCAATTATGTTTTTTACCCATTTGTTATAAATAGGAGTAATGACAGGAGGGGGGAATACCCCAGATGACGGCTGTGTGAGCCGAAACGCGTTGGGTTCCCTACTCCTCTTGTCTGACCATTTTTATCCTTAGAGCTCTTTTTATCTATTTTAAATGTGAGTATTGGTAATCCCTTTGTCAAAATAAAATTTCCTTTAAAACGGTATCACACTATGTTGGCCTCTTTCCTCTCATATTGCACATGTTGAGCGTTGGATCGACCCCGTGGAGCATTATTGGGAAGGATTGGAGTTTTGCCATCCGAACGTTACCCTATACCTATGTCCATGATGACCTACGGACACCGATACCTTTGGAGTGGATTTTGACCCATGCGCATTACCTACCAGAGTCTGGTAAGCTCACATCTTTTACCTGAGTTAATTAACACTGGGATTTTCGTTTGATGGTGATTCCCAAGGTATTCCAGCGTATCCCTAAGGAGGATTGTTCCTAAAGTACAGTGGGTTCCACCTTTCAAGCCAGAGGGGGTATACCCTGGCCCATAGGATTAGAGAATTCATCTTGTGTTTGAAAGAAACATTAGGACTGTGACGCCACCTCTTTTTTTGAACTCTTCACTATTTGTTTTTTGTCGCACAGGAAGTGTTAATTCCTTGCATGTTTAATAATCTGTGTTGGCGCTGCATTTATTTCTGAAATTTTATGTCTGAACAATTTTTGATCTATTGTTTTGCGAGCAGCCAAGTTTGATAACATCTATATCTATGCAAATCAGTGGGCGCGGATTACTCTATATATTTTGACTGTATTGTGGATCACAATTTTCCTGCGAACACTATCTAATATATTTTCTACATCATTATGGATGTTTTTGATTTCAGGGCCACACGGACCCTTAATACTGATGGGGTGTTTGTAGCCACTAGTATGGATACTGAAATAGGATGTTTATTCCTCAGGCTACGCAATTTGATGGTTACTGAGATACATCTGCAGTGGGACATTGCTTTCCTGGATCAGTATATCAGTGAGAGTATGGTCCCACGCAGTTTGAGATGGGAGATCCACCCTCAACAGGGGGAAGCTGACCTAGAAGCTTGGTATAAATATTACAATGAGGCAGGTCTAAAATACTTAGGGTTTATTAACTCTAGGAAGTGATTCAAGTTGGTTTTGATAGATCAAGAAATTAAAGACGTTAAAGATAAATTGTTGCCTTTAAAAAATTCGGCTGAATATCAGAACCTATCAACTGACCTTAAATCCCATCTAGAAAAAGAGGAGCAAGACCAGAAAGCCAAAAAACAAAAAAGTATTCTAGGGACGTTGAAGATTATAAGTCAGCAAGTGTTTTCAAGTGGCAAAAGAAGGAGTCCCTTGGTGGTGGCACAAGTGTAGATAAAACTAGCACCTCCCACTCTGGTCCAGCTTCTATTGAAGGGTCCAAACCCCAAACCCATCCCCAAGATACATACAGGGGGAGATTACCATATAAGGCACCTCCCACCTGGAGAAGGGGTAATACCAATGGGCACCGCTCACCTTCCTCTAACTATTATTCTCACACCTCCACTAATAGAGGTGTTGATAATTCAGGAAGGGGGTATGGACCCCCACCCCAGCGAGCATATAATAATAACTATTACCAGCATAATCAGGGTCGACCCAAACCTCGTAAAGGATCATATACTAATAGATCCTTTCACCAGACCCCAGCCACTCCGCATTACCCCGTGGACACTTCCAACAGGTATTCTCCCTTGTATGATGAGGGACAACGTTTTTCATACCATGATGATAGGTATGATGTGAACAGATCCCCATTTCTATATAATTCCAACCAATCCCCACCTCCCCCTCCCCCACCTCGGGTTTTTCCCTTGGCCATCCCTTCAAGGAAAAGAGGCCCGGACACAAGAGAGGGACTAGAGGGGGGAGGAAACATAAGAGAGGAGAAAAGGGTGCGAACCTAACCTCCTCGTCTGGTATCTTCAACCTGAGTGGGAAAACTCTTACTCAAGAGGAAACCAATGTACTTAGCAAGGGTCTCAAATTTGCTCTCCCTTAGAAGTTGAACAAATTTGACACTTTCATTGATGTGAAAAAATTTGTGAGGAAAATCAACATCCAAAGATACCTCATTACAAACCCTACCAGGTCTACACTTAACAATAATCCCTCCACGAATTCAGGTTTAAGTAACCCTTCCACTTTCAACCCCCCGGGCTCTACAGCCCCATCTATTAAGGTATTTGAAGATCTCGTATTGCGAGATCTGGATCACCTATCTACTAGGAAATGCTATACTCCCATCTCCCTTAAACAGGGGGTTGAGAGTCTTTGTAATAACAAAGATCTGATCATTAGACCAGCCGATAAAGGTGGAGGCATAGTGGTTATGGATAAAAAAGACTATATGATTGAAATGAATAACATTTTGAGTGATGTGGACACCTACCAACCTCTAGCCTCCAACCCCACCAACAAATATAAGGGTGAATTGACTAAACGAATTAATAAAGGCTATCAGGATGGGGTCCTAAACAAGAAAGAAAAACATTTTCTCATACCTATGTGTCCCAGGATCCCCACTATTTATTTTCTACCGAAAATTCACAAGAATCTTGAACATCCACCAGGTCGCCCCATTATTAGTGGAATTGATTCTATTACCTCTCGTATTGGCAAATACATTGATTTTTTCCTACAACCGCATGTGATCCGAATGCCCTCATATTTGAGGGATACGAAGGACACCATCCGTAAAATAGGAGAAGTGGAATTACAAACAGGAGACATTATCGCAACGGCTGATGTCTCTTCCCTGTACACAAACATTTCACATGATTTAGGATTGGAGGCTGTTAGATACTTTCTCATGCAGGATATGTCTATATCTGACCCACACAGGAATTTTATATTAAGTTTGGTGGTTTTCACCACCAAGCATAATTATTTTTGGTATGATCAGAAATATTACACACAATGTAAGGGTGTGGCCATGGGGGCCAAATGCGCCCCTTCTTTGGCCAATCTGTTTATGGCTAAATGGGAGGAGGATGTCGTCTATGCCCAAAACCGAACTGAACTTATTTTTTGGGCAAGGTACATTGACGACATCCTCCTCCTTTGGCGTGGTGATTCTAAATCCTTAGATTCTTTTTTTAATATGTTGAATACTAATGATAGGGGTGTTACTTTGACCCTGGAAAGCAGTAACACCAACATACATTTTTTGGACCTTGACATCAACATCAGTAATGGTCGGCTGACCTCTATGACGTTCTTTAAACCCACTGATAGAAACGGTTTTATTCCTACCGATAGCTGTCACTATGAACCATGGTTGAAATCCATCCCAAAAAGTCAGCTGACCAGATATTAAAAATTTACCGAACAAGCTCAGATCCTAAAGAAAAGGTTCTTAGAGAAAGGCTATCTTGAAAATGAGCTGGACAACGAGATACATGATATCACAAGTATTGACAGGACTGAATTATTGCTGGATAAACCAAAGACCCAGAGACCCGATGCAAAATTGTCTTTTTTTACTGGGTATTCTATCCAGCACAGACAAATTAAAAACGTCATCAAAAAACATTGGAATGTCCTACGCAATGACCCCGTTCTTGGTCCACTTCTACCAGAGAGACCACAAATTACGTATAGGGGAGCGCCCCAGCTCAGACACAAAATTGCACCGAATGTGATTAACCCACCCAAAAAATTATCATTTTTCCAGAATCTCAATGGATACTTCAAATGTCAGAAATGCAGGGTTTGTAGGATGAATAAGTGTAAAAATAGAAGCATTTCCAATTTCATCTCTACCACTACTGGACTGAGTTATAACATAAAATCATTTAGTACCTGCAAAACGAAAAATGTTGTCTATCTTTTGACCTGCCCCTGCAATAAACAATATGTAGGGAGGACTACTAGATCCTTCAACGTTAGGGTTAATGAACATATAACGAACATTCTAAAGGGGAAAACTAATCATAGCGTACCTAAACATTATTTGAAACGCCATGATAGGAACCCTGAAGGTACATTGTTTCAGGTTATTGATAAGTATGTCCCCCCTTGGAGGGGAGGTTGGATCAAGAGAGGTATCTCCCAATTAGAGACCTTCTGGATCTATTCCTTGAAAAGTTATTATCCTTACGGAATGAATGTCGATTGGGACATCAATTCCTTTATCAGTAAAGCTTGACGCACATTTTTTTCACCACTGCCTCTTTTTACTCTTTTCTTTTTTTATTTATATAACATCTATATATATATTTTAAATATAATTTTTTATATATATATTTGGTATTTCACCATTTTCTGTACGGAGAAAGGTTTCTCTTAACTGTAAGCCATCCCAAATGTTTTTAGTACACCCTTACAATTTATCTCTTTTTTATTTCACAATTTTATTCATACCACTCACTCTCAACGCATTCTATAGTGGGTTAATAATCCTTTATTGTTCAGCATTCATTACAATGCCATTTGATACTAAATGTTTATACAAAAAGTTTTTTGGGGGTTGCTGATCCCCTTTTTTTGTTCTTTGGATTAATGAATGTTATTGTCATACCAATTTTTTTTTTTTTGCTACTATGTACAACGCAGGTCTCTCTTACCCGAGATTTGGCGTCTTTATACTTTTTTTGCGGGCTGTCATATACACACACTTTTTGGTGTAAACTTTTATATTTTAAGATTTTTTCATCGTAATTATTTCATCAATCCTTATGATGTTCATATTTTGACCCCCTATTATAATAGATTTAATTATCCGCACACTTGTACTTTTTTAGTTATATGGTTTCTTTTCATAAAGGCATCTTAAAAATCTTATCTCACATATTTTATATTATACACATATTCTTATACTTTGTTTATGATACACTTAACATACGGGCAATTCGGCTGTTTTATAGGACTGTAGTTTGGTTTTATTCTGTCTTTATTTTAAATATGGGACCATACATTGTCAGTTTAAGATACATGATCGGTTGGGATTCCTGTTGAGTTTGACGCTCTTTGCGCACACTTCCCTCCTCAATAGGAAATGACGTGGGTGTGGGGGGGCGTCCACTCACACATGGATTGACGTGATGATGGGCGACGCAAGTGCTTTGCGGCCCCAACCACGTATGCTTCTGGGTTATTTAAGCCTTAAACTGGGTCCATATGAATATTGTTAACTCACTTCACCACATGTTTGTTTCATTTATTTTCTTCGCTTTTTGTCCCTATTCATGAGGGTTCATATTCACGTTCTACCCTATACTTACCATGGTATTCATATTCACTAATATATATCCGTCCAAACATTTCACATTTCTTTTTCCGGGACACCCTTTGTCATGATGCTTTCAACATATTGGAATGAGGCGTGGAACGCACACCGATGACGCCATTTTGAAGGTCTAAGGCAGACTTCCGGTTTATGCCCCCTAGGGGCTGCAATTATGTTTTTTACCCATTTGTTATAAATAGGAGTATTGACAGGAGGGGGGAATACCCCAGATGACGGCTGTGTGAGCCGAAACTCGTCGGGTTCCCTACTCCTCCTGTCTGACCATTTTTATCCTTAGAGCTCTTTTTATCTATTTTAAATGTGAGTATTGGTAATCCCTTTGTCAAAATAAAATTTCCTTTAAAACGGTATCACACTATGTTGGCCTCTTTCCTCTCATATTGCACATGTTGAGCGTTGGATCGGCCCCGTGGAGCATTATTGGGAAGGATTGGAGTTTTGCCATCCGAACGTTACCCTATACCTATGTCCATGATGACCTACGGACACCGATACCTTTGGAGTGGATTTTGACCCATGCGCATTACCTACCAGAGTCTGGTAAGCTCACATCTTTTACATGAGTTCATTAACACTGGCATTTTCGTTTGGTGGTGATTCCCAAGGTATTCCAGCATATCCCTAAGGAGGATTGTTCCTAAAGTACAGTGGGTTCCACCTTTCAAGCCAGAGGGGGTATACTCTGGCCTATAGGATTAGAGAATTCATCTTGTGGTTGAAAGAAACATTAGGACTGTGACGCCACCTCTTTTTTGAACTCTTCACTATTTGTTTTTTGTCGCACAGGAAGTGTTAATTCCTTGCATGTTTAATAATCTGTGTTGGCGCTGCATTTATTTCTGAAATTTTATGAATACATATCAGCTGGTTCAGTCTCAACTGATGGCCTATAAAAAGGTATCTCATTTACCAAGGTGTGACACAAGAAACATCTCATGATGGGTTAAAGCAAAGAGCTCTCTCAAGACCTTTGTTACAAAACATACTGATGGTATTGGTTACAAAAGGATTTCTAAACTTCTTAATGTTCCAGTGAGCACTGTTGGGGCCATAAATTGTAAGTGGAAAGAACATAATTTCACCATAAACCGGCCACGACCAGGGGCTGTCCACAAGATTTGTGACAGAGGAGTGAAAAAAAATTATCAGAAGAGTTGTACAAGCACCAAGGACCACTTGTGGAAAGCTTCAGAAAGACTTGGAATTAGCAGGTACCATTGTTTCAAAGAAAACAATATATATGTTTCTTACTACGTTTGGTATCATTCATGATGCCATTGTTTGCACTGTGATTGGCCACAGCTATCACATGGGACAGGGCTACTGTGACTGGCCCTGTACCATGTGATTGCTGTGACCAATCAGCTGTGGGTATAGGGTTGTGCACATGGATGTTTTTGATTTGTTTTTTTTTTTGTTTTTTTTCTTTTGGTTCAGCTGGATGGAGTTGTGTCTTCTTTTAACCTGACTAACTATGTAACTATGAATGGATAATTAGCAACTAGTGACTGCTGCATTCCAATCACCCAAACTCAAATTTTAGAAATATTTTTTTTACATATATAAAAAGCAAGTCTGTGACAAAAAAGGAAAACTACTTTCAGTTAAAAAATTGCACGCACCTCTAGGCTCTAGCCTCCAAAATCCTGCTGTGAAGGTTGATCCTTGGGCCATTCTGGTGAGCAAATTTACAACACTTCCTGGTACTGTTAGAACTTGATACTACTTCTGTGAGTCAGATGTTATAACTTATGTGACATGCAGGTAACACAGCATATCTATGGTTTTCAAGAGATGCCTCATTCATTTTAAATATGGAGGGTGGCTCTTCTGTCTATTAGCTGAGTTCTGTTGCTATAATGAATGTCATGATATGGTTATATGGATTACACTTTTTTATCCATGTATAATTCTATTTAGCTTGTACAGTACTGTACTCTGCTGTGGACCATGGTGATGGATCTTTGAGTATCCGCGTTATTGTTCCTCGCCAGTCGTCTCCTATATGCCTGAATATGTGTTGTGAAAATTTGTTCTTTTTTTCCCTTTTTCTCCCCTGTTCCCCCTCCCCGTTTGGATAGGGTTTTGGTCATATTATGAGCCTAATTGTTTATTGACATGTGAATATTTATATTTCTATTGTTTGTGCTTATACTAATGTACATCATTGTACACCATGTTTTTATCTATGCACTATATTTATATGTATTCTTTTGACTTATAGATCAAATTTTGTACACACAAGGCATCTGTCATTTGTGAATATGAGGTCTTGAAGAAGCAGGGTAGTAGTGTAGTGTAATATGACTTGTGACAGTAGTCATTAAACGTCTTCATGTTTTAATTGATGTCATTTTCATCTGGACAATTTTAGGATAATATACTGTGCTCTTTTAACGTTGTTGTGGTATTTAGTTGTAATACCGATTTGGTAATCCTTAAACACCCTATATTGTTTTTTTTTTCTTGCTAGTACTATTTATTCTTGTATGTTATAGATGTCACATGTGCAAAGTGTAAAAAAACCATAAAAAAATTGTGAAAATAAAAAACTAGTTGGTAATATAGAATCTACGTATTGCCCACTGCTAGGATGCTGCAGCATTAATGGTAATCATCATACCTCCCAACCATCCCTGATTCACCGGCACCATCCCGGAAATTGGTCCCTGACCCAGAGTCCTGGTGAATCAGGGCTGAGTCCCGGATCACCGGTGGGGTGTGCGGGGTATCTTGGTTCCCGCACACGGCAAGCAACACTTTGTGTGGCAGCTGCCAGCCAGCATCTCTCCCCACCGGTCCGGTTGCCTGTGACACAAGCAGAGTGCAGACTGCAGAGTGGAGCGCACTGAACCTGCCCCCTCCTCCTGCTGTGATGTTTTGTTTTCCTGTACAGAGGAGAGGGAGGCGGGGAGCATGCACTCCACTTTGCCACAAGGCGATCTGAGGCCTGTGCGAGTGACACTTGCAGAGGAGGACCAGAGGTCAGTAGGGCAGGGTGCAGGGGTCAGGATGGAGGACCAGGGGTCAGTAGAGCAGGGAATAGGGGGTCAAATCCCTTCCATTCCTCTTCTTAATCAAAATCCCCCCATCCCCCCCAGTCTATCCCCCTTTACTCTTACACCCCCCAATCTTTACCCCCTTTACTCTTTACACTCCTCAATGACTGCCCCCCTCCCCTGGTCACATGGGACCCCCATCAAAAGTACCTTCAGACTGACAGCAGGCTGACTCTCCTCTTGAGTCCAGCGATCAGTGGGCAGAGCTTTCAATCCTGCTGAGCCCTGTACCCTGCTCTACTGACCCCCTGTCTTCTGTACTGCTGACCCTTGTACCTTGCCCTACTGACTCCCCGTCTTCCGCCCTGCTGACCCCTGTACCCTGCTCTACTGACCCCCTGTCTTTTGTCCTGCTGACCCCTGTACCCTGCCCTACTGACCCCCTATCTTTTGTCCTGCTGACCCCTGTACCCTGCCCTGCGGACCCCCTGTCTTCCTTCCTGCTGACCCCTTTACCCTGCTCTACTGACCCCCTGTCTTTTGTCCTGCTGACACCTGTACCCTGCCCTACTGACTCCCTGTCCTGACCCCTGTACCCTCCCCTACTGACCCCCTGTCTTCTATCCTGCTGACCCCTGTACCCTGCCCTACTGACACCCTGTCTTCCATTCTGCTGACTCCTTTACACTGCCCTACTGACCCCCTATCCTCTTTCCTCTGCCCTTGTGATGCCTCTTCTCTGCCCTGCTGACCACCGTACACTGCCCTGAAGACCCTTCTCCTCTGCCATTCCTGTCCACCACACTCATTAAGCCCCTCCCACTGTCAAACATGAACTCATATATCATGTGAAAGGAAAAAATGATCAATATGCAAAGGTGAATAAATAAAACTCATCAATATACACGTGAAATCAAAAATGAAAAAACGATATGCAGTCCATAAATTAAAAAAAATAGGCATGTATCCAGTGAAAAAAAGTGCATGAAGATTCGTCAACATAAGGTGCATGTGAAGTTCATCATATGTAAAACTGTAAAGTGCTCCGTGCTTCTGCAAATTTACTGCAAGACACAAGGTGCAGACTCCGACCAGAGTGCACACTCACCCGCAGGTGTGGACCCCCTGGGCTTATGCTGAGATGTGTCAACAAGGCTTTTTAAATGGATGTGTGTCCACCCGATGGCATGGGTATCCTCTCATGTACTCCAGATCATGGAAGGGAAACAATCACAAAGCGGACATAGTGTAGTTCCGTTTATTAACCGGCTCCACACTGCGCGCTGTATATTTACTGCGGCAGTGTGGATGCGTCCCACGAATTGGCGTAAATAGGCGGTGATTTGCGCATGCGCAGCTAGGGGGCGAGAGCGTGCCTCCGGCGGCGCGCACTGGAGGAGTGTGCCCGCGGCTCGGGCGGACCCGATGTCCACCGGCGAGCCGCGATGAGCTGCCAGAGGCAAAGAACGGGGAACCGCCAATGTAAACACAGCGTTTCCCCATTCTGACAGGTGGCATATAAGAGATCTACTGATCCCTGTCACTGGGATCAGTTAGATCTCTTATGCCCATAGCAGCCCAGCCCCCTCACAGTTAGAACACGCCTAGGGAACACAGTTAACCCCTTCCCTGCCCCCTGCAGGTTAACCCCTTCACTGCCAATGACATTTATACAGTTATCAGTGGATATTTAAATTTCTGATCACTGTATAAATGTCATTGGTCCCAAAAAAGTGTCAAAAATGTCCGACATGTCCGCCCCAATATCAAAGTCCCTGATAAAAATCGCAGCTCGCCACCATTACTAGTATAAAAAAAATGTAAAAACGCCAGAAATTAATTCTCATGGTTTGTAAACGTGGCAACTTTTGCGCAAACCAATCAATAAATGCCGATTGCGATTTTTTTTTACCAAAAATATGAGGAAGAATATAAATTAGCCAAAACTGATGAATAAATCTGTTTTTTTTATATATATTTTTTTGGATTTGTATTTTAGCAAAAAGTAAGAAGTACTGTTTTTTTTTTCAAAATTGTTGCCCTTTTTTTGTTTATAGCGGTGATCAGAAGTGACGCAGAGGTGATCAAATACCACCAAAAGAAAGCTCTATTTGTGGGAAAAAAAAGGACGCAAATTTCATTAGGGTACAACGTCGCATGACTGCGCAATTGTCAGTTAAAGTGATGCAGTGCTGAATCGCAAAAAGTGCTCTGGTCCTACAGTGGGAAATCCTTCCGGGGCTGAAGTGGTTAAAAACAAAATAAAATGTCACTCACATACTATTGTGCCATGTCCCTGCATTAGGAAAGATTTTCCAGCTGCATGGTGTGTAAGTGCTGCTGCTCCATGGGCCCTGGAGCCAGTGTGCATTGGCGGAAATGATTACAAACCGTAACCGAAGAGCCCGCCCCTACTCGTTTCATCATCTAGACGTCATCAGGAGGCGTTGTTACATCTATCCTTGCCGCCGTTATATACCCTGTCCTAAATTTTTATTGGTCCAATCTCTCTCAATTTAAGACTGGGTATATAATGGCGATAAGGATACACGTAAGGGCAGGCTCTTTGGTTACATTGGTTATGTTTTATTATTTCCACCAATTGAAATGCCCACTTGCTCCAGGACCCATGGAGCGGCGGCGCTTACACACCATACAGCTGGCAGATCTTTCCTAGTGCTGGGACACTAAAGCTCACTATTTATTCTTGAGTTGATGGCGTACCGGAATATGGTTAATTTAAGACTAGTATGTTGCCCTCCCCCACCATTTATAACCAAAACATTTTTTTACTGTTACAACTTGACCACCTCCTCTGCCCTCTTGCACATTCCTATTAGTCAATGAAGTAGCACATTACAGGCGGTCCCCTAGTTACAAACATCCGACTTACAAACGACTCCTACTTACAAACGGAGGAAGACAACAGGAAGTGAGAGGAAATCTCCCCCTAACAACCCAAAATTTTCAAAATCCAACTATCATTGGGACAGGAAGTGAGGTGAAATCTTCTGAACAGAAACATAGACAGCAAAACAAACATTACAGGGGTGTTACCCCTTCCCTATGCTATCCAAAAAAGCTTAACCACTTCAATACTATGCACTTAGAACACTTTACTACCAGACCAATTTTCAGTTTTCAGTGCTGTTGCGCTTTGAATGACAATTGCGCGGTCGTGCGACGCTGTACCCAAACAAAGTTTTTATCATTTTGTTCCCACAAATAGAGCTTTCTTTTGGTGGTATTTGATCACCCCTGAGGTTTTTATTTTTTGCGCTACAAATAAAAAAAGACCGAAAATTTTGAAAAAAAAAAAATTCTCTATTTTTGTCATAAAACTTTGTAAATAAGTAAATTTTCTCCATCACTGGTGGGCACTGATGAGGCTACACTGACGGGTACTGAGAGGTGGCACTGATGGGCACTGACGGACACTGCTAAGCGGCACTGATGGGCACTAATAGACAGCAGATTGGCACTCATAGGCGGCACTGGGCACTGATAGGTGGCACTGATGGGCACTGATAGGTGGGCACTGGTAGGTGGCAATGGTGGGCACTGATATGTGGCAATGGTATGCATTGATAGGGGCACTGGTGGGCACTGATAGGGGCACTGGTGGGCACTGGTGGGCATATACATTGATAGGGGGCTCATTCCCTGGTGGTCTAGGGTGGCATCTGAAGGTGGCACTGAGTGAAGGTGGCACTGAGCAGTATGTCACTTACCTGGTGGTCTAGGGGGGTCTCCCTGGTGGTCCAGATCGGCTCCCTGGTGGTCCCTGGTTGGCTCCCTGGTGGTCCTGGGTGGGCACATCCCTGGTGGTCCCTGGGCAGGCTCCCTGGTGGTCTGGGTGGCGATCCGAGGGAGGGCTGTGCTCATAAATCATCAGCACAAACCCTCCCTGTTAGGGTTGCAGCCGATCGGCTCTCCCCTCATCAGACCTGAGTACAGGAAAGCCGGTAAACGACTTTCCTGTATTACACTGTGACCAGCCGTGATTGGTCACGGCTGGTCACATGGTAAAGTGCTTCGGATCGAAGCACTTTACCGAGATCGGCATTGCGGGGGGTCAGACTGACCCCCCACACCACCGATCGCCGTGATGCGCGCCCCCCCGGGCGCGCGGCGGCTTGTTATCCTGAGGACGTCATATGACGTCCAGTCAGGATAACTAAGCCACTTCCCGGCTGTCATTTTGCATACGGCGGTCGGGAAGTGGTTAAAAATAGTTTTTTTGGCTGAAGATACACTTAAAAATTGTCGCTGTTCTGACTTACAAACAAATTCAACTTAAGAACAAACCTACAGTCCCTATCTTGTTTGTAACCCGGGGACCACCTGTATATATTTCTAACAAACAAGCATAGTACGTTATGCTTTTTGTTTCTATTAAAATGCATAATCCTATCATTTAACCACTTAACAACCGCCCCATAGACAAAAGACGTCTACAGGGCGGTTGCTTAATTCTGGGAGGACGTCTATTGACGTCCTCCCAGAATCGCGCTTCCCGCGCGCCCCCTGGGGCGCGCACACGGGAACATCCGTGACCGTCGGGTCCGGGGGACCCGACTGATCACGGATCCTGATGAATGGCCGCTGTGCGCGGCCTTTCACCACGTGATCGCGCCGTCAAATGACGGCGCGATCACATGTAAACAAGCCGGCGGAAGCGCCGGCTTCTCTCTCCTCTCCGCCAGGGGCCCAATGTTTGTTCTATCCCTGACATCCAAACAAGAATTCAACTTAAACAAACATTCAGTCTTGTCGCTGTTAAAAATTCACATAGAAGTCGGTTTTTTTGATAAAAATTGGTGAAGGGCTGGCGGCATACGT
>BLSH010244832.1:325952-349648 GCA_018402905.1 Glandirana rugosa | reverse complement strand
GGATACAGCGTAAGGCCAGCAACTTTACTTGCTTTTATATACAATATAGGTCCCTTTTATATGTGTGGCTGTGAGACTGGGAATGTCCCGGCCAAAGATGATTAGCCTGTACAGCTTACTTGCAGGTGCACACACATGGGTGTGGATCCTAGTCCGAACAAGCCTGAGCTTATCACTGGTCCTAATTGTGGTGGCTGCATAGGTTTTCTTTTTTTCAAGTATTTTTTTCTTTTTACCTAGTGATTCTATCAGTAACACATTTTCAGTCCTAGCATGACAACCCTCATTCACAATGCTATATCAGGATAACAGAAACAGGATAGGACTACAGGACTCTGCCCCTCTGCTATTACCTATAACATAGGGGTCAAGGTTCCTCAGAGATAGCTGAGAATCGAGATGAGCTCAGGGTTCCCCAAACTCATCTCTAGCTGAACTTGTGCTCTTTTTATTACACCACCGAGATACCTCCCAGCAGGGCCAGACTGGGAATAAAAAAATCAGCCCTGGAAATAATTTCATACCAGCCCCATAACATTATTATACCAGCCCAACAGCATAACGCCATTATTTTCTTGTTCATAAAAGGGAAAACCATGCATTTTAAAGTACATTTGAAGAGTGTATTACATATAGATAAGACCAGGGGCCTTGCTAGGTGGAAAAAAAACAGGGGCTTTAGCCCAAAGAAATGCGGCATGCCACGGTGACAAATGGGCGTCGTTTAACCTAAACTGAAGGGACATGGCCCAAAGGGGTTTGGTACGAGTCTGAGATGAACGAGGGATGGAGGAAGGAAGAAAGAAAGAAATAGCGAGGGAAGCAGAGAGAAGGAAGCAATGAAAGAGGGATGGAGGGACAGCGGGCCCAGATCCTACACCACAATAGCAATATGTGTATTCCAGAAAGTTTAACAATCAGCAGATAAAGATACTCCAAACACCTGGTGTTAGCGCTTCAATCATCCCTGCACCATGGTTGATATGGAGTCAGGACTATTGAAGTGCATTATTTCAATTATGACATCGTGGGTTAAATCCATTTTATTTGTTTTCTCCTTCCAGTAATTTTTAGGTCCTCCTCCAGGGGGAAGGTTTGGTGTGGTTGGTGGTCCCCAGGTCCCCGATCCGAGTATTGGTGATAGTACAATAAAGGCATATATTTTTCAAAAATATATGTGTTGGGGGGGGCGTGACCGGATGTAGACCGAGGAATACGTGTGGCTGAGGAGCTCCGGGCCCTGCTATTATCCTCAACGCTATCCTGACTGTTTGAGCCCGGTGTCGGGGGTGAAAATCCTCCCGCTGGTTCCCCGAATCCGTGGGCACATCGCTATGCCTTCCAAGCGCCGGGTCTCCGCGATCCCTGCAGTCCGAACGGCACCTGCGTCTCCGGCCTCGTGCACAGACGCCATCTTGGACCAGGTGCGTGAGCTGATCTCCAGGGCAGGCATGGCAGACGATCCCGCTGCACCCAGCCAGCCGCCTCAACAACTACAGGCGAGTGATACTGCAGCCATTCTAGCGGCTATAGAGCAGAGCAAGGCCTCTGTGATGGGCCGCATTGACTATCTAGCAACGGAGTGTACGTTCATTAGGGCGGACTTGGATAAGATACGGGGCAGGCTGAGAGAGACTGAGGACAGAATTTCTGTGACCGAGGACCTGACCTCCCAGCACACGGGCTCCCTGTCGGCTCTACAACGCACAGTCCAGGCGTTGGTGGCCAGAGCTGACGACGCAGAAAATCGGATGCGCAGGAACAATGTTAGGGTGCTGGGGCTACCAGAGGGTGTGGAAGGAGACAGGCCGGCAGAGTTTGCGGAGACCTTTTTTAAGACTCTGCTGGATTTACAGGAAGTACCCCCCACCTACGTTGTAGAGAGAGCCCACCGGGTGCCCACTGGCCGCAGAGTAGTGGGGGCCCCCCCCCGAGACCTTTTTTAGTCCGGTTTCTGAACTATAGAGACCGTGATTTAATCCTGCGAGAAGCCCGGAAGCACCCCACGCTGCCCTATGAGCACACAGCTGTACATTTGTATCCTGACTTTACAGCGGATCTACAAAAGAGACATAAGACCTTTACAGATATCCGAAGGAGGCTTTGTGAGCGGGAGATCAAGTATTCTATGCTATACCCCTGTAGGCTGCGGGTGCAGCATGGAGGTTCGGTAAAATTCTTTGAATCACCGGAGGAGGCGGATGCTTGGATATCAACACTGCAGTAGAGACTACTTGTGTTAATGAGGACCCCTGAGAGGGAACCGAAGCATCCTGGAAGATAGGGGCCTTTCTGCTCAGATGAGGTACTGTTGATTTCCTTCCGCAATTGTTTCCTTACATATGCTAGTTGCACCTGTTTCTTTGCTACGTTATGGAAGGCCCCCCGTTATGCTCTTCATGACCCCTAGAGAAAGACAGACAGTTTTTCCCCGAGAGACACTGAGCTCAAACGGAATTCATGGGGCCCCACACTGGCCGACTGGGTCAGGCTCCACCAGAGCTTCCCACATTCATCGCAAGTACTTGAGACTATACGGTTGAGTCCCCTCGGCCTTGCCTACTGTTATAGGCTGGAACCTATAGGGGTTCCCTTGGATGGTGCCTCAAGCTGGTAATTTGATTCTATCATTCTGGGGAGAAAACTGACTTGGCAACTGTTGGGGTAATGCCTTGCGGTAGGGAGTTATGCAAATGTTGTTCTTTATTGTTCTATTTTTCTTTTTTTCTCTTTTTCTTTTTTTTTTCTGCTCGAGACGTGTCTGATTTCTCTTGGAAGTGCACAAGACTTGGCCTTTTATCCGCCTGTGGTGTGGCCCATCTGCCTCGGACTGTACAGGATGGCTGCTTCTCCCTTTGCCCCAATGGAGGCTGGGTACAGGTAATAGATACACCACCATGGCACACCAAGCTCAATTGAAGGGAACAGAGGTTAAAATGATATCCTGGAACATTAGAGGCTTGAATGATAAGATCAAAAGAGCATTGCTTTTCAAATACCTGCAGACTTACAAGCCACATGTTCTATTCCTACAAGAGACGCACCTCCTTGGGAGCAAAATTCTCGCCCTCAAGAGGGCGTGGGTCAAGCAGGGCTTCCATGCCACCTACTCCTCTTATGCGAGAGGGGTCACAATTTTGTTGAACAAATCACTGCCTTGCACAGTGGAGCGTGTGATTACTGATCCGGGTGGAAGATATGTTATTTTGATTATGGAAATGTACTCTAAATGCTGGGCTATGGTTAATATGTATGTTCCTCCTCCGTTTGTCTCCACCATCCTGTACACGGCTATGGCCGCTATAGCCCCATTTCAGATCCACAATATAATAGTGGGTGGGGATTTTAATGCTATCCTGGATCCAGACAGGGACACGTCCAATCCTGCTAGGACTGCCACGGCAGAGCTGGTGGCATGGGCGGACACCTTTGGACTTACTGAACTGTGGAGGTGGAGGCATCCGGAGGATAGGGCTTACTCTCATGTATCCTATCTATGCACAAATCGGGTTCTAGGATAGACTTGATGTTTGGTTCTTCTTCTGTGCTATCCTGTGTGCGGGCGGTCTCTTACCTCCCGACGGGCATTTCCGACCATTCGCCCCTGGAGCTCGGCCTGGTTCTGGGCCCGGGTAGTGGGTGTTGGAGGCTGGCGGCACGCTGGATAAATGACACGCAGGTACAGGAGGTAGTGGCCCCCAGGCTGGCCGAGTTCTGGCAGCTTAATGAGGAGTCCACTGCAGTTGGGATGGTCTGAGAGGCTGGGAAGGCCCACGCCAGAGGGGAATATATCTCCACAATTAAGGCAGTGCGGTCTGACCATGCGGAGCGGGCCTCCCGGCTGGAGCGGCAAGAAACAGAGGCCCAGGAACGGTATACAGTATCGCCGGCCCCAGATAGTTATGCGGCCCTGGGACAGGCAAGACGGGCCCTTAGGCTCCATTATGTTTCACTGGTACACTCTGACTCCAAGAAATTGGCGGCGGAGCTGTTTGAGTCGGGTGATAAAAATGGCAAGTTACTGGCTAACCTGGTTCGGGAACAGCTCCTCCAGACCAACATATCTAGAATTAGATCCCCAACAGGGGACATGGTTACTGAGGTTGAAGAAATTCTGAATGTATTTCATGGTTACTATGAAAATCTGTATGATGACCCATTACCAGTGGGGGAGGACTCTCTGCTTGGTGAGTTGGGGGAGTTGCGATTGCCCATGCTCTCGGAGGGGGACAGAGAAGCCTTAGAGAAACCCATTACAAGACAGGAAATAGAGGATGCCATATCAGCCCTTCCAAATAACAAGTCCCCGGGCCCCGATGGGCTGCCTGGGGAATGGTACAAGACACACACAGCGCTACTGGCTTCCAAACTGACCAAGGTTTTTGCACATAGCTTTGAGGCTGGGACACTCCCTGACACCATGTATCAGGCCCACATTACCTTGTTG
Organism: Glandirana rugosa; assembly: GCA_018402905.1. Lineage (NCBI taxonomy): Eukaryota > Metazoa > Chordata > Amphibia > Anura > Ranidae > Glandirana > Glandirana rugosa. The sequence continues at coordinate 345,201 of BLSH010244832.1, read as the reverse complement.
GCCAAACCAGATAAGGATCCGACTTGTTGTTCATCATATAGGCCTATATCTCTCTTAAACTGTGATCTTAAGATATTGACAAAGGTACTAGCAACTAGGCTGATGAGGCTGTTGCCGTCCTTGGTCAATATAGATCAGACAGGATTTATGCCCGGCAAATCCACCGATGTGAATCTTAGGCAAGTTTTTACACATCTTCAGCTACCGGCAGAAGACAACGCCACCAGGATTCTGGTGGCGTTGGACATTGAGAAAGCATTTGACACTGTTAGGTGGTCCTATATGCAGAAAGTCCTGGAGAGCTTCGGATTCGGACCAAATTTTAGGAAATGGATTGGTTTACTATATAGAGCCCCACAGGCTAGGATTAGGTTAGGAGGTAGGCTCTCGGCCCCCTTTTTTATAAGGAGGGGAACAAGACAAGGCTGCCCCTTGTCTCCTGCGCTATTCGCCTTGGCTATGGAGCCCCTGGCGGAGGCCTTGAGGAGATCCGGGGAGGTAAGTGGTATCCGGGTGGGAGAGGTGACTGAGAAATTGGCGCTGTACGCGGACGATCTAATTCTGTTTTTACGAGACCCGGGCTCTTCACTGACGGCGGCACTGCGAATCCTAGATAGGTTTGCGGAATTCTCCGGCCTTCGCACCAATTGGGGAAAATCCGTTGTCCTACCTATTGATTCCAGGGCGCGTGCTTTGGCAGATCCGGGAGTGCCACTTCAGTGGGCAACGACTATCAAATATTTGGGAATAGTCATCTCCGCGGATGTACAGGACTTTACTCGTCTAAATCTAATACCAACCATACAGTGGTGCAAGCAGCGATTGAAGGCGTGGGCAAATCTTCCCCTCTCAATAGTAGGTAAAATTAATCTAGTTAAAATGAAGCTTCTACCGGTGCTGCTGTACCAGCTGAGGCACGCCCCCACTTGGATACCAAAGAGACTGTTCAAACAACTAGATTCTTTAATAACTGACTTCCTATGGCAATCACACTCGGCTAGGCTAAGTAAAAAAATCCTGTGCCGTCCATGGACCCAGGGGGGCCTGGCTTGCCCGGATTTCTACTCCTACTATTTAGCTGCCCTTCTCACACACGCCCATGGATGGTTGATAGCAGACGACACTTGCTCGTCAGTAGTTCTCGAGGCGGCGCACCTCGGCTCCTTTGAGGCCCTCCGCAACTTGCTCTATAGGGGTAGGGGAATCCTCCCCTCCCCATTGACTCGGGCTATGCGGACGGTGGTTAAGGCTTGGAACATTGTAATATTTAGACCTAGTCTCAAGAGGACCAAATGGTCCCCAGACACGCAATTGTGGCTTAATCCCCGGCTACGGGAATTTCAGTCCCTGCCGAACCCGGGCCTATGGGCGGGACAATGGATCAAGTATCTGCGGGATATTCAAGATGGGGCCAGGCTAATCACCTTTGACAAATTAAAAGATAAGTTCCAGCTTCCGAACTCCTTCTTTTTTCGGTTCCTGCAGCTCCGCCATGCATATGAGTCACAATTCGGACCCTCGTCATTCGATTGGCTGAAAGGACAGATGATACTATTGGATGCCTAGCATTAGGAGAGAAGAGACGCATGGTGGAAGCCACCGTGATCTAGGAGGGGACACAGGAGCCGCCTCCCGACCCACAGCTCACCGACCGTCACCCACTGCCTGTCCCGCAGCCCGCCGTCCATCACCTCCGCCACCTAGATGGGGTAAGTAAGTACTGGACAGACTGTCAGACAGTGAGCGGGTTGGGGGAAAGGGAGGGGTGCTGGTTAATTGCCGCCGGCCTCCCGGGGGGGGGTCACCTGCCACCCCCTCAGAAAAACCCCACCAGCCGCCATTGCCCACAGGGCGTTATCAAAGGCTCTCCAGCCTTCTTCCACAGCTGCACCCCCATCTCTGCACCCCTATTCACATCTCCCTTCCCCCCTCTTCAGCTCTGACCTCTCTGTGAACCCCCCACGATAAAAGCTCCACCATCGCCCACATGTCTTACTTTTGTTGCTGTATTAATCTGAAGCACCTGGCTCTAGTACCTCCCCGCACATTTTAGATGACACTGCCTCTCTCACTTGCAGGGAGATCATCCGGTGGGGGTGTCGACATCTGCACTGTACCCCGGGCACCTGCATCTCCCATGTCCTCATCCTGGGTGCCACTCAGGAGATCAGATCTATAGGAGCCATTGGGAGATGAGCTGTCACTTGTAAACCCAGAAGCCAGACTTCTGTGTTTACAAGTGATAGTGGTAACTGAGTTCCACCAAGCTCCACCAGAAAAATCACCTGGTTTAATATAAATCAGTATTAATTGCTAATACCTGTAAAGTAAAAAAAGAGCCTTGGATGCAGATGCCATCTGAACAAAAAGATAGCTAGTGCCAGACATCTCTGACTCAATTCTGTTCAATAAAGATATATTGGCAGCTAAAAAACAGTTCATATTTATAATTTAATTTAAAATTCCTTTTCTGAAACTGTTATTTTTTAGTCATGTGACTGGCACAGCACCAATCAGGGCTGTGCAGACTCACACTGTTGAGAGTATACATCAGCAGACTAATAGAAGCCCCTCCCAAAGATCTTTCCCTATAGTTGTCAATGAACATGGTAAGATTATGTGACCACACAACAGCACTGCAGGAATAAGGTACTTAGAGGATTAAAAAAAAAAAACAACAAAAAAACAAAACAAAATACAATAGCATGATATATATGATTTATGTTAATGAAGTTTGGCAATCAATCGCTTGCCGATCGTGCACTGTACATATACTGCGATAGGGCGGGCCGGCTGTGCAGAATCTGTATATGTTATTCTGCATTTTCGAGTAGGGGGTGCACATACCTGAACACCCGGCTCTGCTGTGATTCGTTACAGCACATGCCGATCACAGAGGCCCGCCAGTGATGGACCGCGGGCACTCAGGGATTGGCTCTGAGTCTTATGGAACACAGCTCTGTGAGTGTAAACAGCACAGACCTGTGATCAGTGATAGGGGATCTAAACAGGGAATGAAAACAACTAGATTCACAGTGAAAGCAGCACACAGTACACACATAAACACTTGTTAGGCACATATTTAACCCCTTCATCACCCTAGATGTTAACCCCTTCCTGCCCAGTGTCATTAGTACAGTGACAGTGCATATTATTAGCAATGATCACTGTAATAATGTCATTGGTGACGGTTTCATTGGTGATGTCAGTGGCAGTTAGTTCCCACAAAGTGTCAGTTAGTGTCAGATTGCAAGCTGTCCTGTAGGTAGCTGATGACCGCCATTACTAATGTAGCATCACCCCCCGAAGGAGCCCCTTGAGCATACAGCACTAGGTTCTTTGTTCTGCCTCTCAACCCTAAGAATAGTCTCAGCCCCTCTGGCACACCTAGCAAAACAATGTTACTGCAGACACAACAGTAGATAGATACAAACTGTATAAAACCAGGAAGTATTTGTTATCCTCTGGGAGGATGTCCTGGGACTAGAAAGGGCAACAAAGCTAATTAAGGGACTAAGGGACCTTAGTTACGAGGAAATATTACTAGAACTGAACTTATTCTCTCTGGAGAAGAGAGGCTTGAGAGGAGATATGATTTCAATGTACAAATACTGTACTGGTGACCCCACAATAGGGACAAAACTATTCAGCGCAAGGGAGCACACAAAGACAAGCGGCCATTCATTAAAAAGGCGGTTTAACCTTAAGCTGCGTAGAGGGTTCTTTACGGTAAGAGCAGTAAGGATGTGGAATTCTCTTCCACAAACAGTGGTTTCAGCTGGGAGCATGGATAATTTTCAAAAAACTATTAGATGGGCACCTAAGAGACTACAACATTGAGGGATATACAATTTAATACTGACATAAAAACACTCACATAGGTTGGACTTGTGTCTTTTTCCAGCCTCACTAACTAATGTAACTTTTTATCATCAAGAAAACAGTAATAATATAATCAAACAGTTAAAATAGAAAACTCTGATATAAAACAGTATAGCACACGGACACATGCAAATTATAAATAGCACAATTCAACTAAGTTAAATGGCTCAAATGTGACCTATGTGCTCAGGCATGAAGGGGAATAGGGATGACTTGTTGTAGGTCAGTCTATTTCCCTAAAACCTTGAAATCACAGGCTCTGGATTTCAAATGTGTGGTACGCCATGCAACAATATGCAATATCAATTATTGCTAAAAGTTAGAGTTCCCCTTTAGTGAGTATAAGTATGTGTCCTTGAGTCACTACAGGTCTGAACAAACACAGAACAGTCCTTGAAGATGAAACTTTGAATCTTCAGCTAGCTCTTTATAAGGGCCCAATATGCGCTGGCAAATGTGTTAAGGCTCCATGCACACTGGACGCTATAGGGCTGTTTCAGCGTCGGGTAGGAGACGCTGCTCACAAAACGTTCTATTTGCAGTGTTTTGTAAGCAGCGTTTAGCGGCGTTTTTCGGCGTCTGCGTTTTTTTGGCTTTTTTTTTTTTACTTCATTGGCTTCCATTGACTGCAAAAAACGCCAGACACCGATATACCGGCGTTTACCGGCGTCTGGCGTTTTTTGTGGTCAGGAGAACGACTTTTGAACGCCAATTCAGGGCGTTCAGATAACAGCCCAAAAACGCCACTGCTGATAAAAGACAATAAACGACCATGTGTGCATGGACACATAGGATAAAATAAAGTGGCCTTTTTGGGCTGTTAAAAAAACGCCAAAACGACCAAAAACTGTCATTTTTGAGATACAGTGTGCATGGAGCCTAAAGGTAATCCTTTCAGAAGGATGAAACAACTGAGGCAAAGGGATTCCCTTACAGTGCTTGATGAAGTGAATAAAGTAAAGGTGTCTACATGCAGTGTCCTTCTTAAATGGGGGTTTGCACAAGATGGGCTAATGCACGTTCACCAATCCTCCGATGCCAAGGCCCAAGATGAAAAATATCCTGGAACAGGCTCTTGCAGGTTGCCTGACTGGCTACCCCGCGACCGAAGAGTCCAGCGACACAGCGATCCCTGCATTAACTGCTCTCCGTCTAGCTGTGGAGCTGTTGGTGGGCAAGTCCTTCATCCCATCCTGGCCATGATGTCCCCCTGTGGATAGCCGACAAGCCAAGACCCTCCTCTTCTGCCTTGTGGTCTCCTCTCCTCTGCTCTTCCTGGCGTCTCTCTCCTCCCCAGTTTGTTTCATCCCCCCTCTGCATACTGGGGGCTGCAGTTTCCCAGCTGGAATGTTTTCTAAAGTCCCCTGTCCTTGGGCCTCCCCTGATACTCTTGGGAGGGTGTAGACATGACCTTCTGGTCTGGTTCACCGTCTCTCATGGGGTCTCCCTTCAGGGGAGCCCCACCCAGTACTTGGGGTTGGACTATTTTGGCAGCCCTTCCAGAGAACGGGGTCTGCCTGGTTTCGGCTAGGTGGGCCAGTGAGTACCCAAGTCCCTGTAAGGAGCCTTGCGCCCTGGGAAATCAGGGCAAGGGTCCTTTCTCTTGGGAGGAGGACCATGTATACACCCTGTGCACTTTTTTGTATTCACACTTTTTTTTTGCACCGGGTGTTACGTTTTTGAGTGTGTTTCACGACACCACGGGACATGTGGACAGTATGTGGATGCTATAATTTTCACACAAACCAATTAATATACACTTATTGGGATGGGTTGATTCTCCCAAGGTTGACTGTCTGTGGGAATTATGGAAGACTGATATCTCATCCCTAGATAAAGCAGACTGGGGGCACACTTATTACGATTTTTTTTTTACCAAAGACATGTAGCAGAATACATTATGCAAAAATGAAAGTGGTTGTAAAGGCAGAAGTTTTTTTTAGCTTAATGCATTAAAGCATCTATGCTTTAAGCACTCCTTTTGGCATTTGGCATGTCGTTTTTTTGGGGGGGAGTGGGTGCTTAGTTTTGACTAGGTGACTCCTCCTCTCCCCCTCCTTCCTGGCAATCTTCTGGGACACATCACAGGTCCCAGAAGATTGCCCGATCACTAAGAAGGCACCACAGAGCTACTCACGCATGCACAGTGCGCACCCGGCCATGGATACGCAAGCTGTCACAGCTGGGTGCCCACACTTGCAATGACAGTGCCGCGGAGAGGGAAAGGAGTGAGGCTTCGGGTCTCCGCATCTCTGGACCATGGGATAGGTAAGTGTCTGTTTATTAAAAGTCAGCAGCTACATTTTTTGTAGCTGCTGACTTTTAATAAACGTAAAAAAGAGTGGAACTCCACTTTTGTATAAAAAACCTTCTGTGTGCAGCAGCCCCCCTAATACTTACCTGAGCCAATCTCTATCCAGCGATGTGCAGGAGTGCCTCGACCATCTGGGACTCTCCCTTCTGGTTGGCTGGAACACAGAAGTGGCGCCATTGGCTTCCGCTGCTGACAATCAAAGTCAATTAGCCAATCGGGAGAGAGAGGGGTGGGGCCGAATTGCAGCTCCATGTCTGAATGGACACACGGAGCTGTGGCTTGGCTTGGGTGCCCCCATAGTAAGCTGCTTGCTGTGGGGGCGGTCGACAGGAGGGAGGGGCCAGGAGCGCTGGCAAGAGACCCGAGAAGAGGAGTATCTTGGCTGCTCTGTGCAAAACCGGTGGGAATGAAATGGCGAATGCTGAACTCGCACCATTTCATTCACGCATGTCAGTGCCGACTTTGGGGGGCAATTTCAGAGACATCTGTGCGGGTTTCTGCATAGATCCCTATGGAAATCGCACCCTGAAGTCGACAATAGTAGTACAGAAACTACTTTTGGAAATCAGTGCGGTGCCGAAAAACCAGCGTTGCATTGTTTCGGGCGGTTCCATTGCCGGCAATTGCTGCCGATTTGGCATGCGATTTGACATATCAAATCATACGCCAAATCACTCCAATGTGAACCTAGGCTTACAATCACTTTAACCACTTCAGGTCTGGAAGGATATACCCCCTTAATGACCAGCCATGCCTCGCTTTAACTGACAATTGCGCGGTCGTGCAACCCTGTACCCAAACAAAATTGATGTCCTTTTTTCCCACAAATAGAGCTTCCTTTTGGTGGTATTTTATCACCTCTGTGGTTTTTATTTTTTGCTATATAAACAAAAAAAGACTGTCAATTTTGAAAAAAAAAAAAACAATATTATTTACTTTTTGCTGTAATAAATATAAAAAAATAGAATTAAAAAGAAACAAATGTCTTAGTTTAGGCCAATATGTATTCTTCTACATTTTTTTGGTAAAAAGAAAAAATCCCAATAAGCGTATATTGATTGGTTTGCGCAAAAGTTATTGTGTCTACAAAATAGGGGATAGATTTATGGCATTTTTATTATTTTTTTACTAGTAATGGCAGCGATCTGCAGTTTTTAGCGAGACTGCGATATTGCGGCAGACAGATTGGACACTTTTGACACTTTTTTGGGACCACTGACATTTAGTGTTGGTTCACACAGGGTCGATCCTACTTCAGGTGCGACTCGAAGCCGCCCTGCACAGCACGACTTGCAAACGACTTCTGTAATAGAGGTCAATGCAAGTCGCTTGAAGTTACCCCCAAAGTAGTGCAGGAACCTTTTTCTAAGACTTGAGTCGCTCCTATTAGACCCCTTTCAAACTGAGGCGCTTTACAGGCGCTATTTAGCCAAAAATAACGCATGTAAAGCGACTCAAAAATCACTCCGCATCCACCCCAATGTGAAAGCCCGTGTGCTTTCACACTGGGCGGTGTGCTTGCAGGACATTACAAAAAGTCCTGCAAGCCGCATCTTTGGAGCGGTGCGGTGAGCGGTAATGAAAATTGAAAACAATGGGGTAGCGCTTCCGAATCGGCTGCACACTGCCTAGGAAGCGCGGAGATCGGGAACTTTTAACCCTGTTTAACCCCTTATGGGGGTTAAAAGTGCACCGCTCCCACTGCCGTAGCGCTGCTGTAGCAGCGGTAAATCCGCTGTGACTAATGGCGATTTACCCCTAACGCCCCACCATCCCCAGTGCTCTTAGAATGCTTCCATTACACTGCAAAGAGCGCAACTTGCTAAGTCGCCTGACAAGTTGCCCCTGTGTGAACCGGGCTTATACAGCATTTAGAGCTAAAATAGCAACTGATTACCGTGCAATTGTCAGTAATGCCCCGTACACACGCTCCGAAAATCGGACGACGGATCTTCCTTTTTTTCTTGCGTGCTAATCTCAGATCGAATCGGAAGAGTGTACTAAAGTCACGAAAATTCTCATACGACAGAATAAAAAATCTGAAGTGATGTCATGTGTTGTAGTGTATTTGTATTGTATTTTCGGACGACAACTGTTCTGATTAAATGAAAAACGTCAGATCTGGTATCATACGAGAGCATTTTTCGTGTTTGTCCAATCTAATAATATCGGATGAACTGTCATGATCGGCTCTCAAAAGCTCTGTACTAACGATCTGATTATCGTACGATCGATTCGAAAGCGGTATTTTCCGTACGCTTTTCTGATCGCCTGTACGGGCATAACGATCTGATTATCGTACGATCGCGGTATTTTCCGTACGATTTTCTGATCGCGTGTATGGGGCATAACGATCCGATTATCATACAATCGCTTAGAAAGTGGGATTTTTTTGTCCGATTTTCGTAAATTAAAGTAGCACAGAGTGTCAAAAAGCACCTATGCCCAGCTGCTCCAGTTTTATTAGTAAATCCCCCCCCCCCCCAGCATACAGTGATGAGATGTAAATGAGGAAGCCGTTCTCATCATACAGCTCTATAGAGCAGCCAGGAACCTTCACGTCTGCAGGGATCCGGAAGAAGCCTCTTTCTATGTCAGCCTAAAGGCGTGGCTACATGTCCTCCGTTGTGTGATTGGGTAAAGTGTTTTTAGGGGGCGTGTGTTAGGTGGCAGCCCCTGGCTGGGACAGGTCGTGTCTTCCTTGTAGTCGGTGGTCGGATCATGCTGTTTGTGGGGGCTGATCAGGAGTTGTGAGAGCCCAGGGGGAAGGAGGATCACCTGAGATCCGGGGATCACTAAGGTACCGAACTCACTCTCCTATAGGAGCTCTCCTGTAAGTGACGGAAGAAAAGTTTCTACAGGAAGAGCCGCCTGTATTATTATTATTATTGTTGTGTGTGATCTACCTGAGCTCAGTGTCATGGCTGCCACAGCCCATGGAGATTACCTGTCCTATCAGTGCTATGGCAGCTTCTCACCCTCTCCTGTGCTCCTTTTCTATAAATGATCCATTCTTCCTATAGGGGAGATCGATCAATGGGTGATGACATCATCGATCAATATGACACTCACAGAGGAGGTGGAATTTGTCCCATCGTTGGAAGATAAGATCACAAGTGTGATCATTTGTTTCCACCAGACAACCTCATCCGATCAGATTTATGACCGAATAATATCGGTTCTGCTGATCGATTATTTTCTGCCCTGGCTGATTGACTCCAATCAAAATCAGTAAAGTTGCCCGTACCGGTATAGAATTTCTGCCACAACTATTTGTCGCTCGATAGCGACTTGTCCAATAACTGATAGAATAAAATCATTGCCGTAATTGAGGGGCGGTTCACACTGGTGCCATCCCGTAGATCAGCTGTAATTCGCACTGCAGCGTGAATCACATGCGATCTCAGCCATGCAGATAGTATGGCTGAAATTGCATTGCATTTGGACCAAACTCACACAGGACCCTTTTATCGTTCTGCAGCAGAATCGCATTGCATGGGTGTTCACCTGTGTGAGTTAGCAGTTCGCAGTGCGATATACAAACTGATTTGGGGGTGTCATTAGCTTTCTATTGACACTCCCCACAGTTTGCATAGTGCAGTGTGAACTGCCGCCGGGAGACATGCGATGCGGGAACCCACAGTGGATTTGCAGGGTTCCCACATTGCAGCAGTGTGACCCAGCCCTAAAGTGATCGATCAATAACCTCATACGTAATTCTGGTTTACCTTTATTGCAAGGACATGTGCAATACAAGGCAAAGGACTTTTTTTTTTTCGTTTTGAATATAACATGCACTCAAGGCCCATTCACACCTGAGCGTTTTGTAGATCAAATATGCCTGAAGCTACAAAACGCTGGAGGGGAAAAAAATCAATACATCTCTATGGAGATGGTTCGCATCTCCACTCAAAAATGCCTGAAGCTCAAAATACTCCCACAGGTATTTTTGTTGCCCAAATCTGGCATATTCCGGTGTTTCTGACACTTTTCTATGGACGTAGAATCAATGGAAAAGCGTCAAACGTGCGTATTAGCACGACATCGGCGTTTGCGCGACAAAAAGCTTCAAATATGCCCAAAAACCTGTCGCCTAGGTGCGAATGCAGCCTTAGGGCCAGTTCATACCACATGCAGCACATTTTCTGCATTAAAAACGCATGGAAAGTAGGTTATATGGTTTCCAATGGCATAGTTCACACCAATGCAGTCAGGTCCAGGGCTTTCCAGTTCCAGAAAGAAAGTAAAACATGCTGCATTTTTCCTGCACTGGACTGTACTGGAATGTAATAAAATGCATCAGAATGGAATGCGCTGGAACGCATCAAAAATGCTCTGGACCCTAGTATAGTGAAAAAAGAACAAAAGCACCTGGAATGCATCTAGAAACGCATCAAAATGCACTGGAACATGTCAAAAATGTGTTAAAACTGGGCATGCAGAAACATATCCAGAACGGATCTGGAGTGCGTTTTTATGGTGTGAACCAGCCCTTCTATACTGGGGTCCAGTGTGTTTCTGATGCGTTTTACTACGTGCCAGTGCAGGTGAAATGCAGCATGTTCTACTTTTTTTTTTTTTTCTGGAACTGGAAAGCCCTGGAACTGACTGCACTGGTGTGAACTATGCCATTGGAAACCATATAACCTACTTTCCATACGTTTTTGATGCAGGAAAAAAAAAAACACACTGGATTGCATGCGGTGTGAACTGACCCATATACACTTTGGTTGAAACGGTAAACGGTTTTGCTTCGGAGCCATCGACATTAGCTGGGCCTATGGTCCTAATTGGCAGTAAAGTTGAGCCCACAAACTGCATGAAAGTCGACCGATCTTTCCGAAAACAGAACAAAATACATATATACGCGTATGGCCAGCTTAAGAAGGGAAGTTATTTGATCGGTTTCTGATTTGATGATTTTGATTGAATGGCTTTGGACAGATCATAAAACTAAAGCATGTTTGGCCACCATTACTTATACCCAATAATGACTACATCTAATCACTGAACTGTAGACCAGGGGCTTTTAGGTGGAAGATTCATTTAGAACTAAAGGCATTTTTTTGCTTTAGGCTGGGGTCACACTAATGGGAATTGGAGCGGCTCTCTATGAAGCTGGTTCACACATCTCTGGAGCGGCTCCGGTGCGTCTTTTGGTCCATTTCAGGCCCAAATTCAGCTACAAATACTGACTGAAATCGCACCTGAAAGGGTGAACAGGGACCCCTTGCTGTGAGTCGCTGCGTTCTCCAGTCTGAACCCTGCTCTACAGTGATTTTAAAGTTCACTTTTTTTTCTCTTTTTTATTAAATAACAAACATGTTATACTTACCTCCTCTGTGTAAGGGTTTTGCACAGAGTGGCCCCAATCCTCCTCTTCTGGGGTGCCTCCACAGCGCTCCTGGCTCCTCCCCGCATCGAGTGCCCCCGCGGGGAAGTGTTTCCCTGGGGACACTCGTGTGGCACGCTCCCTAGTCCTGCTGCTGCGTCCATTGATACAGACAGCAGGACTCGGCCCCGTTGTCATTGGATTTGATTGACAGCAGCGGGAGCCAATGGCTGTGTTGCTATCAATCTATCCAATCAGGATTATATAATATAATATTTTTTTATTTTTTGGGGGGGGGGGGAATTATTTATTTTAATAAAATTTTTCCTTTATGAACAAAAAGAAAAATGCATACTAAACCTACATGCAAAATTATAGGGTGTAACCCGGGATCAGATCTCACCGAGTTAGTACCCTAAATAACATGGTTCCTTTATTTGACATGTAACAAAACTATACTTTATTTTAAAAAGCTGCCTATGCAGATAAAAGGCATTTGTAGCTAAAAACAAACTATGCAGCCTTGACCAGAGTTGAATAGTGCCCTTGCTTTAGGTGTAGGCCATTTGTGTACCTCACGAAGCCTGACCTGAACACTCTCAGAGATTGCATCATCCCATCCCGCCTTGTTGCTAGGGCGTTGCTAAGAGACTCCTAGCTCATACTGTTCACCTCCACCATCAGAGGAGCGAGCCCTTTCTGATTCAAACATCCTCCTATGTGCTTTCTTTCCCCTGATGCAGTAGCTTTGTGCACAGTGTTTGAGAGCTCATTCCTGTGATGGCGGGGTGGGGCAGTAACAGCTAGGAGTCTCTTAGCAATGTCCTAGCAACATGGGATGATGCCATCTCTGGGAGTTCAGTCAGGCTTCAGAAGGTACATAAATGGCCTACACCTATATAGCAAGGGCATTCTTCAACTTTGATCAAGGCTGAACTGTTTTATCTACAGGCGCCCCTTACCTGTATAGGCAGGCTTTGGGTAAAGGTGATCTATACCTTTGAAAGCAGAATTAAACGTAAATTTTAGAAACCTGCAGGCAGCTCTTTATTGCAGTAGAGACATGCTATGTGAAAGCTGCTTTTGTAACGGGATTCTCGATTTGGCAATTATGTATGCTTAGTAAGGCAAATTACGTAACAACTAATCAAAATTATCTTTTTATCTTGCTTGAGTAAATTGAAATCTGATTAGGTGCTCTAGGTTATTGCACTTTGAACATCCTTAAAGCAGAACTAAATGGAAAAATTAAAAAAAAAAAAAAAAAAAAAAAATGCAAACAAGCTGTTTTTTTATTGCGGAAGAGGCATGCATTGTGCCTCTGTAATAAAGTACACTTACCTGCCTATTCACAGTGCTCTGTGGAATGTACACTGAGCTGCACATTTGCAACTCAGTTTACATTCTGCCACACACACTATAAGAAAATCGTGCGAGAATTTTCGTACAATTTTCGTATAGTGTGTGCACAACTTTCGACAGCCGATTCCGACTTTTCATACAAAAATTCCCGAAGGGACAGACTCCAAAATTTTTCTTGTAAGGGAACAGAACAAATTATTTCCGTTGAATGTGTACCTTTTTCATGCGATTTTCATACAAGAAAAATCCGAAAAAGACTGCGCATGATCAGAAACATTAAATAACAAAAAAAAAAAGCCTTTGTCATACGAGAATTTTCGTACGAATTTTCTTGCATCAGTTCACATTTGCTGTGAAACAATGAGGAAAATAGGACAATGGTTCGCTCGGTTTTCTTAGTGTGTACTGCCCTGCATGCATTCAAATGACATAATACCTGGCCAGCCAATCAAAATGACCAAAGACCAGTACCTGGAAGAGCCAGGGGAGAAGATGCCGGTGAGGGACCTCACGGGTGTTGGACCATAGGTGAGTATTTGTGCCTTTAGTTCCACTTTAAGGCCTCATACACACGGACGTTTCTAAAAAAAATAAACAAAACGTCGGGCCCGACGTCAAGGAAAAAAAGTTGGCGTTTTTCGGCGTTATGCATCGACGTTTTTGAGCGTTAGTGAGCGTCGGCATCAATAGGCGTTTCTTTAAAAAAATCATCCCTCTGCTATCTTTCAACCTAAAAACGTTGGCGTCAAAAAACGCCGGAAAACGCCGGTATAATAATAGGTGGCGTTTGTTGGCATATTGTGGCGTCGGCGTCAAAAAATGCCAAAACGTTACAGCCTCAGAATGCGATGGCTGTGGGTTCTAGTTTCAGCTCAATAACGCCGACGTCATCTACAGCTCAAAAACGCCAACGTTCTTATGGGGCCATTGACTAACATGGAGAGCTGCAAAAAACGCCAGAAAACGCCGGCGTCAAAAAAGTCCGTGTGTATGAGGCCTTATTGTTCTCAGCATTGCTGAGTAAAGGCCTGTACACACGGTCCGATTGTTGGCCAACAACGGTCGTCCAACAGCCTGTTGACCAATAATTCAGTCGTGTGTACGCACGATTCTACAGCTGATTTCCAATTGTGATCCAACAGAAGTTGGACGAGGGGACTAGAAAACCTGTGTTGGCCGATTGTTGGCTCGTGTACAGAAGTTGGCCAGCAAAAAGTTGGAAGTGCAAACACGAATGCTCCGAATCCATGAATTGTTCGGTTGTGTAACCTGTGTTCCTAATTCACAAATCACATTCACCTGAACTTCCTCGTTATACGCTCGTAACAAGTCACTACGTTCGGCTTTGTTGTATGATTACTTGACTTATGTCAGTACGCTAGACAAAACTGTGATGAACGCGGGTATCAGATGGCTGCCCTCCTCACCGACGGGTGACCGAGGACCCCCCTGATCTAACACTGCGCTTGTCACTACTCAATAATACCACTCTCAGCTGCTTCCAGCACAAAGATTTCCCAGTTTGCGGGACCACCGTCTAAATGCCAGCCGCCTGAGAGCAATTGTTACTGGGCTAATTCAAACAATTAACCCTTTCTCTGCCACCACTAACTTTAATCTGGAGTGTTAGGTCTCCAACAAATAGCAATACCAATTATGATGTTAGAAAAACCACCTGTAACACACGCTGTCACCACAGACAGGGCTATTCAGATGAATTATTTAAAAACCGTAGCGCTCTTCAAAGGAACAGATTCGGTATAGCTTGCATTAAGCGCTTTAGGGACAAGATTAACACTTTTCAGAATAATGTTTAATAATGAAAAGGTCAAGTTTTGGGTGCAGTAAAATATTTACAGAAAATAAAAAGAATGTTACAGAACAATAAGAGACATAAAATATACAGCAGCAAAGAAACAGTACTTGCTTTTAAAATGTCCGTGGTCAATCAGTGATTCGAGGATGACTCCACGGATTCTCCGTTGTTTGTTCGTTGATGGTAAAATGAGAACTGGCAGTTGTCCTTAGCATTCCCTTTTTCTCTGGGTGAAAAGGGGTGGGGCTGTATGCCCCCTGACCACTCACATGGTTAAGGTGGCCCTGGGGGCTGTCCAGGGCGGCCCGTGAAATACAACCTACCCTAATTCACAATTTCTGTACCGAGATTAATATTTGTTAATAGGTATAAGGTGCATTCCTGAAACTGATCAATTATGGTTCAGGATGAATTTTGCAGTCCAACAAGTTCAAACATGACAGTCCTGTCACTTTGTGACCCTGGGAAGGGAATAAACTATCCATGGGTCCCCTTATAAAGGACTACTTCGGTATTTAGACTCGTTTTATCCGGTATGAATTTCCGCATTCAAATATGTGCGTGTTCTTAATATGTCATGTTCCTAACTGGAGTTATGAACTGTGAGTATTTTTATTGTAAGTTCTAGGCATGAGGTGGGGTCACTGCGGGGCCATAGTTTTCTGTGTCCTGATTTATGATCCTCGTCAATTCTTAGCCCCTTTTGATGCCTACTAGCTAGGTTTTTATGGTTGCCTAACATAAACACAAATAAATATCCTCTTCCTGGCTTAGGATAACAATTCCCAGGTAGCCCTTCTAGAATCTCCACATGGAACAGGGAGGGAGTGTGTGAGGTATTTGTACTGGGCAATTGTCAGTTTAAAAACCAGCATGGCGTCATCTGAAATGGAGTCAAATGGATACTCTGCTGAACAATTCTATAACTGATCAGCGGATTACAACCCACTGATCAGTTATTAACCTCTAATGTGACCACCCCCACATCCTGCTGCTCCCTCCCACCTAAAACTGCCCTCCCACTCTCCTTTACTATCCCCTTCACACCATTCTCCACCCTCCCCAGCACTGATTACCCCTTCTCTCCACCCAATCCCACCCCCACAAACCCGATCCCCGCAGCTACCATCATTAGTCGGCATCCCTCCTCTTCCACTCCCGTCGGCTTCAGGTGCTGCATAGGGGCTTGGGGGGGATCCAGATGTGTCTCCCCGCCAGTCACATCACCCCCATACCGGCCCCCACACCCCCGATTCATCGCCGCTCAGAGCGGCATCCCTTTTCCCGCCTGCAGCTTCTGCCTGTGTTCTCCGGCGAGCCGTCAGGCAGGGGAGTGCGGCGGGGGGAGCGGTGCAGGTGGGGGTGAAGTTGGGGCCTGGTGGGGGGGCTTGGTAAACATGTTTACCAAGCCCCCTCCCGTAGTACAGTGGATATAGGCAGTGATTGCTCTTATATCCACTGACAGCTGATACATGTATCACTTGTTGATCATAGTAAACCGTGAGTGATACAATGTATCAGTCTGTCATGTTATGAATGAATGGAATCTCTATACAGATTACTCATTCATACAGAGAGAGGGGCAATCTTCTTTTTCAAAAAAAGAGATATGGGGGTCTGTTTAGACCTCCTGATATCTCGCCAAAAACACAAACCTAGCAAGGACCCCCCCCCCAGGTCCGCCCATACTCACCCCACTAAGGTGACGGTCCCACCCACGGCTCCCTCAGCTTCTCCTCCCAACCAACCCAATCCATCCTGATTGGCCAGGAGAAGAAGCCAGAAGACGATAGTGAATATTAATTCGCTATTGTCACAAGTGGGTGGGTTCGGGGTGCAATGCTTTGTGCTCCGAGCCCAGCCTTTTTCAAGCTAATTAGAGCCTCAGGTTCTAATCATGTTGCTTGGAAAAAAAAAAAACCTCATACAAATGTATGATTCCGGCACCCTGCAGGGGGTGCCCCCTAATGAACCGGCCACTCCTCCTGGTAAGACCTCTTTCACACGGAGCGGTCTCTGTCAAGCAGATCCGCCTGCTCAGTAGAGCATCTGTCTGCTGATCCCCACTGAGCAGGTGGATGACAGGTCCGTGTCCGGTCCGCTGATGCAGAGTGGACACGGAAAGAGCCCCGCTGTTCTCTATGGAGCAGTCGGATGGAAAAAGATTGCCTGTCCATTTCCATCTGGTACCATCTGATCCATTCTGCTAGATGGACGGGGAATGGGATCCCCATCTGTCTGTTTTTAGCGGACTGGACTGGATCGGATGCAGGCGGGTGTAAACGGGCACATGTCCATTTACATCAGCCTCTCCATAGAGCACAATGGATGGTCCGATTGGGCCTGCCTGAAAAACAGACAGGCAGACCCGATCGATCTGCTTGTGTGAAAGGGGCCTACGTCTAAGGCCTTGTTCACACAGGGCATACAGAGTCGTTGCTCCCAATTTTATATTCATGTAGGTCCGCATGCATGTCCCTAAGCTCACATTGCGTTTGTACCCACACAGATGTCAGATTGGGACCAGAAACTTTGCCTGTGCAGCCGTTGCATCCCAATTGACATAAATGAGACTGCCTGTACGGGGATGCACAGAACACCTGTGCATCCCTGTGCGGGTAAACATGGCTCTCCATGTACACTTTAGTATTTGATAAACATTTGCGCAAATACCGCGGGGCCTAAAAAATCTGTAGTACCTTCTTTTTATTTCACAGGTCTCATGCTTTCAGCAAATATATGATTTGGGGGGTCTTTTACAAACTCTGAAAAGCTGTAAGTGAAAAACGAAAACTTCCAGATTTTTAGAGAAATTTTTGAGTATGTTCGATTTTCACCATTTTGCAAGAAGGCGCAATTTAAATTTTTCAAATTTTGTTATTTATTAACTCAACACAGGATAAGCTTTTATATTTAGCAGGAATTTTGTAAAATTGTGTGTTTTTATCTGCTAATAATGGCTTTAGTGTATTTTTAACAACAATATTGTTTTGATAAACATTTGCGCAAATACCGCAGGGCCTAAGAAATCAGTATCGTCTTCTTTTTATTCTACAGGTAATATGCATTCAGAAAATATATGGTTTTGGTAGGGGGGTCTTTCACAAATTCTGAAAGCTGTAAGGGAAAAATGAAAACCTTTTGTTTTTAGACAAATTTGCATATTTACATTTTTGCGTTTTTTGCGTATATTCGATTTTCACCATTTTGCAAAAAGGCGCAATGTAAAAATGATTCATTATTTTTTGTTATGAACTCAGTACAGGTTAAACTTTTATATTTAGTAGGAGTTTTGTAATGTTTGTTGTGTATTTATCTGCTAATCATGATTTTAGTGGATTTTTAGCAAAAATATTGTTTTGATGCACAAATATCGTGGGACCTTAAAAATCAGTAGCACTTTCTTTTTATTCTACTAGTCATGTGCTTTCAGAAAATATATGGTTTTCGGGGGTTGTTTACAAATTCTGAAAGCTAGAAGTGAAAAATTAAATAAGCAAAGGAAAAATTACAAAAATGGGTTGACCACCTTAGTGTAAAAATGGAGCACAGGGCCTGGCAGCGAAAGGGTTAAAGGAGAGGTGCACCGAAACATCGGCCGAAAGGAAAAAAAGGTGCCGATAATGGCACCAAAAAGGGGGCGGTCCACTCCTGGTGGCACACATTGCGGGGGTGTAAACCTGGTGTGCCCCTGTCAGTCCTCCTCCCCTCCTTGTGTGTTACGCAGAGCTGCGATCTCCCGCTGTGTTACAGAGCTTTAATCTGAAATGTTCGGCAGCCCCTGTAACAATGTTCCGCCTCCTGGACCGGCTCCTGTGATAGACGGAACACTGATCCAATGCCAGGAAATTGGTCTAGGAGGCGGGAGTTTGTTACAGCAGCCGCCCGGCCCGGGCAATTCAGGTCCAAGCTCCGTGACACAGCGGGAGATCGCTGCTCTGTGTAATCCAAGCGCTGGTGAGACGACATTTGATGGGAACTGGTGAGGTTGCATTTTATCTCTTGTATGATGTCTGCAGTCTCTGACCATCTCCTGTATCATGTCTGCGGTCTCTGACCATCTCTTGTATCGTGTCTGCGGTCTCTGACCATCTCTTGTATCGTGTCTGCGGTCTCTGACCATCTCTTGTATCGTGTCTGCGGTCTCTGACCATCTCTTGTATCGTGTCTGCGGTCTCTGACTATCTCTTGTATCATGTCTGTGGTCTCTGACCATTTCGCCCCCGTTAGGCTGCCGACCTGCCACTGTCTTCAGAGCGGGTCGCACCCCATTTGGGGAGAATAGGGCAACCCATGTAAGTTCTTCTTTTGTGCTCTGTGGCATGTTTGGAGAATTTCGTTTCACTTTCTGCCCCATAAATGTAACACAAAGTTAAAGAAATTCTCTCCACAATGAGGGGAATTCTCCTGTTGGACAGTTATTTTAGGAATCAAAACGGAGTTCCACCCAAAAGTGGAACTTCCGCTTTAAGTCCTCCTCCCCAGCTCCTGATACTGAACCTGAGCTTTGGGGGGGGGGGGGGGGGTGCGGGTACCCAATTTT
>BLSH010244832.1:300497-311215 GCA_018402905.1 Glandirana rugosa | reverse complement strand
CGTGACTGTCCGGCTCTCTCCTCTCCCCGTCTTGACAGCTACAGTGGGTTGGGCTTAGGATCCCCCACTGACGTCAATCAGGGACGGGGGGAGGAGAGAGCCAGCTGGTCACGTGAGCGCCGATCGGCACTCTGAAATCTGGTATATACAATATATTTTTTTTTTTTATATAAATCACACACACGGGCACAAAGTTATTTTAGCAGCAGGAGAGAGGGGTGGGCACTGTCACTAGCTGACAGGCAGGAAGGGCAGGGGGGAGAGCATGGCTGCAGATGATGGAGGTATGTAAACAGACCACGGTGTCAGGGCTCAGCAGCCTTGATAAACCGTGGTCAGTTTACAGGGGGGAGGGCAGAACCAGGCAGTATCAGCCAGGTATTTTATATGATACAGGGGGCCAAATTACATAGCACAAGCATTGTGCTATATGACATGTTTTAAAGGGACAGGATCCTAGAAAAAAAAACAAAAAACCTTTAGGCTCGGTTCACACTATTGCGAATTGGATGCAGGCTAGTTTGCATCTCAGGAAATTGTGTCCGGCTCTCTATGGATGGAATTGGACAGGAGTCTTGTGCATGTTCTGGTCCGAATTCAGCTAAAAATTCAGACTGAAGGCAAGTCTCTCATAATGTGTTAGTATGTGATGCATACTAGCACATTATGCCATTACCTTGCAAGGTGCCTGTAAATTATAATTTTTCTTCTTCTTGAGGATTTACTACAGCTTTAAAGAGAACAGAGCCAGGATCATAGTTGTAGCGGCCATGATCCTGGTGCAACCACCTCAGAATGAGGGAGTATATAGATCCAATAGAAAAGGATGAGAATACAGACACCATTTAAATTGTAAAGCTCTTTAACAAACCAATCCCACCCCAAAAACCATTAGGTGGACTTGGGATAAAAATTTTCCCTAACCCGATTAACACTTCCCAGGCATTTGAAGCCCACTTGAAGGTGGCGTGGCTTGTGTATCATGCTGTGTCTGGCTCTCACAGTGGTCACATGATTGAGAGACTGTTCTTGCTGGCTCCTGATCAGCAGCCTGAGGTTGTGTGCAGAGAGTGCACTCACTGCATGCTCCCAGCAAACAACCTCAGGCTGCTGCCAATGCATACATATGTGCAAATTCAAGCCCACCTTTCTTGCCGATGCATGGTTGGCAAAAGGCTAATGAGACTGTAGGACTAAAAGTCCTGCATGCTGCATCCTTGGGGCGCTTTCAGAAAATGCAGCAAAAATGCAA
Organism: Glandirana rugosa; assembly: GCA_018402905.1. Taxonomy (NCBI): domain Eukaryota; kingdom Metazoa; phylum Chordata; class Amphibia; order Anura; family Ranidae; genus Glandirana; species Glandirana rugosa. Next base: position 309,963 of record BLSH010244832.1, on the reverse strand, counting down.
TCTAATGGACAAGTCAATGGGAAACCTGCCCTGTGGCCAAACCCCTGTACAGCAGTGTGAAATGACCTTTAACATTTTTTATTTTATTTTTTTTTTTTTTTCATGCTTAGCAAGTTGTCTTTTACTCAGTTTCGCTTTTCATTTCTGAGCTTGGTTGTTATGTACACTGGCAAAAAAAATATTTGTTTGTCAGATCATTGGAGCGGTTTTCTTGCCTTGTGACACCTTGTCCTTTCAGTCATCTGTAGTTTCATTTACGTTTTGTAATTGTAACCTGGGAAGAATGAGCACCTAGGCTGAGCCATAAGAAACCCCCCTGGATTATACTGGCAACAATAGGGATCAAAAAGGGAGTAGTAAATGTATAAAAAGTACCATTTTTATTGGTATAAACAAGGGTAAAAGATCGGGGGAATGAAACCCTCTGAGGTAACAGTGAAGATACAAAGTTTAAGAACAATAGAATTGCTGCAAAGAGGTGTACATAAATGACAGTAATAGACCCGATGCATTCCTACACTGCCGCATGGATTGGGGTCCGTGATGATATGCGTCTTGTGTCATCCCGACATGTTTCCGAATAAAGCCGTGTATTTTCCTTCTTCAAGGGAGTTGCAAAGAGGGTCGAAATAGTACACTTTCTGCAATATAAGGAAATATATGAAAGTCATATTGTACGGACAATAATAATGTGGTACAAATAGATATATTACAGCAGTATGAGACAATGTGTGTACATATCCAGGGTGAGTGTCCACTTACAGTTACACCACGCAGTGCATGTACAGTGATCCAGCTTGCAACAGGGCAAACGCTGGCCCCAAAAAAAGGCTGAAGCCCCCACACCGCACGCCGTGAGCGCCAGGAAGCACTTCAGGCGGTCAAGCGCATGCAGCCACAAGAGACAACCAGTGGCTGCGTCAGCTCAAGAAGTTTGTCAGATATCAGGATCTGTAACCAAACAAAGTGTAATACAATGAGTGGTTAAAAAAGGAACAAACTGTCAAGTGATGCTAGTGTACATACCAGGGACTTGGCTGAATGAGCCTTCCCTGAATTGCACAGAGTGATTAGTAGTATGCATTGGTAAAATCAGTAAAACCCAGTGGACGAGATGACGTCACTTATCGCCGCCGGATATGCAATCGTCACTATGGGATGGTGGTCAAAGGCAAAAAGGTGCTCCTCCCAGTATGGGCAAGGACGAGGACTGGGGAAACGGTCAAAGGTCTGCCCATCTGGTGGCACCTACCTACCGGGTGGCACGCATGCGCCAGTGACACCTGGCAGACGGCATCAGTACCACAGCCACGGAGGCCAGGGAATTGCAACCTGGTACAGGGAATCAGATCAGGTCCCAATGCAGTGCAACATGAAAGGGGACAGACATGAATGATAACAATGTAAAAAAAGGAAAATTAAATGACAAAAAATATACAATGCAAAGGGGAAGGGAACATCGTACATTGATCAAGGGGAACGGCATTGCATCGAGACCATATAAGTGTATGGCTGAACTCGCACTGCCCAGAGATTGCATGTGATCCACGGGGGGCGAATCACATGTGATCTCTGAGGATCGCACAAGTTTAAAACAAAATTCAATGCAATAGGAATTAGCTTGTTTGGTGATAATAATCTAAGGCAGCCTTTCTCAACCTTTTCAACACCGAGGAACTTTTGAAATTATTCTCCATTCTCGGGGAACCCCTGCTAAAAATTAAAAATCTACAACTCATGATACATTAATGTGATGGTCAATGGGAAGAATGCTCCTTACACGTGTGGTCATTGGGAAGAATTACACCCTTACAAATAGATAAAAAGATCAATGGTATTATTGGGAATTTATCTGAGGTGTAGAAATTGACCATTGCTCAAGGAACCCCTTGCAATCTCTGGAGGAACCCTAGGGTTCCACGGAACCCTGGTTGAGAAACCCTGCTCTAAGGGCTTAACCACTACTAAAGGGAGGCTGACACAGCAGCTTCCCAGACCAGAGTCCTGACATTAGCCCCAGCAGGTGCTTATTGAAACAAACTCCACTACGCCAGAAGCAGGACAAGGATAAAAAAAGCTTGTTCAGGACATAAACAAAAAGGCAGGATCACAATAATAATCTGCAATGTGCACAGCTTACCCATAGCTAGTAAAGATCTCATCATTTTTTTTTTTGGTAACAGTAGAGTGAGTAGAACAGTAGTAACAGTAGAGTGAGGCTGGAAATACACTACACAACTCTCCATCCTCCCCCAGATCCACCTTCCCCTTTGCAGTGTAAGGGCCTGCCTGATTGCACACAAATTAAGTGTGTTTGATCTCACAATACATGGTTTTGGTACACCAAAAGGAAAGCAGACCAAGAAACTGCACAGTGCAGGATCAGTCCCCCACCCCAATAGCCATCATGCATCCAAGCATTCCACCACAAGCTGCTGTGGAACTCAGACATCCCAGCTGCCATATGGGGATCTGTACAATCTAGAGAAACACATAAGATGCATTACAGACCAAATAAAAAGGTAATTTGAGCAAAATGACATATCCCTACCCCCCCCCCCCCCAAGCAAGTGGGGGGAGCCATGCTTCTGCTCACCATGAACCTCCAATTGCACCATTTAGGCCACATACATATCTCTGTGAATCACAGATCAGCAGAGGATTTACCGCCGACCAAGAGACCTCCAGGTAGGGATCTTCATTATTCCCTCTTTCAGTAGTAGGAGAGCTGTCCTGGAGCGAGGACAAAGAAGGAACGCTGGGGTATGGGGAATCCCTCCTTTTATTTGAGCAGGGGGGTTGTCTTGTGGGGTCAGAGGGGTGAAGCTGACCCATTTATAGGCTGACATGATTAGCCACAGGAAAGTGGACCTCTAAATAAGTGAAATTGTTAGGGAAAGTGACAAAAGCTCAACTGTTAAGGTCTGTAACTAACAAACTTGCATGGATTTTATCCAGGCAACTGAAAAAACCCCAAACCCTATTGGTCACTACATCAGTATTTTTAGAATGCTTGTGCAAATGAACATGCAAACAAACGTGTGGAAAGTCTAAGAATTTTTTCCCAAATTGCTTTAGACAATAAGGAAGCATTTTGGTGTTTTCCGTTTTCTCCGTGTGTCCCCAGAATCACATGATTTTGCTTTTAACCACTACAGATCCACGCTATAGCCAAAAGACGGCTACAGCGCGGACCTGAATTGCCGGGCGGCACGCTCTGTGATCACCGAGTCAATGACTCGATGCCAGCCCCTTACCACGCGATCAGCTGTCAGCCAATGACAGCTGATCACGTGATGTAAACAAAAGATCGTGAATCTGCCTTTTTTTTCCCCCTCACGCTGACAGCGTGAGGGGAAAAAAAAAAGACGATCACCAGCTACAGAGAGAGGGACATTGGTCCCGCACATGGAGAGGCACTGCTGCTATGCAGTGCCCTCCATTGCCATCTACCAGTACCACCTACATGTGCCCATCAGTGCAGCCTATCAGTGCCCACCAGTGCCACCTATCAATGCCATCAGTGCTGCCAACCAGTGGCCATCAGTGTCTCATCAGTGCTGCCGATCAGTGCCACCTTTCAGTGCCCACCAGTGCCACCTCAGTGCCGCCTTCTGAGTGCCCATCAGTGCTGCCTCATTAATGCACATCAATGAAGGAGAAAAATTGCCTGTTTTCAAAATTTTATAACAAACTATGAAATTTTTTTTTTTTTTTTGCTAAACGACAACAGTTAATTAAATACCACCAAAATAAATCTCCATTTGTGAAAAAAAATGATAAAAATGTCATTTGGGTAAAGTGTTATATGATTGCACAATTGTCATTCAAAGCGCAGCAGCGCTGAAAGCTGAAAATTGGCCTGGGCAGCAGGGGGGTTTAAGTGCCCAGTAAGCAAGAGGTTAAAGTGAACTTGCAAGTCTTTCTATAATATAAAAACACCTGTAATATCCAGGTGCCTGCATTCATGCTTAAAGCGGAGGTCCATCTGAAACAAAAAAAATTAAAAGTCAGCAGCTACACATGCAGTAGCTGCTGACTTTTAATAATAGGACACTTACCTGTCCTGGAGTCCAGCGATGTCGGCACTCGCCGCCGATCTTCGGATCGGGTGCAGCCGCGTCCATTGCGGGTAAGGGAACCCAGACGTGTAGCATTACAGCTTCACGCCGGGCACCTTATTGCGCATGCCTGAGGCTCTGCTGCACTCTATTGGCCAGACGGCCAGTAGCAGAGCAAGGATGGAGGAGGGAGTCGGGCTGCTGACGTCAGCGGCCGTGGCTGCCGTCCCGAGCTCCCGGATGTGTGGAAAAGGACACCTTTCTAAAGACAGGGGGTCCTCTTCCCCCCCCCCCCCGAAAGGTGCCAAATGTGACACCTGAGGGGGGGAGGAATCCAATCAGCTGAAGTTCCACTACTCTGCTTTAATTTGCATAGTACCTTGATACATAAAAAATTCAGGTTGCTCTATTATGCCAACAGTAACCAGAACTCTCATGGTTGCTCATTAGTCTGATAGAGGCTCATAACCTCCTGCTCTCATTTTTTTTTTACAAATGTCAAATTGGCTAAAAAAGTAGTCAAGGAAAGCGTTGCTTTGCATAATTGAGAAACCCGTTCTGGCTATAATCAACAATAAGAACACTTTGAGAACCATCTGTTTTCCTACATATTGTAGCATGCTAACGTGAACATGGGGTGCTGCATATGTTGGTAAATGTTATCCCAAAAATCTTTCCACCGGTTTCTCGCTGAAGAAAGCATTAAAACTTTCCTCAAAAAGCCCTCGTTCACACCAGTGCGATTTGACAGTTCAAAAAAATGGGCTGGGAATTCGCACCACACTGCACAGAAAACGCACGTTTTTTGTGCATTGCGGACTGCAAATGCACCGCACCTATGTGAACTGGACACATTGAAAACAATGTGTTTTCAAGTGTCCTGCAATTTGGATGCGGTGTAAGCTGCATCCAATTCGCATAGGTGTGAACCCAGCCTAAAGGAGATAAATAAATGAATGAGGTAAATATGTAGTGGTCCATGCATGAGGTATTAACCACTTGACCACCGGGCACTTAAACCCCCTTAACAACCATACCAATTTTCAGCTTTCAGTGCTCTCACATTTTAAATAAAAATTTTAATTACTCAGTCGTGCAACACTGTACCCATAAGAAATGTTTGTCCTTTTTTTCACACAAATAGCTTTCTTTTGGTGGTATTTAATCACTGCTGTTTTTTTTTTATTTGTGCTATAATTAAAAAAAGACTGAAAATTTTGTAAAAAAAAATGCATTTTTTTTTCTTACACAAAGTTGTACATTTATACAATATTTCTAAAAAATGGCATGTACATAGCAAAAAATTACACCCCACAATATATTCTGCTACTCCTCCCAAGTATGGCGATACCACATGTGTGACACTTTTGCACAGCCTGGCAACATACATGTGCATAATAACAAAAAAAACTTCTGAAGAAGTAGATGCTCAAACGGGAGTATCGTGTGCAAGAGGCAGTTAAAAAAGTCAAACGGCCCTAACAGCAGTTGTATAAAACGTCCTGTGTGCATGAGCTCTCAAAGCGGTTGTCTACCCGTAAAAAAATAAATAAAAAAACCTGTAAGGGAAAGGCATAATGAGCTAGTATGCACTGTATACTAGCTCATTATGAAATGTTTATCTCTGAACGAAGCTCCGACGGGTCTGCTCGGTCCCTGCAGAGGGAGCCGACATGTTCCCTCGGGGATCCTTCCGGGTACACGGCTCTGGCACTGTGAGTGGCTGGAGCCGGGAGACATCACTCCCGCGTATGTGCGCTGGAGCCCGTCTTTCCGGCAAGGTCCGGCGCTATGCGCCGGGCCTTCGCCAGGACCTCACGGCGCATGCTCCGTACGTCAGCGGCTGCATTTAGGGCGAATATCTAATAAACCATGCATGTTTAGGAGATATTCTTTTTACCTACAGGTAAGCCTTATTATAGGCTTACCTGTAGGTAAAAGTAAAAAAAATGGGTATACAACCTCTTTAAGGAATATAAAAATATAATAGCCCAATTGGAGTAGTCTGCCTTTGTGGATCAGTTTCTCCAGTAATGCATAGAAACCTAAACATGGAAAAACACAATCATTGGTGTTGCTTTACTTAACGACTTCAATACTGGACACTTTTACCCCCTTCTTTCCCAGATCAATTTTCAACTTTCAGTGCTGTCGCACTTTGAATGACAATTGCGTGGTGATGCAACACTGTACCCAAACACATTTTTAATCAGGAAAAAAGACCAAAAATTTTGAAGAAAAAAAAGTTTCTTAGTTTCTGTCAGTAAATTTTGTAAATAAGTAATTTTTCTCCTGCACTGATATGCGGCACGGATAGGCGGCACTGGCGGGCACGGATAGGCGGAACTGATGGGAGGCACTGATGGGCATTGATCGGCAGGACAGATGAGCATTGACGGGCCCTGATTGGTGTCACTGCAAGGCCCTGATTGGTGTCACTGACGGGCACTGCTGGGGCTTCACTGTAATCAGGGCACTGGTGATCAGTGCCCTGATTACCTGTCCTGGTGTCCCCTGCGAGGAGATGCTGCTGATTGGCTCTCCTTTACACACACTGTCAGTGTGAGGCGAGAAGAGCAGATTACCAGCACTTTTGCATTTACATGTGACCGGCTGTGATTGGACACAGCCGATCACATGGTCAAAGAGCCGTGTCATTGGCTCTTTACAGAGATCGGGGTTGCACCGTGTCCTAGGAACACGGCGCGGCCGAGATTGCTGCGCACGAACGGCCGTTCTGGGGTGACTTCATATGACGTAGGCCCGTACGCTGATAGACTCACAAAAAGTCTCACACATGGGGGTATGTAATTCTACATATACCCATGGCATGTGTGAACAATATATAATTTCAGTGACAACTTTGTCTTTTTTTTTGTCATTTCTTAATCACTTGCAACAAAAAGATAAAATATTCAAAGGACTCAACAGCAAATAGCTTGGGGTGTCTACTTTACAAAATGGGGTTATTTGGGGGGTTTTGAACTGTCTTGCCATTTTATGCCCATCGTTAGAAGCTTATGCCACACATCACCCACTCTTCTAGCCACTTGAACCACTAAGTCTTTTCTGACACTTTGTTTTGCTAGAAAATTACTTTGAACCCCCAAACATGATATATATTTTTTTTAAGCAGAGGCCCTACAGATTAAAATGGTGGGTGTTGCAATTTTGTTTTTCAGAAAGTATTTGCGCAGAGATTTTTCAAACGCAATTTTTGGGGAAAAGCACTTTTTTTGAATGTTAATGCACAAAAATACACTATATTGGCCAAATATTTGGTGGAATTATAAAAGATGATCTTACGCCGAGTACATGGACACCAAACATGACATGCTTTAAAAATAATGCATACCCGCACATTGGCAACAAACTGTATACATCTTTAAAAGCCTTTACAGGTTACCACTTTAGATCTGCAGAGGAGGTCTACTGCTAGATTTGCTGCCCTCGATCTGACGTTCGCTGTGATACCTCACATGCATGGTGCAATTGACATATGACATGAGACCGACGCTTGCGTTCACCTGTCCACCTTTGCGCGAGTGCACGGGGGGACGACAGGGGTGCATTTTTTTTATTTTTTTTTAAATTATTTTTGCTTTTTATTTTATTTTTACACTGTCCCTTTCATCTTTTTTTTTTTTCTATAATTTTTATTGTTATCACGGGAAATTTAAATATTCTCTATGATAAAAATAGGAAGTGTCACATGGTTTATTTATTTTTAATTTGGGGTTGAATAGACTCTAGATCTCTCAGCCCTTAAAGCATCTGACCACACCAAAGTCAGCTGTCGGAACCACTGGCTGCATTCTCGGGTTCCCCGGTAGGACAGGAGAGCCTGAGAAAACAATGGAAAACAGCGGGGGGGGTTGTTTCCTCCCACTGCTTGTGAAAGCAGTCTAGCAGCTAATCAGCCACTAGGATTGCTTTCACATGAAAGCCGACCGCCAGCTGAAAAGAACGATGCCTAGATAATGCCTATACCTGCAGGCATCATTCCGGTATAACCACTCTACTAAGACAAGCAACATACTAATGTGTCACTGGTCCTTGTTGGGCATATGTTGTAATGTTGTTTTTTTTTCGTGAAGCCTGTGGGTTAAATGGAAAAAAAAGAATCAATTGGTGGGTATGCCCACCATTAGAAAACCGCCCTTCCACTTCTAATGGTGGGCATAGCCCCTTTTTTAAAAATGTATACCGGAGCATATGGGCAATCCACCCCAATCTCCACCCCTGCCCCTATGCTCCCGTATATATGCTCTTTTTTTTAACTTTGTTGGTGAAATCACCTCCAACAGTGCTGGAGTCACTGCTTTATGTATGGTGGGAGCAAACGCTGTTGCTGTCACCATAAATAAATCAGTGCTGCAGCTGGCGTACCTGAAAAACAAATAAAGATTAACGAAACACAGTAACATATAAAATATAACATTCTTGCTAAGCAGAAAAAATAAAACATTACAGGAAAACATTCTAAAAACATTACATACCTGCAAAAAAAAAAAACCATGATAAAAAACATTACAGGTATGCATAAAAAAACAAAAGCGAGAGCAATAGAAAGAGAATAGAGGTAGAAAAACAAGAAAAGTACAATTGTTTTTGGGTTTTATTTTATATATTTTGGTTTTTATAACTTTTTTTTTAAACAGTAGTTCTAAGTTGGGGTCTCTCAAAATGCGGTGACATCTTAGAGACCCTGTGACAGTGTGCCCTATTCCTGTGTAGTGCTGTTCCCTACGCTAATACTCAACTGGTGTATGGTAGCGCTCGTAACAGTCACCGATGCAGAGACCAGGCTGGTCAAAACAGTAGCGGCAATAAAAACGGGTGTCACGCCTGAATCCATGTCGTCGGCAGGCCCAACCTCGTTTTTGGGGGGGCTTGGTTGGTAGGGGTACCAGTGATGGCATGTGGAAAATGCCGCTCATGCAGCCGGCTCACTGCATTTGGATTGGGAAGATGGGGTGCAGAACCAACTGGATACAGAAGGGCTCTGACAATTTCTTCCTGGAATTGAAGGAGAGATCCAGTCCATCCTGACGCTCTGTATAGCACATAAGCGTTCAGCATAGCTAATGGAATAAGTAAACAGACACTTGTTTGTACCAGCGTCTGGTTTTATGGGCAATTAAGTAAGGTGCCAATAACTGGTCGTTGAGGTCCACCCCTCCCATATTTTAGTTATACTCGTGGACACAGAGGGGTTTCTCCAACACCAGTCACCCTTTGGACAGCCGTGTCTTTTGTGAAGGGAGGATTGAACGGAAACATTCTTTGTATCCCTCCACTTCACCGCGAGCAAATTACTACTTCTCAAGCAGGCTCTCTCTCCCCGTCTAAGTCAAGATTCTACCAGTTGGTTGGTTCGGGGGGGTTTTTGCTCCAACCCGGAC
>BLSH010244832.1:274763-300487 GCA_018402905.1 Glandirana rugosa | reverse complement strand
AGCCCCGGCGAATAGATCGCACGGTGCAGCATGCGCCAATTTGGTGATCAAACAAGTGACTAAAAAATGGCACGCTTGTGTAGTAATTGTCCACGTACAAATGGTACCCCTTTTCGAATGAGGGTGACACCAAGCTCCACACAATTTTGCCAGCGCTCCCTATGTAGTCTGGGCATCCTTCCGGCTCCACGTGACTATCTTTGCCCTCATAAACCATAAAGCTATATGTATAGCCTGTGGCCCTGTCAGAGCTTATACATCTTGACCACTTGCTGGGGAGGTACTGTTTGAAAGCAAGGCGGCCAGAAAATTTATCCGGGACTCGTCTACGCAGACAACCTGGTCGGGAATAAACAGTGCTGTGAATTGGGTGTTGAAGTGGTTTATGAGGTTTATGAAGTTTATGAAGTGGTTTATGAATGTTGTGGAGCTGATCATATCCAGGGTAACCCCGTGGACTACGGAGTTCATTATCGCTAAAGTGCATAAACCGGAGGATCTGCTCATATCGTGTCTTGGCCATGGGTGCAGAGAACACGGGCATATGATGAATTGGAAGACTGTTCACAGTCAAAACTTAGGATATTGATTGGAAGCAGCATATGCAACTTACCTGTATTTGAGGAATTGCTACAGTGTTGCCCTGTGGAGTATTTCCATTTTTACTGTATATTACTGCACCCAAAACTGTGATGTTGTCATGATATCAATTTTAACAAATTTATGAATAAATGTATTTTTATTTTGTCTGTCTGTAACTATTGCCAGTACCATCCCGTCAAAACTTTCCATGTGCAAATATGATGAATTGGGTCAGTGGACCAATATGACCGCAACTCAGGTTCTTTATGTATGCCCATGAGGCTGGTAAGGCCCAGAAAGGACTTAAATTCTGGTACCGTAATTGGTTTCCAGTCTCTGGCAAGTGACAAATGGGGATTAGCGGCAATGTATTGACCAGCATATAAATTGCTTTGGTCTACTATAGATCTGTAGAGACCTTCGGTGAAAAACCGTGAATAAAAATCAATTACCCTAAAGTCAACTGTAGTTACCTGAATTCCGGGTTGGCCAGTTAATTGGGGGGGGGGGGTAGTACAGAGCTGCATCAGTGGTGGGTTGCCAATCGGGGTTTGCAAGCGTGGCAGAAAGGGCACTATGGGCTCTGCGGACCTGTGCTGCTTGTCTTCGTGGCTGCGGGCCACTACTTGTGCTAGCCACACCAGTTTGAACAGCACTTATGTCACTCGCCATATCACCAAGTGTTACTGCAGTGCTGGTTTGTCTATCACCAGGATGTACTAGGCCGCTGGTGCTTGCCAGGTCACCAGGAGTAGCGGTGCTAGTACTGGCTCTCTGCTCCATATGAGAGCCCTGCAGTTCTTGCACCTCAGCGACAGCAGAACGGGATCTGGTATGCCTGACCTTAGCAGGGACCACTCTGTCAGAGCTATCTGACAGGGTGCCGCTGCTGTCTACGGGTTCGTATGTTGAGCCTGATTCTGACCGTGAAGCTTCCCCATCGCTCTTGTCTGTCATGCTCCGCATCACGTAGGCCTCTTCACTAGTGTATCTCGGACTGGACATGTTGGGCTCCAAATTTATAGGTTCAGTAGTGTGACTCACAGGCAAAAAAGCCCACCTGATTGTCAAAGCCTGTTTCAAGTCGCTCCCAAAATCACTGTCGGCTTTCGCAGGGATCGGGCGTGATCTCGAATGCTGCAGATGTGTGATGTGTTTGGTAAGTGTCAGCGATCTATTGATCCTGCACTTGGGTGGGCTGGGCTGTGCGGAGGGGCTAAGTGCAGGTTCTAGCAGGTATCTGGGCCGATCCCACTAACGCCGCGTATTTTAGAACACTAATCTAGTGGGGACGCTAATCTAGATCTGATCACAGATATTGATCTTTTCACATAAAATACTTCAAACTGACCTATCTAAGTGTATGTATGTGTGTCAGAGTACCTGTACTAATATGATGGGATGGACGCTGACCCCAACACACGCTAAAACGTAGAGGTCACCGCCGGGCGATCAGGGGTTAAAACCTATAAAAGGTGTGTGTGTGTGTGTGTGTGTGTGTGTGTATGTATGTATGTATATATATATATATATATAATATATACAGTGCCTTGCGAAAGTATTCGGCCCCCTTTGAACTTTGCGACCTTTTGCCACATTTCAGGCTTCAAACATAAAGATATAAAACTGTAATTTTTTGTGAAGAATCAACAACAAGTGGGACACAATCATGAAGTGGAACGAAATTTATTGGATATATCAAACTTTTTTAACAAATAAAAAACCGAAAAATTTGGCGTGCAAAATTATTCAGCCCCTTTACTTTCAGTGCAGCAAACTCTCTCCAGAAGTTCAGTGAGGATCTCTGAATGATCCAATGTTGACCTGAATGACTAATGATGATAAATAGAATCCACCTGTGTGTAATCAAGTCTCCGTATAAATGCACCTGTACTGTGATAGTCTCAGAGGTCCGTTTAAAGAGCAGAGAGCATCATGAAGAACAAGGAACACACCAGGCAGGTCCGAGGTACTCCCAAGCTTTAAACATCCCAAGGAGCACTGTGCAAGCGATAATATTGAAATGGAAGCAGTATCAGACCACTGCAAATCTACCAAGACCTGGCCGTCCCTCTAAACTTTCAGCTCATACAAGGAGAAGACTGATCAGAGATGCAGCCAAGAGGCCCATGATCACTCTGGATGAACTGCAGAGATCTACAGCATAGGTAGGAGACTCTGTCCATAGGACAACAATCAGTCGTATACTGCACAAATCTGGCCTTTATGGAAGAGTGGCAAGAAGAGACATTTCTTAAAGATATCCATAACAAGTGTTGTTTAAAGTTTGCCACAAGCCACCTGGGAGACACACCAAACATGTGGAAGAAGGTGCTCTGGTCAGATGAAACCAAAATCGAACTTTTTGGCAACAATGCAAAATGTTATGTTTGGCGTAAAAGCAACACAGCTCATCACCCTGAACACACCATCCCCACTGTCAAACATGGTGTTGGCAGCATCATGGTTTGGGCCTGCTTTTCTTCAGCAGGGACATGGAAGATGGTTAAAATTGATGGGAAGATGGATGGAGCCAAATACAGGACCATTCTGGAAGGAAACCTGATGGAGTCTGCAAAAGACCTGAGACTGGGACGGAGATTTGTCTTCCAACAAGACAATGATCCAAAACATAAAGCAAAATCTACAATGGAATGGTTCACAAATAAACATATCCAGGTGTTAGAATGGCCAAGTCAAAGTCCAGACCTGAATCCAATCGAGAATCTGTGGAAAGAACTGAAAACTGCTGTTCACAAACCCTCTCCATCCAACCTCACTGAGCTCGAGCTGTTTTGCAAGGAGGAATGGGCAAAAATTTCAGTCTCTCGCTGTGCAAAACTGATGGAGACATACTCCAAGCGACTTACAGCTGTAATCGCAGCAAAAGGTGGCGCTACAAAGTATTAACTTAAGGGGGCTGAATAATTTTGCACACCCAATTTTTCAGTTTTTTATTTGTTAAAAAAGTTTGAAATGTCCAATAAATTTCTTTCCACTTCATGATTGTGTCCCACTTGTTGATTCTTCACAAAAAATTACAGTTTTATATCTTTATGTTTGAAGCCTGAAATGTGGCAAAAGGTCGCAAAGTTCAAAGGGGGCTGAATACTTTCGCAAGGCACTGTATATGGCGGGTAATCTGATGGGGAAAAAAAAATCTATCTAGCTAGCGTCACCTGTGACACTTATACGATGATCACAGGTGACAGGGGAATCATGGGGTTAAAAACTTTATTGGGGGGGGGGTACTACTACCTACCCTAACACTGATTAGTGTCAGTGATCAGTGAGATCAGTGAACAATCTGATTGCTGCACTCAGTGACAAGAGTGAAGGGCTTAACTGGGGGGGGGGGGGTGATCAGGGGGTGGAAAGTGTGCCTATGTGTACTGGTGTTGGTATACTGTTGTGCAACTCACGATTCTGATGTCCTCTCTTGATAGGAAAAGGAAGGAGAGAGGGAGAGTGACATCACTTCTCCTGTCTGTGTTTACAGTACACAGACAGGGGAGGCAATCCATTCGCCAGGACCGATCAGCAGGTATAGACCAAAAATAATTGGTCTATTCCTGTAGATTGAACGGTCCTCTAGCGAATCGGACCGCCGTAGCCACGCTGGGGGTGCGCGCGCCCCCCTGGCCAAGGCCGCGAGTGCCATTTATAGACGGCGATTTGTGGGAAGCTGCCACATTGCAGCAGTAAATGTACGTGAGGCAGTCCGGAACTGGTTAATATGCAGACTCCCCACGCTGTATAGTCTGTGTACAGCTGTGTGCAAGAAGCCTAAAAAATGTAGCAGTTGCAGCTACATCACCTAAAACCAAGTCTGTTTGGAAGAGTTTATTACGTCAACATATTTAATTGCATCTAAATTTGTTTCATAAACTACAGTTGGCTAAAAAGAAAAGCATTGGCATCCTTTAATTTCATCATTTGATCCCACATAGATGGTTACTTCAGCATACATAATTATAGGCATTTTCCAATTGCCTGTAATTATCACAAAGTATGATAATGCAGTTACCCTGGAGCCATGCCGAAGTTAGACTTGGGTATACTACTTACATAGGGAAAGGAGAAAAATTAAAGGTGTTGGACTGCATAAGAAGTAATAACGTCATCAACCAATGCACTACCTCATTATTGCACACCCAGATATGTTGGATTGCACTGAATATCTGTATTTTAAGTAAATTGTAATTTTAGCATCAAACGTTATTGCAAGCATCCAGAGGTAACATTGTTTATCTGCAGGTTGTCCCAAGAACGAAGACACTTCATATTCTCTGCACGTCTCTGCCTCCTAATTTTGGCCTCTAGCTTCATCGCTTTTGATTCCTCATTGCTATGGGAAGCCTTAAACTGTGTATACACATACAAAAAGTTGGCCAGTTTGGTAGGAACCGGATTAATTTCTGTACGTCTACGCTTCTGTCCAACAGAAGCTGGTCTAACAACAGTCATGCTGGAAAACCAGCACATGCAGCCAATGGCAGCTTTTGTTATTGAGCACCCTGGGATTCAAAGCCTTTTAGATTTCGGGTGCAAGTTAAAGGGTTAGTTCACCTTTAGCAAAAAACTGCCTATGCAGATAAGGGGCATCTGTAGATAAAAACAAACAGGTGTAGGCCATTTATGTACCTCATGAAACCTGACTAGAATACTCCCTGGACATTGCTAGGATATTAAGTGAGGCCTAGTCATTACAGTTCACCTCCACCACCACAGGAGTGAGCTCTCAAATGCTGAGGTCAGAGAGAGCACGTGTGAGGAGGTTTCAGTCAGAGCGCTCCTTCCTGTGATGCTAGAGGTAAGCAGTAATGACTAGGCCTCACTTAGCAATGTATTGGGACTAGTTCAGTCAGGCTTCTGGAGGTATGTAAATGGCCCACATCTATAGCAAGGGCATTATTTAACTTTACTCAGAGCTGCACAGTTTGCTATAAACTACAAACGCCCCTAATCTGCACAGGCAGTTTTATTGTAAAGGTGAACAAACCCTTTAAGGTATCCAAAAACTTAGATGGTAACCTTCTGATCTTCCTATGCCTAGACAGATGGTAAATATAGCGACCTGCAACATCCCTTGGAGAGTTGGTCTAAGCTGAAAAGTTTAGCTTGAGTTTGATCGCCAGCGGAATCCTGCTTGTATTTTGCTTGTGTATATTTTTGCCTTGTGTCTTATCGGCAAATTGAAATTATATATATATATATATATATATATATATATACATATATATACATACAAAAGTTTAGGAACCCCTGACAATTTCCATGATTGTCATTTATAAATATTTGGGTGTTTGGATCAGCAATTTCATTTTGATCTATCAAGTAACTGAAGGACACAGTAATATTTCAGTAGTGAAATGAGGTTTATTGGATTAACAGAAAATGTGCAATATGCATCAAAACGAAATTAGACAGGTGCATAAATTTGGGCACCCTTGTCATTTTGTTGGTTTGAATACCTGTAACTACTTAGCACTGATTAATTGGAACACACAATTGGTTTGGTGAGCTCATTAAGCCTTGAACTTCATAGACGGGTGCATCCAATCATGAGAAAAGGTATTTAAGGTGGCCAATTGCAAGTTGTTGTTCTCTTTGACTCTCCTCTGAAGAGTAGCAACATGGGGGCCTCAAAACTACTCTCAAATGACCTGAAAACAAAGATTGTTCTACATTATGGTTTAGGGGAAGGCTACAAAAAGTTATTGCAGAGATATAAGCTGTCAGTGTCCATTGTGAGGAACATAGTGAGGAAATGGAAGACCACAGGCACAGTTCTTGTTAAGGCCAGAAGTGGCAGGCCACATAAAATATTGGAGAGGCAAAGGCGGAGGATGGTGAGAACAGTCAAAAACAGCCCACAGACCACCTCCAAAGACCTACAACATCAACTTGCTGCAGATGGTGTCACTGTGCATCGTTCAACAATTCAGCGCACTTTGCACAGGGAGAAGCCTTTTCTGCACACACGCCACAAATGGAGTCGCTTGAGGTATGCAAACGCAAGCCAGCTTAATTTTGGTCATAACAAGGGGCGTTATGCATGGTGGCAAAAGAACACAGCGTTCCAAGAAAAACACTTTCTACCCACAGTAAAATTTGGTGGAGGTTCCATCATGCTGTGGGGCTGTGTGGCCAGTGCTGGTACTGAGAATCTGGTTAAATTTGAGGGTCGCATGGATTCCACTCAATATCAGCAGATTCTTGAGAATAATTTTGAGGAATCAGTCACAAAGTTGAAGTTACACCGGGGCTGGATATTTCAACAAGACGACAACCCAAAACACTGCTTAAAATCTACTCAGGCATTTATGCAGAGGAACAAATACAATGTTCTGGAATGGCCATCCCAGTCCCCAGACCTGAATATCATTGAACATCTGTGGGGTGATTTGAAGCGGGCTGTCCATGCTCGGCAACTATCAAACCTAACTGAACTGGAGATGTTTTGTAAGGAGGAATGGTCCAAAATACATTCATCCAGAATGCAGACACAAATTACAGGCTATGGGAAGCATCATAGAGGCTGTTATTTCTGCTAAAGGAGGCTCTACTAAATATTGATGTGATTTTTCTGTTGGGGTGCCCAAATTTATGCACCTGTCTAATCTCATTTTGATGCATATTGCGCATTTTCTGTTAATCCAATTAACCTCATTTCACTACTGAAATATTACTGTGTCCTCCAGTTATTTGATAGATCAAAATGAAATTGCTGATCCAAACACCCAAATATTTATAAATGACAATCATGGAAATTATCAGGGGGTTCCTAAACTTTTGCATACAACTGTGTGTGTGTGTGTGTGTGTGTGTGTGTGTGTGTGTGTACACACACACACATGCGCTATATATATATATATATATATATATATATATATATATATATATATATATATATATATATATATGATATATTCTCTGGCCGCTTTATTAGGTACACCTATTTAATTGCTTGGTAGCACAAATTGCTAATCAGCCAATCACATGGCAGAAACTCAATGCATTTAGTCATCTAGACATGGTGAAGACTTGCTGAAGTTCAAACCGAGCATCAGAATGGTGAAGAAAGGGCATTTTTGAATGTGGCATGGTTGTTGGTGCCAGACGGGCTGGACTGAGTATTTCCAAAACTTCTGATCTATGGGATTTTCACACACAACCATCTATGGAGTTTACAGAGAATGGTCAGAAAAAGAGAAAATATCCTGTGAGTGGCAGTTGTGTGGACGAAAATGGCTTGTCGATGTCAGAGGAGAATGGGCAGATGAGATTTGAGATGATAGAAAGGCAACCGTAACTCAAATAACTACTTATTGTAGTCAAGGTATGCAGAATACCATCTCTGAATGTACAACACATCGAACCTTGAAGCAGATGGGTTACAGCAGCAGAAGACCACACCGGGGGCCACTCCTGTCAGCTAAGAACAGGAAACCGAGTCTTACAATGCGCACAGGCTCTCCAAAAACAGACGATTGGGAAAACATTTTCTGGTCTGAGGAGTCTCGTATCAGCTGCGACATTCAGATGGTAGGGTCAGAACTTGGCGGAAACCTGAAAGCATGAATCCATCCTGCCTTGTATCAATGGTTCAGGCTGGTGGTGTAATGGTGTAGGCAATGTTTTCTTGGCACACTTTAGGCCCCTTAGTACCAATTGAGCATTGTTTAAACGCCACAACCTACCCGAGTATTGTTGCTGACCATGTCCATCCCTTTATGACTACAGTGTACCCATCTTCTGATGGCTCCTTCCAGCAGGATAATGCACCATGTCACAGAGCTCAAGTCATCTCACCACTGGTTTCTTGAACATGACAATGAGGTCACTGTACTCCAATGGCCTCCACACTCACCACATCTCATCCAATAGAGCACCTTTGGAATGTGGTGGAACAGGGATTTGCATCATGGATGTTCAGCCGGCAGATCTGCAGCAACTACGTGATGTTATCATGTCAATATGGACCAAAATCTCAGCGGAAAGTTTCCAAAACCTTGTTGAGTGATTGTAAAGGCTCTTTTTTTTAACCACTTCAGCCCCGGAAGGAGTTTGCCCCCTTCCTGACCAGAGCACTTTTTGCGATATGGCACTGCGTCACTTTAACTGACAATTGCGCAGCCGTGCGACGCTGTGCCCAAACAAGTTTGCTTCCCCACAAATAGAGCTTTCTTTTGGTATTTGATCACCTCTGCGGTTTTTCTTTTTTGTGCTATAACCAAACCGCGTCAATTTTGAAAAAAAAAAACACAATTTTTAACTTTTTGCTATAATACATATCCAAAAAAAATATATAAAACAAATGTATTCATCTGTTTAGGCCGATATATATTCTTCTACATATATTTGGTAAAAAAAAAAATCACAATAGGTGTATATTGATTGGGTTGCGCAAAAGTTATCTGTCTGCAAACTATGGGAATTTATGGCATTTTTATTATTTATTCATTTTTTTTTACTAGTAATGACGGCTATCTGCGAATTTTATCGGGACTGCGACATTGCAGTCGACATGTCGGACACTTAATACTTTTTTTGGGACCAATGACATTTGTACAGCGATCAGAGCATTAAATAGCCACTGATCTAAATGTCACTGGCAGGGAAGGGGTTAAACGTTAGGGGGCAATCAAGAGGTTAAATGTGTTACCTCACTGTGTTCTAACTGTGTGAGGGCTGGGCTGGCCGGGGCATGACAGATCTAACTGATCCTGATCACTCGGAACAGTAAATCACTGTCCTATCCCTTGACAGAATGGGAATCCGCTGTGTTTACATCGGCGGGTCCCCATTCTGCCTCTGTAGAAGGCGATCGCAGGCAGACATTGAATCTACCCAAACAGTCACCCTCAAATTGCACATGCCCGGCCGACGTACAATGCCCGGCCGACACCGGTTTGCGCAGCCGAGCCAACCTACCGCAGTACAACTGTGGTGGCTGGTCGGCAACTGGTTATACTTGCCTCCCCTGTGCAGTTGGCTTTGCACAGAGCAGCCTGGATCCTCCTCTTCTTGGGTCCCTCTTCGCTGCTCCTGGCCCTCTCCCTATTGAGTGCCCCCTCAGCCAGCAGCTTGCTATGGGGGGCACCTGAGCCGAGTCAAAGCTCCGTGTATCCATTCAGACACGGAGCCCCGACCTGGCCCGCCCCCTCTCTCCCCTGATTGGCTGACTGACTTTGACAGCCGGGGGATACAATGGCGCCGCTGCTGTGTCTCAGCCAAGGAGAAGTGTCCTGGATGGCTAAGACACTTGTGGACATCGCTGGATAGAGATGGGGCTCAGTTAAGTATTAGGGGGTGCTGGGGAGGCTGCTACACACATGTTTTTTTATCTTAATCCATACAATGCAACAAGATAAAAAAAACCTTCTGCCTTTACAAATCTTTTAACTACTTGCTGACCAGCCGCCGCAGTTATACTGTGGCAGGTTGGCTTGGCTGCGCAAAACGCTGTACCGGTATGGCGGCCCTTTTTTTATGGGTATAGCGGGCGCTTGCGAGCCGCCAGAGGTGCGTCCCCGCGGCTGATGCTCTTGGCCGGTGGCTGCGATGTCCGCCGGCCACCCGCGATCTCTCCATAGAGGGCCAGAGCAGGGATTTATCAATGTAAACAAACGATCCCCGTTCTGACAGGGGAGTAGAGAGAGATCGTCTGCTCCTAGTGATCAGGAACCTCATTCTCTCTCTACCCGCAGTCAGTACACTCCCCCCACAGTTAGAAACACCTCCCTAGAGAACACTTAACCCCTTGATTGCCCCCTAGTGTTAACCCCTTCCCTGCCAGTGACATTTACACAGTAATCAGTGGCTATTTATAGCATTGATCACTGTATAAATGTCACTGGTCTCAAGTGTCCGATCTGTCCACCTCAGTCCCGTTAAAAAAACGTTGATCACCGCCATTACTAGTAAAAAAAAAAAAAAAAAAAAAAAGCCATAAATCTATCCCCTATTTTGTAGACACAATAACTTTTGCGCAAACCAATCAATAAACGCTAATTGCAAATTATTATTATTATTATTTTTTTTTTTTTTTTTACCAAAAATATGTAGCAGAATACATATTGGCCTAAATTGATGAAATTTGAAAAAAAGAAACTGCAGAGGTGATCAAATACTAATAAAAGAAAGCTCCATTTGTGGAAAAAAGGACATCAATTTTATTTGGGTACAGCGTTGCACGACTGCGCAATTGTGAGTTAAAACAACGCAATGCCGTATCGCACAAAATGGCCTGGTCATGAAGGGGGTAAAAACCTTCTGGGGCTGAGGTGGTTAAGGGAAAAGGATCAATTTTTTTTTGGGGTAACAAACACTTTAAGAGGAATCTCAGTCATTTCTAAAAACATTTTTTAAAAAGTCAGCAGCTACAGGTAGGCTACTTTCACACGGAGCGCCTGTGTCGTTATTGCTAAAGCGACGCTCATTTTTGCGGCGCTTTTTGGCTGCTAGCGGGGTAAAAATTGGTAAAAAAAGTCCAGTTTTTTGCAACGCTTTCAAAGTGCTTTTCATGCGCTTTGGAAGTGCTGCCTATTCATTCCAATGGGCAGGGGCATTTTGGTAGCGCTGGTTACAGCGCTTTCAACCCGCCCCAAAGATACTGCTTGCAGGACTTTTCAGAACGTTGCGCAAGAGCATCGCCCCACTCTGAACAGACACACTGCAATGAATGGGAGGCGGTTTTCAGGCGCTTTGCAGAAGCTATTTCTAGCACTAAAGTGCCTGAAAACCGCCCTGGTGTGAAAGGGGTCTTAGTGATGTTCTGCTTTAAGCTGTATAAATGGACTTTTTCTGCCTGCCTCTTAGCAGGAACATGACGTGGACTTCCCCTGTATTACAAGCTGGTCTCAGATCTCTGCTGGAATTGACTGATAGTCTGTCCCTGTAAGGGCTTTCTCCGATAACGGCTTAACTTGTTTAACCTGAATTCCCCAGGCCCAGGGTGAGGATTTAACTGGGGATCATCTGACAGTGTCCTGAAATCAGATGATACTTTACAGTTACGCTCCTTTTTAGAAACTGAAAGAAGGCGTTTTATTGTGCTGTGTAAACTGATTATATGCAGATTTGGGTGTTTGTCATTTAGTAAGACTGACACAATGATGACTACTTTTTGCTTCTAAATTGACCATATACAGCAGGTATAGTTCTCAGGCACCTCTCCTTTTTACTATCTGAGAATAACTTTGGGAAGACTTACTGAAAAAGTTCTTGGCTATTTGCTGGAAGGTATGTGGGTGGGTATACTATAAAAATCAAAATAATGAATTTGATTATTTCTAAAATAAATGCTGTTACAAAAATCTTAATGCTGGCCCTGAATGCACATCCAGTATGTAACCGAATTGACCATGTGCATGTATGGTCTCATTTTGTATGACCCAGTAGTTTGGCTGAAACCTTGTCTCATGCTGTAAACTATGTATATGATCAAACGATGTGAAGAGTACAGTATTTTGTTCCCTGCCCATTTATCAAAGTGAGACTTAGGCTTCATGTACATGGGACACTTTTTTAACCACTGCAGCCCGGAAGGATTTCCCACTTTAGGACCAGAGCACTTTTTGCGATTCGGCACTGCATCGCTTTAACTGACAGTTACGCGGTTGTGCGACGTTGTACCCAAACGAAATTTGCGTCCTTTTTTCCCCACAAATAGAGCTTTCTTTTGGTGGTATTTGATCCCCTTTGCGTCATTTCTGATCACCACTATAAACAAAAGAGCGACAATTTTGCAAAAAAAAAAACTTTTTCTTACTTTTTGCTAAAATACATATCCAATAAAAAAAATATAAACTTTTTTTTCATCGGTTTTGGCCGATTTATATTCTTCCTCATATTTTTGGTAAAAAAAAATTGCAATCAGTGTTTGATTGGTTTGCGCAAAAATTTTTTATTTTTTATTTTTTTAATATTTTACTAGTAATGGCGGCGATCTGTGATTTTTATAGGGACTGCGATATTGCAGCGGACATGTCGGACCATTTTGACACTTTTTTGGGACCATTGGCATTTATACAGCGATCAGTGCTATGAAAATGTACTGATAACTGTGTAAATGCCATTGGCAGTGAAGGGGTTAACCTGCAGGGGGCGCTCTAAAGAGTTAACTGTGTTCCCTCAGTGTGTTCTAACTGTATGGGGGCTGGGCTGGCTGGGGGAGGGGAGTGATCACGGCTCCCATATACAGGGAACCTGTGATCACATCCCCTCTCCCTCTGTCAGAACGGAGATCCGTGTGTTTACATACACGGACCTCCGTTCTATCGCTCCGGGGGGTGATCGCGGGTAACCGGCGGACATTGAGTGCGCTGTCCCTGCTCCCTAGCCCCCCGGAACAAAGCAAGCGCGCCTCCAGCGGTGCGCACGCTCACAATACTCCCCTGAAAGATTTTTTGACAGCTTGAAGCCGACGCTTTGGGAGCGCGCGGGAGCCGCCAGTCATGGCACAGTCTCAGTGAAGGAACGGCACGGAGGTGGTAGTTTGATCATATCAGTGCCCACCAGTGCCACTTATCAGTGCCCATCAGTGTGGCATATTATTGGCTCCTCATCAGTGTCCCCTAATCAGTGCCCATAAATGTCGCCTCACCAGTGCAGCCTTAGTGCCCATCAGTCAGCGCACATCAGTGAAGGAGAAAAATACTTATTTACAGAATTTGCTGACAGAAAATAAGAAAAAACTTTTTTTTTTTCTCAAATTTTTCCGTTTTTTTTTTTTTTTTTTTTTTTAGTAAAAAATAAAAATCCCAGCAGTGTTGCATGACCGCGCAATTGTCATTCAAAGTGCAACAGTGCTGAAAGCTAAAAAATGACCTGGGCAGGAAGGGGGTGAAAGTGGCCAGTATTGAGGTGAGTTAAAGTGGTTCTAAAGGCAGAAGGTTTTTTTTTTTACCTAAATACATTCTCTGCATTAAAAACACTCACCTTGTAAAATAACCCATTCAGTTTAAAATAATAATGAAAGGCAAAACATTTGTGTATACACATATATATAAAAAAACATAAATACTTTTTTTTTTTCCACTTTTTTNAGTGATCACATTCCCTATGTTCTCAGCTGCATACGTCTTGTCATTGTGGGAGAGCAGGCTGAGTTTCCTGACCATAGTGTGTTCTGCTGCTTAGTGTGGTCAGTTTTTAATAGGAAAGCAGAGGGCAGACTGGCAGAAACACCAGGGATTTCACATAAAGGAAGCAACACAAACAGAAACCGGATATTCTTTTCAAGTCCAAGGTACAGCAGGCACATATTGGGAATATGAATTATTGGGTTTACTTATTCCTTAACCACTTCAGGCCCAGAAGGATTTGCCCCCTTCATGACCAGAGCACTTTTTGCAATTCAGCAGTGCGTTGCTTTAATTGACAATTGCGTGGTCGTGCGACGTTGCAACCAAACAATTTACTTCCTTTTTTTCCCCACAAATAGAGCTTTCTTTTGGTGGTATGTGATCACCTCCTGCGGTTTTTATTTTTTGCGTGTCCGCCCGACCCGCCGGCACACTCAAGCAGTGGGTGCGAGAGTGTGCTGCGCTACCACACGCAACTGCGCCAGCCGCTGTACAGCTATGGTGATTCACGCAGCAGTGCAGACGGTTGACGGTGGGCAAGCGGTCAAAGTGGTTCTAAAAGCTTTTTTTACCTTCATGCATTGCATGAAACCTGTGTGCAGCGCCCCCTAATCCTTATCTGAGCTCCTTCAGATTCAGCGATGTTCACAATAGCCTCGGCTGTCCCAGGACTCTTCCTCTTCATTGGCTGAGACAGTAGTGGGAGTCATAGTTGTCAATCGCAGCCAGTGAGACAATGAGGAGAGAGCAGGGGGTGGGGCCAAGCCGCAGCTCTGTGTCTTATGGATGCATAGAGCAGTGGCTCGGGAGCAAGCACGCAGCGGTGCCCCCCAGGGCAAGCGGCTTTCTCTGGAAAAACTGCTCAAGGGGAAGGAGTCCGGAGCACTGGTGGGGGACCTGAAAAGGATCGGAGCTGCTCTGTGCAAAACCACTGCAGAGAGCAGGCAAGTATAACATGTCTTTTTTTAAATAAAAAAATTAAGCTTTAATACCACTTTAAGATAAAAAAAAACGTGCAGCTTCCAACCCCGGCCCCCCCATACTTGCCTAAGCCCAAACTCAATCCAGCAATGTGCACGTTTGTAGCAGCTCTGCTCACCTCTTCCCATTTTCAAAGGAGGCTTGGAAGTAGCGGGAGCCATTGGAAGCCAGAGGAAGCAAGGGATCCCTGATGCCGCACATCCACATGAGTAGTATGAAGGTAGGAAGGAAAACCTCAGCCTGGGCTTCTGCCAGGCCACGCCCCCAACTTGTTTTGCTCTGCCCCCCTGGAGCTTAGTCATGTCTAAGCTCCGGGTGTGAAGCGAAGCGCATTGGAGCGTGGTGGGAGCCCAGGCTGAGGTTGTCCTTCCTACCTTCGTACTACTCGTGTGAATGGGCGGCATCAGGGATCACTTCCCTCCTCTCTAGTGGTCACAGGAGCTAGGACGAGATCCACTCCCTCGCCGACACTTCTGCAGCAGCGGATGCTTTCACCATTTATACTGCTCCGTGAACCAGCACATGAGCCTGAGCGGCACACTAATCCTCCAGCGGTCACTGTGAGGAGAGAGTGGCGGGCAGGGCCGAGCCATCTTGTGCGTGGCTCAGGAGCAAGCCTGCATGTGTTCTCCCATGGCAAGCGGCGTGCTATGAGGCCACTTAGCAGAGGAGCCAGGAGTATCGATCAGGGACCTGAGCAGTGAAGGATCTGGGCTGCTCTGTGCAAAAGAGTTAGTGAGCATTGAATATTTATGCCTCATACCCATGGGCGTTATTAACATTGCGTTTTTGAGCTGTTTTTACAGCTTAAGAACGCCACACCATGTTGTTCAATGGCCTCATACACACGTTGATGTTATTGAGCTGTAAATGGCGTCGGCGTTCTTAAGCTGTAAAGCTAATGCAGGACCTGCGTGTTCAGAAGCTGCAGCGTTCGAGTGATTTTGACGATGAGCCGGCAAAAGGCTCAATAACGCGCATTAGCGCTGTAGCAACGTTAATCGGCGTTTTTAGCGCTGGTGTTTTTATGTTTTAAAATGTACAAAAATTATCAGAGCGATGTCTTTTTAAACAAAACACGACTTAGCGCTGATGATCAATAATGCGCATTAACGCCAATGCCAAACGCCAATGAAATCACATTTTTTTTTTTCTCCTGGCGGTGGGACTGACATTTTTTCAAAATGCCCATGTATATGAGGCCTTAAAGCAAGGGTAGGCAACCTCGGCACTCCAGCTGTGGTGAAACTACAAATCCCATCATGCCTCTGCCTCTAGGAATAATGCCTGTAATTGTCAGGGTCTTGCAATGTCTCATGGGACTTGTAGTTTCACCACAGCTGGAGGGCCAAGGTTGCCTAGCCCTGCCTTAAAGTTTAACACCACTTTTGTTGAGGAAAAAACATTCCCCTCTGGGTGATCTATGTACATTGCAGGAATTATGACAACCATTCTGAAGAAATCCCTCTGTGTTTCTCTGTGCTTCTGCGCTGAGTGGGTGTAATGGGAGTGGTTTCATAATTCACTGTCAGGTGTGCATCTACTGGGCACTAATGAGGAAAGCTGCTGGGTCTGCATCCCTGTAGACGTGTTCCTATTGAAAGTATCTCTCCAAAAATGACATTTTTGTTGCAGGGGATGCCTGAAATCTGAGTTCTCTTAGGCAGACTTCTGGGAAAATTGGTGGGCCAATCACACAAGCAGGAAATGACGTTTTTGGGGAGTGGTCAGTACACACTCTGTGTACAGGACAACTCCAGGTATCCATAGTGCATTGCATTCTCAGAAAATTACAATGGCTGCAGATTGAAAAGGAAAGGTAGTTTTTAATAACATTCAATTACAATATGATTTGTTTCGCAATTATATGCACTATATTACTTTATCTTTGCTATTTTTTTTTCCCCATAAAAGTGGAGTTACCATTTAACAAGGAATATTTATTATAGAAAGGATTATGTGGACTCACATGGCCTTAAAAATAGTGTAAAGGGAACATGATGTACAATGTGCAGAAATCCATCCGAGTTAATCAAATCTTAAGTTTACTTTAGTCAGAAAATGAATTGAATGCTGAATGATTGCTTTGGGGTATGGCACATTAAACAATACATTTAGTTTTATTGAATAACCATAAGAGCTTTGTTAAAGCATACAATTACCTTGCTTCAATCGTTGCATGGATGATGAAGTATTGATCGCTGCTTAATTGCCTGTATGGGATTCAAATTGATTCTTTAGCTCAGGGCTTGACAAATTTGCCTTGAATCTAGGAGCCGGCTGAAAAAGTTAGGAGCCAGTTTTTTATAGCGTAGTGTGGGGTTGTCAGCGCCAGGGGTAAGACAAGTAATTTGCGCCCCTAAACCCTAACTTACTCACAGCAGAGCAGCCAGTCAATAACTCCACCATTACACCAGGGTTATAGGCTGGCCAGAAAGAGTGACACTAAAAAATCTGTTATAGGGGGAAACTCCTTATTATGCTGAATGCATTGTGACTGCGGCATGTAAAACGCCCTCATCTCCTGCCTAATGGAGCTTAAGGGTGGCAAAAACATGTCTCTACCGCACATTATTACCACCCAACTTGCACATCTAAACAAAGCCTTAGTGACATTGTAAATAAAATACAAAAAAAAAGGTGAAAAGTATTCCAGCGCTGCTGATCTTCTGCTGCCTCTTTGCAGCCACTTCCTGCCTACATGTGTGTCCCCCACAGTGACTTTTCATTGCTCTGGTGGGTTTCTGGTCACCATGAAATACTGGAGCCCAGCTGCACATAGAGTGGTAATTGTTGATGGTACACAGGGCTTTATCACAATTTTGTTGCTTAGAATAAAGGTCATGTTTCTTGCGGTGTGACATCATCTTTCATATTATACAAAAAAAAAATGGGCTAACTTTACTGTTTAGTTTTTTTTTTTATTCATTAAAAGTGTATTTTTTTCCTAAAAATTGCGCTTGAAAGACCGCTGCGCAAATACCATGTGACAAAAAATATTGCAGCAACCGCCATTTTATTCTCTAGGGTCTCTGCTAAAAAATAATATATAATGTTTGGGGGTTCCAAGTCATTTTCTAGCAGAAAACACTGGATATTTAATTGTAAGCCACTAATGTGAGAAAGGGTTTAGTCTTTAAATGGTTAAACTTTCCTGATAGCCTGGAGATCATTGCTTTGAAAGAAGAAGATACATTGTTGTGTTTATTCTTCTAACTCTCAACAACTATCCAGGCAGCCTGTTTGTTACTTTTCTTCATTCTAAGTGGAAACAAATATCCCGGGAAGCCAGGCAGCCGGCCAAGTTTAACAGCTGTTTAAGCAGAGAACTCTCCGCTCTAGCTTCGCTGAATCTGACACGCTGTTTTAACATGGGGAGAGAAGGAACGGCAGTCACTCGCCAGGACACGTTTTCTGGTCGCCATGGCGACCTGGCGCCTGGGGTTTGTCGAGGCCTGGTTTAGCTTGATTACCTCACTACTTTATAGGAGATGCACTTTATTTGGAACTTTGGTTTTTCATTTATGGTCCTGTGTTAAAACCTAAAGAGATCCCGTCACAATTGGACGTGGAAGAACATGCTTTAAAATATTCTAATTTTGCAGTTTTACCTGTGAAATATATTTTCTCCTTTTTATTTAGAATTACTTTTGTACACTTTGTGTAAGGATGGCTCTTAGTGCTAAAAATCAGTCAGAAGCTCACTATATGGTCTAACCGTTACTGTCCTGACACCTACCTGAACTCTTGCTGACAACAAGCGGCCTTCCTGTGTTTTAGGGCTCACTGGGCATTTAGCTGCAGGTGGAAGGCACGGGCGCACCATCCAGCCCCACTGCCGCTATTGAGGCTGACAGCTGTTGCGGCTGCATGGGGCAGAGACGTACGCTCAGTGCACTTCCATTTAGGGCAGTGTGCGCCTAGGAACAAATGCTCGGAAAGCAGACTGCTTATGTTCCAGGCATTTGTCCCTGAGCGCATGCTGCCCTAAACGTACATACCACTAGATGCACTGCCCAGCCCTGTCCAGCTGCAGCAGTCACACTGTCATAGTTTGAGAGGCTGCCGACAGTGGGGTTGGACGTTGTATCTGTACCTTTCAGCAGGAACTAAACACTGGAGCCTTGTGCACCGGGGCTAAATGCTAAGGGGTAGATTTACTAAAACTGGTGCAGCTATGCATGGTAGCCAGTCGGCTTCTATCTTCAGCTTGTTCGATTTAAACTTTGACCATATAGCCTGGAAGCTGATTGGTTTCTATGAGCTGCACCAGATTTTGCACTTTCCAGTTTTAGTAAATAAGTGTACATGAGACCTAAATACCCAGGATTTTGTTTTAGATTTGGATAGGGTATAGAAGGGATAAAAATTGTTTTGCGGAGGAGAATTCCCTTATTTTCTGCCCTTGAGATGCGACCGGAAGCAAGAGAAAACCTCTCCAACGTGGGGGGAATTTTACTCTTTGATTAGTTTTCTCTGGATGACTCAACTGGGAGATTTCACCCAGCTTCCTATTTTTGGTGGCAACGCTTACATTTTGGATTGCTGGTCACCATGACAAATAGGAAGGGTCACAGACAGCAATAAGAACTTGACTGGGCTCTATCCCTACTCTATCCTAAACTAAAGTTTTGTTTATACATTTTAAAGTGGACTTCCACCCTTTTAAAAGTCAGCAGCTGCAAAAAGTGTAGCTGCTGACTTTTAATAATCAGACAGTTACCTGTCCCAGGCTCCAGTGATGCGGCCGCCTGCTGCCTCGCTCCTCTCCCCCTCCTCCACACGGTGCTGGCATAGCAAGTGTGGGCGCCCGGCATTGGCTTCAAAGCTGGGCGCGCACTGAGCATGTGCGAGCCGCACTGCACGTTATGAATGGCCAGTGTAACTTCTGGGACCTGTGACGTGTCCTAGAAAATTGTCGGGGGGGGGGGTGAGGTGAACTTCCTTTCAGCTCCACGGTGCCAGGAGAGGAAGTGTTAGCTGGATACCTGTAAAAAATAGGTTATCAGACCCCCCCCCAATAGTGGCATGTCAGGGGGTCACCTTCACTTAAAGTGGAGGTTCCACTTTTAGGTTGAACTCCGCTTTCAAGTGCTCCGAATGGCTACTTGCACAGTAGGCTTCCCATTGTGGCGTTTTAGTGCGCCCAGGAGGCACAGGAGAAGCAACCAGCCCTGTCAGTCTATGGCTGGCTGAAATATGCACTAAAGCACAGGGATCGGACGCACAGGGATTAGACTCCCCATGTGCAAAGGCCCCATGGGATACATTCAGGATTTGAGTCATTCTTTTTTTTATTTATTTTTTTCTCTTCAGTCATAAGGCCTCATACACATGGACATTTTTAGTGCCGCGCTTTTTAGCCTTTTTTTTGGCTCTCCATGTTATTCAATGGCCCCATAAAAATGCAGACGTTTTTGAGCTGTAGATGGCGTCAGCGTTAGTAAGCTGAAAGTAGAACCCACAGCCAACGCATTCTGTAGCTGTAGCGTTTGGCGTTTTTGC
Source organism: Glandirana rugosa (assembly GCA_018402905.1). Taxonomy (NCBI): domain Eukaryota; kingdom Metazoa; phylum Chordata; class Amphibia; order Anura; family Ranidae; genus Glandirana; species Glandirana rugosa. The sequence continues at coordinate 280,328 of BLSH010244832.1, read as the reverse complement.
CGCCGAGCCGGCAAAACGCTCACTAATGCTGTACCGACGTTAACTGGCATTTTTAGGTTAAAAAATAGCAGAGGAATGTTTTTTCAAACAAACCGGCTATTGAGGCCAACGCTCACTAACGCTCCCTAACGCTGATGCAAAACGCTGTCGAAATCGCATTTTTGACGCCGATTTTTTTTTTTCCCTGACGTTTTGCTTATTTTTAATACGCCCGTGTGTATGAGGCCTTAATGTTGCACAAGTGTAGATTCCTTTTTGGGAAATGGTTATTTCTCTTACGTTCACTGACAGACGCAGCTCTTCTTAAATGACACGTGGGTTTTATGTCGTCCTATCAGGAGTGACTAGGCAAAACAGATGCAAAAGCATCAGTGATAGGCTGGCCCCTCCCATGGGGGCCGTCCTCACCTGAGCCTATAAAACCCCCTGCTGGCCAATAGCATTCAGTTTTGTTTGCCTAGTGCAAAGGAGTTAACTGGGTTCCCTTATGGGACCTGCGTTGTTATGCTTTTATTTTCTCTATGAAAAAGATGAAGACTTCTATCAAGTAGCCGGCCTTGGCATAGAGCGGATATCACGAATCCAAAACTTTGCCCTGCCCGGCCACCTCCTGGCGACCTACCCTAAACTGACAGGGCTGCGTCGCTCAGGGCCCGTTCCGTGCGGGCGGCCTGTGGCTGTTGCCACTTGGGCCCTGTGTCTGGCTTTTGCCTTTCCAGTGGCCTTGGCCAGCAGCAATCCTTCCCGGGATAAGGGGGGAAAGTCTGCTTCAGGTGGCTACCCGCAACGCCCATCGGACTGGTGAGTGGACCCCTCCCCCGCCTTAGGGCGTGGGGAGCGGCATCCGGGGCAGTTAAAATTTAGCGTTAGCTTTTTCCCTGTCAGGGGTGCACCTAGTAATTGGGTTGTCCCCCTCCCCCCCCACCCCCAGGCTACCACCCTTCCTGTGGAGGGTTCGCCCTTTTAAGGACGCGGCGGATCGTCGCACGGAAATGGTGTCTAAGGCTATTTTTCAGGTAGCAGGTTTTGCTATGCAGCCAGCTCTGTCCTCAGCAATGTCAGCGCAGTCCCTTTTTGAGTGCCTCTCCTCAGTGTGCAAAAATTGGCATTGCAATTGTGCAAGGAATGAGTTGCATAAGGTGCAACACGCGGTGGAAGGCCTCCATTATCTCTGCAACTCCCTGCTGGACATCATGTCCATGCTGTCCAAAATTTCAGCTTTTGCCATAATCATCAGACGGGTGTTGTGGCTGAGGTCTTGGTCGGGTGATCAGGCGTCTAAGAAACGCCTCACTGACCTTCCCTTCCGGGGGGTCGTTTGTTTGGACCACAGCTGGACTAAATCATTAAGGATTTCACGGGGGGGAAGAGTCTCTTTCTTCCGGAACCCAAACGGCGAAATTTCGCCGGAGTCAGGGTCCCTCTTTTCCTGCGCAGAAAAAGTTTTTTCGTGCCTCAGGTACAGTCGGGGCGGGTTCCAAGTCCGGTAAGGCCCCGGCTGGGTCTGGTAAGAGAACCTGGCAACGAAAGCCCGGGAAAGCGGAGGATAAGCCTTCCTCAGCGTGACGGGTTGCCCCCCGCCCATATCTCGGGTGGGGGGCCGATTATTGGAGTATGCGGACTGCTGGACAGCTCACATCTCCGATCGGTGGGTCCTGGATGTGGTGTCCACCGGTTACCGGATAGAGTTCAAAGCTCTGCCCCCAGACAGGTTCTTTCCCTCAAACCTAAGACTTCCGCAGGGGCGTCTGGAGGAACTGTTAAGCGCGGTCCAGTCCCTCGCGGACATGGGTGTCGTGGTGCCAGTTCCACTGGAGGAGAGGTTCTGCGGTTTTTACTCAAACCTCTTTGTGGTGCCCAAAAAGGGCGGGGTCAGGCCGATTCTGGATCTCAAAGCTCTGAACTGCTTTGTCAAAGCACAGAAGTTCAAGATGGAGTCCATTCGCTCGGTCGTTGCTGCCCTGCATCAAGGGGAATTCTTGGCATCCCTGGACATCAGGGATGCCTATCTGCACGTTCCCATCTGTCAAAAACACCAGCGTTTTCTGCGTTTCGCAGTGGGAGACCTGCACTACCAGTTTGTGGCCCTACCGTTCGGTCTGGCCTCGGCTCCCAGGGTGTTCACCAAGGTGTTGGCACCGGTCCTAGCTCTGCTAAGACAGAGAGGTATCGCAGTGGTAGCATACCTCGACGACCTGCTCCTGAGGGCGGAGTCGGTAGTGTCCTTGGAGGAGGATGTGAGAATCACGGCTTCTACACTAAGGGACTTCGGTTGGCTCATCAACCTGCAAAAGTCCTCGCTAGCCCCCTCATGTCGCCTGGAATACCTCGGTCTGATTCTAGACACGGTGCAGGTGAAGGTGTTCTTGCCTCCCAACAAGCTATTGGGGCTGCAAGTGGCGGTTCGGACCCTACTGTTGCGCCGGAGGTCCTCCCTAAGGTTCTGCATGCGGGTGTTGGGACTCATGGTTTCGTCCTTCGAGGCGATACCTTACGCCCAGAGTCACACTCGGCTCCTGCAGACGGCGATTCTGTCAAGGTGGGACAAATCTCCCCTTTCTCTGGACAGACTGATCCGTTTGGACCACCAGACCAGGGGATCACTGACTTGGTGGCTCCAGGCTCCAGCACTGACTCTGGGAAAGTCTTTTCTTCCCCTCAACTGGTCGATTGTAACGACGGATGCCAGCCTGATGGGCTGGGGAGGGGTGTTGGGTCAGTTGTCTGCTCAGGGCCGTTGGTCAGATCAGGAAGCTCGACTTCCGATAAATGTGTTGGAACTGAGAGCGATCAGGCTTTGCTTGTCCCATTGGTCGACAAGGCTGCATGGCCTGCCTGTCCGGGTTCAGTCGGACAATGCCACAGCTGTGGCGTTTGTGAACCATCAAGGAGGAACAAGGAGTTCCGCGGCAGCTGCAGAGGCTGCTCTGATTCTCCGCTGGGCGGAACAACATGTCCCGGCGCTTTCCGCAATTTACATTCAGGGAGTGGAGAATTGGCAGGCGGACTTTCTCAGTCGCCAGACACTGGACCAGGGGGAATGGTCCCTGCATCCGAAGGTGTTTCGCCAGATTTGCTGCAAGTGGGGCACACCAGAGGTAGACCTCATGGCGTCCAGGTTCAATCACAAGGTCGAGACCTTCGTGTGCAGCACAAGAGATCCGTTGGCGGTCGCCACGGACGCGCTGCTGGCTCCTTGGGGTCGGTACCGGTAATATACCTCTTCCCTCCCCTGAAGCTGTTGCCTCGGGTTCTGCGCAGGATAGCTGCGGAGGGTATTCCGACGATCCTGGTCGCTCCCGATTGGCCTCGGCGCACTTGGTGCGCCGATCTGGTTCGGATGGTGGCGGACGCCCCTTGGCGGCTTCCGCTTCGCAAAGACCTGCTGTCCCAAGGTCCCATCTTGCACCCTGCTTTACCCTCGCTGGCTTTGACGGCTTGTCTATTGAGGCCCAGGTATTGAGGGATCGGGGAGTCGCTGACTCTGTAATCCCTACTATGCTTAAGGCACGTGAGTGCACTTCGCGCAAAATTTATCACAGGACCTGGAAAGCCTATATTGCATGGTGCGAAGCGGGGTATTGGAACCCTCGCTCTTATTTGGTGTCCAGGGTGCTGACTTTTCTGCAACAGGGCCTGGACAAGAGCCTGGCATTGAGTACGCTCAAGGGCCAGATTTCGGCCTTAACAGTCCTTTTTCAGAGACCTTTGGCTTCCCATTCGCTGATCTGCACATTTGTACAGGGTGTACGTCATGTGGCTCCCCAGTTTCGGCCGCCTCTGGCGCCATGGGATTTGAATCTGGTGCTCTCTGTTTTACAGAAACCACCGTATGAGAAGATTAGGGACATTCCCTTGTCCCTTTTGTCGCAGAAGGTTGCCTTCTTAGTGGCTGTCACATCCGCACGGCGGGTGTCGGAATTAGCTGCCTTGTCCTGCAAGTCCCCGTACTTGATCCTTCATAATGACAAGGCGGTGTTGCGACTTCCACCTTCTTTCCTTCCGAAGGTGGTCTCTTCTTTTCATTTGAATGAGGATATTATCCTTCCCTCATTATGTCCTCACCCTAAACATCCTAAGGAATTTGAGTTACACTCTTTGGATGTGGTGAGGGCCCTGCGGGTTTATTTGAGTGCTACAGCTTCCTTTCGGAAGTCTGACTCGTTGTTTGTGTTACCCGGGGGCTCCAAACAGGGTTCGGCAGCCTCGTCGGCTACCATTTCCCGTTGGATTAGACAGACCGTGACCCATGCGTATGAGCTTCGGGGCAAGGTTCCCCCTTTTCTGGTCACGGCTCATTCCACCAGGTTGGTCAGCACCTCCTGGGCGTTCAGGCACCAGGCTTCGGTGTCTCAGGTGTGCAAGGCGGCCACTTGGGCCTCAGTGCACACGTTACTGAGTTTTACAAAGTTGATGTGTCGGCATCTACGGATGCTGCTTTTGGCCGAAAAGTTTTGCGAGCAGCGGTGTGAGTGCGTCTGGCGCTCCCTGAGAGGGTTCTGTTGGGTACAGTTGTTGTTGTTTGCCCACCCCTCTAGTATTTGGCACTGCTTTGGGACGTCCCCACGTGTCATTTAAGAAAAGCTGCGTCTGTCAGTGAACGTAAGAGAAAAAGGGAGTTTATTATAACTTACCGTAAAATCCTTTTCTCGGAGTTCACTGACAGACGCAGCTCCCACCCCTCTGGTTTTTTTGTTGCACTGCTTGTGACAAACTGAATGCTATTGGCCAGCAGGGGGTTTTATAGGCTCAGGTGAGGACGGCCCCCATGGGAGCAGCCAGCCTATCCCTGATGCTTTTGCATCTGTTTTGCCTAGTCACTCCTGATAGGACGACATAAAACCCACATGTCATTTAAGAAGAGCTGCGTCTGTCAGTGAACTCAGAGAAAAGGATTTTACGGTAAGTTATAATAAAATCCCTTTTTTCCTTGTGAAAGCCTTTTTGCAAAATGAACAGCTTATGCAGTATTTTTTTTTTTTTTTCTTTTTTTATGACCTTTGGAACTACCAAACATTTCCTATTGACCTACCACATGCTTCCTGTATATTTTGGAGTTAGACTTCCTCTGTGTGTGTTTGTGTGAGTTTGTACTTCCCCTCAGCACATGATTGCAGAAGAAAGAAGTTGATTTACACTGAGTGCCAATACCCCCTGATTGACTGTTTGTACTGGAACTATAGTTTGTGGCAAAGACTGTCTTGCTCAGTTTTTTCAGTTTTACTGTACAGTTGAACAGCTGTATGTTTTTTCATGATAATGTAGATGCAAAAATCATACCCAAACTAGGGTTGCCACCTTTTCTTCAAGCCAAACCCGAACACTTTAGCGGTGGCATTTTTTTGGGAGTATACGCTATAAAATTGTAAAAGACCTGCTGCTTGCAGGGGGGGTTGTACTAAAAACGTAGATGTAATAGTACTTTTTTGTATGTCGACAAGTTGACATGTCATTTTGACTTTTTTGACTCGTTCTGTCAGAAACGGTGTTTGATATCAAGGTCATGTTTGTCAGTTAGTCCCCCATAACCGTGAGTCACATTTAGTTGAAGAAAGAAGACGTTAG
>BLSH010244832.1:221971-248514 GCA_018402905.1 Glandirana rugosa | reverse complement strand
AAAAAAAAAAAAAAAAAAAAAAAAAAAAAAGCTATAGGTGTATGGCCAGCTTTACAGCATAGAGACGGTTTGTATGAGACCCATCTGTGATGTGTTGGGTTTTTTTTTTGTTTTTTTTTTTAATGGGAGTTAGGGACTTTAAATGAGGCATGCATTTGGAAGGCAAACATAGCATATCTGTAAAAAATATTTTATTGATACATTGTCTGTAGACAGAATAAAATCATTATATACGTCAAATGTGATTGCAGAAGTAAATTCATATATATACATGTGTGTATTGAGATATATGATTCATAATGGCTAATATTAACCTGTTGAAATATTTGTATATCATAGTATCTAGCAGCATATCCATTCATAATGTGATCATAATGTAAAATTCATATTCAATAAAAAATACTTAAATAGACATGATGGTACAAGTAGGTTGATATATAATTGTTACACATGATTTGTAGTATCATAAGGCTCAACGCGTTTCGTGGCCAGACTGCCACTCATCAGGAGCAAGTGCGTGAAGAATGTCTAAAAAGTATACAAATGAACAATGGGTCAAGCTCAGCTAAAGAATGTAAGGAAAGAGGGAGTTGTATAACCTCCACCCATATTTACGAGTATACTAGGAATATGGAGTGTGCCAGCGAGTGCTGAGGCAGGCTGAGAACATTGTCCGGCATGGGAGCTGAGGCGGTATATAGCAGTGACACAGCGACGGATAATTCCATTTGTTTGAGATGTGGCTGGAATGGTGGTCCCCACCAGATGATCCAAGGGGATGTATCATTCATCACCCAAAGTGTCTATGAATAAATATATATAGTGTATTGATTAAGTGCATCTCTAAAAGGTGATTTAGCTGATGAGGGGATGGAACATTGCTAGTACAAGAAGGTAATCGTGATAAAGTAGGAAGTATTTTGATAATAGATAAGTCAAGACATGGATAGAAATCCAAACCTAGGTAGTGTGCAAATGGAATAAGTGTGCCCGAGCTCCAGAAGGGAGTTCCAGTGGAATAGAAAGAACTTATCACCCATGAAGGTTATGGCAAGAAGAAAATAGAACTACCGAATGTATTCCCTTCAAGAGGAAGTAAACCCTGATTCCCCTGCAAAGTAGATGCATAATGGGCTACTATGCATCGCATAGTAGCCCATTATGTGTCAATTACCTGGAAACGAAGCCCGCGATGTCCGGTGCTCTCTCCTGTGCTGGCAGCGTCCATCTTCTGCCCCTCTTCCTTCCGGGGCCACGTTCTCTGGCTCTGTGACTGGCCAGAGTCGCGTGACATCACTCCCGCGTGCATGCACGTGGGAGCCGCCAGTCACGGCACGATCACAGTGAAGAAACGGCACGGAGGCCGTTTCTTCACTGCGCATGTGCCGAAATGCCGTCGGCACATTTAGTACACTGCATATCTCCTGACCCGTGCAGGTTTGGTAGATATGCAGGACACCTACAGGCAAGCCTTATTATAGGCTTACCTATAGGTTAAAATGGTTGTCACGGGTTGACAACCACTTTAATTGTGTGAGAAAATGTTCAAAGATGGTACACAGTAACCACATCCACAAGCCAGACAGGAGTGACCATGCCTGAAAAGGAGGAGTATAAATACTCTGCTGTGATTGATAATAAACCGCCAACGTCCGATGAAGTTTGCTATTTAATTATCTCTACTGTACTATAGTTCTTGTTGGAATGGAGAAGAACACGATTACCTTTTGTGCTTAATGGGAGCAGATTACTTTAGTCCTGGATATTCTGTGTGATAAACTGAGCTTGAACTCCTTTTGTTTATGCAGTTAATTATAAGATTGAAAGTATTCATGAATCTTAACTCTTGGGCCAGCCATACACGGTGCAAATTTCTTTCTTGCGACCACGGGTTGCAGGAAAGACATTTGCTTGATGTTTTTTTTCCCCGACCAACACGCAGTGTTGACGCAGGAATCCCACCTGCCGAGTCATTGTGTTCTCCCAACGGGGGAATTGCAAGTAAAATCCAGCAGGCTGGTTGTACCCAAGTTGATCGATCAACTTGGTACATTCAGCCTGACCGTTCATGGTTCGAATCACAAGGAACCGGCTGAGATTCAAACAGTCTATGGCAGGCTTGATGCTGTATATTTGGAATGTGAGTTCTTGAAGGAACTTGCATTCCTAATATATCATGTCATAACATCCCTTTAACATATGATGTTAAAAAATACGAACAGTCATAAAAAAAAACAAAAACATTTTAAGTGTTAACATCTGTGGTTGAATAAGGTATAGTTTGTGTAGATCCAGCATGTTTTAGGTTTATATAGAACATTTGGGTAAACTGGCTATGTGCAATGCCGCCTTGGTAGTCACACAAAACAAAAAACTCCTCTAAAGCGTGAATATTGAATTTTATTTATTTTTACCTTTGACTGCTGATACCCACATACTCTACACCTCATTTATCTCAAGCTTGAAATTGAAAAACCTTTGTCTGTTGCGAAAACCAAAACAATGGACTGTGTGGCAGCCCAAAATGAACTGCTCTCTGTACAGAAATAAGTCTTTGTTTGCTTGGTGATCTGCTGACCAAAGTTGTCACAAAAGCCATGCTTTGTTTGCCCGCCACACATCGTGATGTCACCTCAGCATTCAGGTTGGTGTGTGTGTGTATGCATTTCTTGGTCACCTTAACCACATATTCCTACTCTTTGTATATCTTGCTGACCAGATTATTTTTTTTTCTGAAGATATCAATTTCATACTAAATAGCTTTGCTTCTGCTTTTATTTGAGACAGACCAGGAAGGCATTTGGTGGAAATTTTCAAAACCATTGAATATAAACAGACACACTGTGTTTATATGTATTATATTATCCACTTAACATGCTTGTTAAGCCACTCTGACCTCATACTATCTGCTATGCGTCCTAATCCTGTGTCCCCCGTGTGTGTGATTTATGAAAAAAATAAGATTATACCTCATTTCAGAGCGGCGCTCACGTAACCGGCCGGTTCTCTCCTCTCCGTCTGACAGCTGCAGCGGGAAGGGCCAAGATTCCCCCCCTGACATCAGCCAGGAGGAGAGAGCAGGCCGGTCATGTGAGCACCGCTCTGAAATGAGGTATAATCAGAATATATATTTTTTTATAAATCATATTAAAAAGGGAGACACAGGATTAGGAGACAGAGTGGATAATATGAAAATGTACATGTTTGTTTCTGTGGCAGGAGGGGTGGGGGCGGGCACTGTTATGAGCTGACAGGTAGGGAGGGGGGAGAGCAGACAGAGTTGCGGATGACGGAGGCACGTAAACTGACCATGGTGTCAGGGCTCAGCAGCCATGATAAACCGTGGTACGTTTACAGAGGGAGGGGTTGAAACTGGCAGGATCAGCCAGGTGTTGGGGCCAAATCACACAGCACAAGCACTGTGCTGTATAACATGCTTTAAAGGGAAAGGATCCATTTTTATTTTATTTTTTTATAGGGCCCTCCTGTGCAGAATCACGTGTATATGTACATGATACCGCCTAGGGGGCACGCGTGCAACTTCTGCTGTGATTACTCACAGCAGAAGCCGATATACCAGGCAATGAATGTCCATCGGCACCCGCCGATCATCGGGTAGAGACCTAGAATGGATGGAGAGGTATGTATGTATGGGAAGTGATGGATTTTGTGATGGAATTAAAATCGATCACTTCCTTTAGTAAAAGCACCTCACACAGTACACAAAAACACAAGCTAGGCACGCATTTAACCCTTTTCCTGCCAGTGTCATTAGTACAGTGACATTTTGCATATTTTTCGCACTGATCACTGTATTAGTGTCACTGGTTCCCGCAAAGTGTACCATTACTAGTATAAAAAAAAATAAAAAATTGAAGTATATATACCGTAGTTTGTAGACACTATAACGCTTGTTGGAATTTTTTTTTCCAAAAATATTTAACAGAATACATATTGGCCTAAATTTAGAAAGAAATTTGGATTTCTCTAATTTCTTATTGGATATGTTTTATAGCAAAAAGTAAAAAATTATTTTCTCTTATTCATTGGCAGGCACAGCGCTTCCTTATTCAGAACCATAGGGTTTTACCACTCCCTACAGGAGTAGTACACTAGGCAGAGAAAAGACTTTGCTACCCCTATGGGCAGTCCTAGGTGGCATACATTCCTCTCTCTGCTATAAGCTTTCAGTTTTTTTCTGCCTAGTCAGGAGTAAGGACCTAATTCCCTGCTGGGATCTCTGGTCCTAGCGAGTTTTTTTTTCTTTTTTCCTGTGAGATCTACAATCAACTGCCGGACTGGGCAACGGGTTGGATTGTATAGATCCAGCGGTCTTCCCAGTCTGGCCAGTGAACGCGCGCAGACCACAGCTCCGCACTAGATCAGCCACGACCTAGCCCCACTGGACGGGGGCTGGCCAGAGAGTTAATTGCCTCGCGAAAGCCCCCCATTTCGATGGTGAGGACTGAGGAGGTTCTGTCTAGAGTGGTTCCCGCCCGGTTCCTGGTATGATTATATGTCCCCCCCCGTGGGTTTGGGAGTGGACGCGGGCCCCTCCCTGGGTCGGTCCAACCTGCGGGATCCCCTCCCTCCCTCAGACCCCCTCTCCCTGGGGTTGGTGGTCCTTGTGGGTACTCCCACCCTTCGTCCCCCCTCCATACCTCCATATGGGGTAGTGTGATGTGGTGGTTGGTGTTAGGGACTAGTGTCAGGCAGGGTGCTGGTGGGGGGGGGGGCGTCGCCGATGGCTGTGCTTACCGGTGGGGGGGCACTTGGATGCCTCTGGGGGTCTGGTGACCAGATCCCCTTTCCTCATGTAGCTTTTGGTTGGGCTCCTGGAATTCCCCCTGGATCCTCGGGAGCCTCGTGAGCGTGGCTGGTGGCCATTTTCCGTAGCTGGCGCCATTTTCTTGCTGTCAGCATGCTTTCCTATGGCCAGCAGCATTTTAGCTGTGGGAGCTCCTCCTTTTACCCCGGTGCTGACTCGTGGGTTGTCTTATTTTTTGGACGCTACATGTGATCAGGGCTACATCTGAGGCAGCAGGTGCGACGATGGTGAGTCTGGTGGGGTCCCTTCCTCTCTCTGCAGGCTGCAGGCTGTGGGGTGTCCTGGTGAGCTGGTGGTTTTTCCATAGCAGTGGTCGCACTAGGGGAGGTGGGTCCCCCTTCATCCCCTATAGAGTCTCAACAGCAGGTTTTCCCACCTGACCCCCTCTGAGGCCCTCGGGGTCTCAGCCATCCTTTGACGCACTAAAGGCGCTCCATTGATCTCTATGCTGACTGTTTCAGCAGTGGTGCCTAGGCGTGTATTGTGGCCATTTCAAGGCAATTGTCTGTTTGGGGCTACCCTGGTTGACATCATTAAGAGTGTCACACGGGGGGGGGGGGGGTAGAGTACTAAAAAGGGAAAGGAGCCTCGTCGCAGATGTGGCCCTTCCTTCTCGGCTCACAAAAGGTTTTTTCGCCCCTCAGGGTCCACTTACAAGGGTTCAAAGTCTTTAAAGCCCTCCTCAGTAGGTTCCAAGCCACCCTGGTCTGCAAGCCAAGAGCGGGTTTCTCTAGACCTGCTGACAAGGCCCCTTCGGTATGAAGGTACGCACTCACCCGTGTCTGGGGTGGGGGGACGTCTTCGCTGGTTTCCGGGCCCGTGGACCTCTTTGATAAATGACAAGTGGGTCCACAAAGTGATTTCCAATATGTATCTGTTCCCGGACCACTTGCAAGACCTGTTGCTTCAGGGGGTGGTTGTCCCGGTTCCAGTGTCAGAGCGTTTTTAGGGATTTTATTCAAATCTGTTCACGGTCCTAAAGAAAGGGGGCAGAGTACGCCCAATTCTGGACCTCAAGGCCCTGAACTGCTTTGTGTGGGTTTGGAAGTTCAGAATGGAGTCCATTCTCACCGTGGTGGCATCTTTGTCAGGGGGTCTTTCTTGCTTCTATCAAGGATGCTTACCTGCACATTCCAATATGTGCCCAACACCAGCAATTCCTCTGCTTTTCTGTGGGAGGGGAGCACCATCAGTTTGTGGCATTACCCTTTGATCTCGCCTCCGCTCCTTGGGTCTTCACAAAAGTGTTGGCCACGGTTCTGGCGTTTGCTGCGCCAGTGAGGGATTGCAGTTTTGGGCTACCTGGACGACTTCCTTCTGTGAGCTGAGTCCTCTGCTACCCTAATGGGCGATGTGGAGATTGCTATTCAGAACCTGAAAGTTTGATTAGCTTTTAAACTACCAGAAGTCTGCTCTGATTCCAGCCAGAAAATTGGATTATCTGGGCCTGACTCTGGATTCAGCTCTGGCCAGAGTGTTCCTTCCTCTGGACAAACTCCAGAATTTGCAGGCTGAGATTCATCTACTGCTGCCCAGCAGCTGGGCATGCCTGCTGACTTGCATGTGGGTACTGGGCCTGATGGTGTCTACCTTTTTGAGTCGGTTCGGTTTGCACAGTTCCATACGAGACCCCTGCAAAAGGAGATCTTGGTTAAATGGGACAAATGTCCGGGGTCTCTGGACAATCCGATTCGGCTGAGCTAGAAAACCAGGGGGTCCCTGGTCAGGTGGCTTTTCTCTCTGGCTCTTCAGCAGGCAAATTCTTTCTTCCCTTGTATTGGACAGTGGTCACCACTGGTGCCAGTCTGTCCGGTTGGCGAGGTGTCCTGGGCCTAAACTCTGATCAGGGTCATTGGACGCTGGAGGAATCCAGACTGCCGATCAACATCTTGGAACTTTGGGCGATCAGACTATGTCTGAATCATTGGACAGATCGACTTCAGGGGCTCCCGGTATGGATTCAGTCAGACAATGCCACGGCAGTGGCCTATATCAATCAGCAGGGAGGAACAAAGAGTGTGTTGGCGGCCCTGGAAGTAGCCGGGATCCTCCGGTGGACAGAACGCTCCGTTCCAGCCATCTCCGACGTCCACATTCCAGGAGTGGAAAACTGTCAGGTGGATTACCTTAGTCGACAGGAGTTGGACCACGGGGAGTGGTCCCTTCACCAGGATGGATTTCATTAGGTAGGTCTTTGATGGGGCACTCCCGAGGTAGATCTGTTGGCGTCCTGGCTCAACAGAAAGGTACAGTGGTTTGTGGCCAGGTCTCGGGATCCTCTGACAGATGCCACAGATGCTCTGGTGGCCCCATGGGGCCAGTATCGTCTGATCTACGCCTTTCCTCTAAAGTTTCTGCCGTGGCTTTTGCACAGGATCGAAAACCAAAGGGATTCCGGTCATTCTAGTGGCTCCGGACTGGCCTCGTCGGTCTTGGTACCCCCACCTGGTCGCCGACGCCCCTTGGCGGCTGCCTCTCAGGGAGGATCTACTGTTCCAAGGGCCGATCTTCCACCCTGCTTTACAGTTGCTGGCTTTGATGGCCTGGCTGTTGAAAGCCATGTGCTGAAGGATAGAGGTTGCCTGCGTCGGTGGTAGCTAAAAGCTAGGAAGTCTACCTCCTAGGAAGATCAACCACTGGACATGGAAAGCATACATTTCATGGTGCGAGCCGTGGTGTGACCCTCGTTCCTTTTCTGTGGCTCTGATTTTGAGCTTTCTTCAATGGGGTGTCGCGCAGAATATGGTCTCGAGTACAATCAAGGGCCAGGTGTCGACCTTGGCGGTCTTCTTTCAGCATCCCCTGCTTTCAGTTCTCCATAAGCCTCCCTTTGAAAGTATTTGGGAGATTCCCCTGCTTACTCTCTCAGAAGGTGGCCTTTTTGGTGGCTATCACCTCTGCTCCGGGGTGTCGGAGCTAGCGGCGTTAACTTGTCGTATGCCTTACCTGGTGGTCCATAAAGATAAGGTGGTTCTTCACCCTTGTCTGTCGTTCCTTCGTAAGGTAGTCTCTGATCTCCATGTGAATGAAGACCTTGTGTTGCCTTCTCTGTGCCCTAGGCCAAAACATCCTTGGGAATTTGCCTTGCATGCCCTGGATGTAGTTTGGGCGATTCGGGTGTAATTGGCAGGCACTGAGCCTTTCCAGAGGTCAGACTCGCTGTGATCACGGATGGGCCAAGAAAGGGGCTGTTCGCTTCTTCTGCGACCATTTCTAGATGGATCAGACCAACAGTGACTCCGGCCTATTCTATCAGGGGTCAGGTTCCTCCTTTCCCTGTGTCTGCTTGGGCGCTTAGTGCTTCTTGAGACTTGTGTCAGTGGCGCAAGTTTCTACAAAGTGGATGAGCTGGCATCTGTGGATGCCTCTTTTGGTCGCAAACTTTTGCAAGCTGTTTAGAGGGTCTATTCCTCTAGAGGGTGTTTTGTTCAGGTTAGGCTCCAGTTGTTGTTGTTGAGCTCCTGTCACCTGTTTGGCTCTAGTGTTAGCCTTGGGATTTTTTGGTTGCCCAACCCCTCCATGTTTGGCACTGCTTTGGGACATCCCTATGGTTCTGAATAAGGAAGTGCTGTGTCTGTCAATGAATGAAAGAGAAAATAGTTTTTTTGACTTACTGTAAAATCCATTTCTCTGAGTTCATTGACAGACACAGCACTCACCCCTCTAAGGAGTTTTGATAGTTCTGACTGAAGGACTATAGCAGAGAGGGGAATTTTATACCACCCAGGATTGCCCATTGGCGTAGCCAAGTTTTTTATCTGCCTAGTGTCCTACTCCTGTAGGGGGCGGTATAACCCTATGGTTCTGAATAATTAAGCGCTGTGTCTGTCAATTAACTCAGAGAAACTGATTTTACAGTAAGTCAAAAAACTTTTTTTTTTTTTTTTTTACAATTGTCAGTCTTCAATTCTGGTCTCTGGTCACCATGGCAACTGGAAAAAGTCCACAAGCAATGAGACTTCCTGCCCATTAGGTACCTTACTAAGCGGTACTAATCATGTCTTGCTTTCTGGTACATACTACCAGAAAGCAAGACCTGGCTTCTACTATTCTGTGTCATTTGACTTAATTTCATTACCTGTGGCATAGTGCCATGTGTCTGGGGAATCTATATTTGATTGCTTTATAGCGGCAGTAAATATGGTTGCTGTTGGGAAGAGAGGTAGGTAGGTAGAGAATAGTATACATATTGTGGCCGAACAGGGGAGGGGGGCTTTATATATGACTACTGTGAATCTGTAACATGCATTTTTAAGGGTCGCCTATTTATACTTTATTTCAAACTGTGTCTTAATATTAACCTATGAAATAACATAAGGTTTATGTATGACATCCTGCTCCATTATTAGATTGCCATGACAAGTGTGTCGCTTTAAACACTGCTTCTTGCCTTGTTAGCCAGTATCTTTTTTTTTTTTTTCCAGACTTCATGCATGGATTGCAGAAATATCTTCTGTGGATCATGTCTTCAGCAACTAAATGATGGCCTACCTCTTTGTCAGGTGTGCCGGAGGATACGTTCCACTTCCTTTACCCGGGATGAGTTATTAAAGCTAAAAGTAAAAGATCTTCGAGACTACTTGTCCATGAGAGACATACCCACTGACCTATGTCGTGAAAAAGAAGATTTAGTACAGCTTGTTTTGGGACTGAGGCCCATGCCCTACCCAGATGTGACTATTGTTCCCCCAGTTTTAATTAGACAGGGCAGCCACAGAGCAGGAAATGGCTCATCTCAGACACAGCCAACACAAGACATTCCAACGGTAAGTGGTCAAGTTCGCTGCACTATAGTTCTCTTCTTGTGTACCTTTTTAATTGCATTCATACACAGAAAAGTATTTATCTATATACTTATCAGTTGGTTTTGGAAGGTTTGAACTGGCTGAAATTTCTATGTAGCTGTGATTTTAACAATACTTACATATTATGTACCAGGAACAATTTACTACTGATTTACTGAACTGTTCATGCATTCTAAGTTTTTATTTTACTTGCTGCTTATCAGTGAATGCTATTTTATAAAACGAATGGGTGGAATATATAAAAAATCAGGGATTAGGTGGGACACCTATCAAACTAGTCAAGATCTGGGATTGGCCCTGGAAATCCAGTAAAAACGCCCATAAAAATAGGCATAACCATGTCTGGAGATGGTTGTCGAATGGATGGAATCTGCTCCTGCAGGTCTGATCCTGCATCTTATTATGGAAATGCTGTGAAATGTAGAAAGCGGGGTGACTCTGCAAAGTCTTTACCCTATGATGTATAAAAATGGGTAACACTGTGTAAAGTATATGCAACAGTAGCAATCTGCATCCCTTTTAGGCTGTTATTCGAAGGTTATCTGTTATGATGCAGTTCATAGTCCTTGACAAGTTACAAAAATGTCTCTTCATTTTAGTACCTACAATAACTTTTTTGTGGTATAAGTTGTTGACCTCTCGAACCAGAGACATCCCCGTGTGAATGATAATGGCTACTACTTTCTTTGTCGCTCTCATCTGCTGTGATCATCACAAATGCACAGCACAACACAGCATTGTTCCAGCTTCCTTGATTTTGCTACTTCAGCCTGATAGCACTCATTTCATGCTTGGTAACCCATAAAGTGTAGCACTGAGCTGTTCATATCTTGTTTACAAAGATTTGCCATTGATTTGCTGTGAGCCATATCTAGGTGCTGAATAACACACTTCATCAATGCTGAACTCCATGCAGAAATAAGACGCATAACTAATTCAGCTCTTTAATCATTAATATAATACAGCCCAAGAAAGCAATCTGTTGTGTTGCAGTGCAGAGAGCATGCTAACAGGAGGAGATGTGATACATGTATGAGCTCCATCAGTTGCTTCTTCTCCTTTCACTCTCCACTTACTGGCTGGGAATGTGGAGGGTGCTTGTAAGTGAAAGTGAAATTGCAGCAGCAAAAGATCAGGCCCCCCTCTTCAGACTGATAGGGGTGTGCTGTGTGGCAGAGTTGTGTACATCTCAGGACTGGATGGACAGATACACAACTCCTTTGGAAGTGCCCATATATGTATTTCATCAGTGTTTTTGGTGGTTTGGCTAGCCTCCAGCAAAGGGTCTAAAAGTCATACTGTCAGCACGGTCTTTGTTCGGTTTAGGGTAAAAATGAAAGTAAAGCCTCGTACACACAGTGCGACTGTCGTACGACCGCACGTTTAACTTTTGCCCAAAATCCGCTGTTGTGTCTAGCGTAAGAGTAGGTTCAGGTGCATGTGATTTGTTAATTAGGATTGTAGGTTTACACGAGTGGACACTTCTGGGCATTCCTGACTTCTGAGCATGCGTGTTTTGTACGTACAGCTTTTGTTCCAACTTCTCTGTACACACGGTACAACAGTGGTACGACACCTTATTGTACAACAAAAGTTTTCTAGTCTGCTCATTCAACCACTGTTGTACGACTGTCGCACGTCGGCTGTTGTAATCTCGTGTACGAACGGTCGGATGATCGTACAACAAGCTGTTGTGTACGACCGTCACACCGTGTGTACAAGGCTTAAGAGTATGTCTGAAGGCTGTGGGTATCATTTTATGTGCTTTGGTAAAACTGGATTTTTGTACTTGCCTGTAAAATCTGTTTCTTGGAGTACAACACGGGACACAGCAAGCTTTAATAAACATGGCTGCCTAGGTTATGCAACACCTACAGTTGAATGGACACTGGCAAACAAAGACAGGAAGTCCTCCCCTATATAACTCTGCCTCCCTGGGAGAGCAACAGTTTTGTGGCGGGCAAGGTTTCCCAACAGGAGGGGAGGGACCTCTGTGTCCTGTGATGTACTCTAAGAAATGGATTTTACAGGTAAGTGCAAAAATCCAGTTTTCTTTTTCAGACATCACGGGACACAGAGTAGGCTTTAATAAACATGACTAATTGGGATGTCCCAAAGCACTGCTCACAAAAGGAAGGAAGACACAACCTCCACAGCCAGGTCTAAAAAGCTACACAGCCACCTGCAAGATATCATGACCAAATGCAGAATCATCAGCAGCAATTATATTCATCCTATAAAAACTTGTAAAAGTGTAAATCGGAGACCAAGTTAGAGCCCTGCATACCTGTTCCACTGAGGCCTGATGGATAGCCCAAGAGACCCCTTCACCCCTAATAGAGTGGGCCATCAATCAAAATGATGGATTTCTTCCCTTCAAGCCATAGGCTCGAGAAATTAGCTGCCTAATCCAACTTGAAATGGTCGACTTAGTAGCCCGCTGACCTTTTCTTGGTCTTTCTGGAAGGACAAATGGTGAATTTGACTGCCTAAATGCAGCAGTCAATTTCAAATACACCTTTATAGCCCGCACCACATCCATCTTGTGAAGGGCCCTGTCCATTGGCGACTTGGACCAGGGAAAAAAAGCCGGAAGTGTCCATAGACTGTCCACCGGCAGGTTAACCATGTGGAAATACCAAGCCCTCCTTGGAAAAGTTGGTGTGACTGGCATTCCCTTCACCCAGATCCTGCACAACAGACGTGGAACAAGCTAAATCGGAGGAAAGTCATATTGGTGAGAACTGAGCCCAAGGAACATCTGTTGCCAATGCCTGCAGATCCCTGGTCCAGGACACAATCCACCCCAGCTTCGTACTGAATCTGGATGCGGACAGATCCACATCTGTCATTCCCCATCTTTGACAAAGTACACTTAACACCTCTGGATGGAGGAACCACTCCCCTGAAACCAATCACTGATGACTTGGAACATCTTGTCAATTTTCCACTCCTGGAATGTGTACTGCAGACAAAGCGGGGGCATCAATCTCTGCCCAGGACACAATGTGATCCACCTCTTCATGGGCTGCATGACTCCTGATGCCCCCATGGTGATTGACATGCCACTGCCATAGCATTGTCCAACTAGACTCTTACAGGAAGGCCCTGCAACTGTTCTACCCAATGCAGAAGTACCAGGCGAATCGCCAGATTTTCAGCATATTGATGGGCAGCAATCTTTCCCGTGGAGACCAAGTCCCCTGCACTGAAATGACCCATCACACCTCCCCATCCTGACAGGCTGACATCCTCTTAGGTGGCCGTTAGGAACCCAGTGGTAGCCACTTTGGAACCGCAGGTTCCACAAGCGGGAAACCATCTCTAATAAGGAGCTCACAAAGGCTTTCAGAGCGCGGGAGACACTCTGACCCTGAAGCTCCACAGGCTCTGAATCCCCTGAAGAGGAATCTACCATCTGACCACCTTCAAGCTCCACATCCTCTGCCTCTTTCTCGATATCCACTCATCCTAGCAAGTTTTATTTCTAAACCTGCTAACACGGTCACTGAGTCCTCCTTTGATACATAAGATGTTCCTTCAGTAGCCACTAGACCAAACATGGGCTCTGAAACACGTGCCATACCTGGACCCTGAGTGAAAACTAAAACCAGCAGAACTTAGTCCAGCATCCTCCAGACCTGACAACGGCAGCCATGTGCCCCTCCAAGCAGTGCTCCCTCCTCCACGCATCCTGTTATACATAACAAGCATGCTGAACAAACTTAGACCATGCAATCCCAATCAGCCCGGGACGATAATTGGCCGAAAACAATCAAGTGTCCCAGAAATGACACCCCCAGCGGCCAGTGTCCTCTTTCCCACAGGTGTCACATCTACTGGTAGACTGATATACACTGCCCTGTGTAGCAAAGAAATCATCAGGCTAGCTTACCTGCAACCATCCACAATGCCCATTATTCTGTGCCCTGCCACGTGCATGCGCTCCTGCTTTCCACGGATGCACTTCTCAAGTTAAAATGAAGAGAAACCCTGATGGGGAAGCCCAATATCCTTGCCAGAGCTTAGCAGAGATGGAAGACTCCTTACAAATTCCAGATTACTTGCAGAAAATTCAGGAACCCAAAGCCTCATCAGCAAGCAGAAGCTAGCTAACAACCTGCCTGAGAGCACAGACTAGGAACCAGTGCCCTTTAGTGAGGAGATCTGGAACGGACCGTCAACACTGCCGGGGGAAAGCCTTCTAAGACTAAGGTAATCTGGGACTCTCCTTTCCTGCCACAGGATACAATCTTCACTTATTGCAGTGGACAGTGTCCAACAGACCCTCAGGGACTCAACACCACCCCCCCTCCCCCTTTCCACCCTTTACAGGGGTCCACTGCCCTGGACCTGTATAGCACCCTGATGGAAAATGCCTTGGTCAGTTACTACTGCACAGGGTTCTGTGCATGCAGGGTCCAGCACTGAAAGGTCACACTACAGGCAATCCCCGTGAATCCGTCTGTTGCACCTGGGCCCGTGTAACAATCATTTCAGTGTCAAAACTGCAGGCATTAACATGGAATGCCAATCTTTTGATCTGTACAGAAACCATTGATAAACTGGCAATGCTTGTGCAGAGCACTGTACACCAGTGATCATCACCTTCTGACACTGACAAAAATCTGATGTTCTTGTAGGTAGTTGTGCTTATATAGAGGAGGACTTCCTGTCTGTCAGTGTCCATTCACCTGTAGGTGGCACAGATAGCAATGCTTATTAAAGTAGCTGTAAACCCGATTTAATGAAATTTGAGCTGGGCAGATAGATCTGCAGTGTTTTATTATCTCTCTTCACAGCACTAATTCCCATAGCTGTCTCTTGTTTTGTTCTTCGGTTATCAGCCTGACAAATTCTCCGTCACATAACATGAAAACAGCCGGAGTTTGGTGTTGGGGAGGAGCTACAAATATATTAGCACAGTGCTCAACCATACAAAGAAAAGAGCTGAAAGTAGTTTTAAAGGCTGAAGGTTTTTTTTATCTTAATGCTTTCTATGCATTACGATAAACCACCTGTGTGTAGCAGCCTCCCCAGCACCCCCCAGTTACTTACCTGAGCCCCTTATCTCTGCAGCGATGTCCGCAAGTGTCTTCGCTGTCCCAGACACTCCTCCTGATTGGCTGAAACACAGCTGTGGCACCATTGGCTACCGCGGCTGTCAATCAAAATCAGTCAGCCAATCGGGAG
Organism: Glandirana rugosa; assembly: GCA_018402905.1. Lineage (NCBI taxonomy): Eukaryota > Metazoa > Chordata > Amphibia > Anura > Ranidae > Glandirana > Glandirana rugosa. The sequence goes on along the minus strand of BLSH010244832.1, from coordinate 233,688 downwards.
AGAGGGGGCGGGCCAGGTCTGGGCTCCGTGTCTGAATGGATACACGGAGCTCTGACTCGGCTCGGAATGCCCCCTGTAGCAAGCTGCTGGCTGAGGGGGCACTTACCAGAGGGAGGGGCCAGGAGAGCAGAAGCGGAACCTTAGAAGGGGAGGATCTTGGCTGCTCTGTGCAAAACCAACTGCATAGCGGAGGTAATTATGTGTTTTTTATTTAAAAAAAAAAAAAAAAAAAAAGCCTTTACAATCACTTTAAAGTCTGTACCTATGAGGAGTGGGGATGTGTGCATTTTCTCCAATCCGCTTTCTTGGCTGTATGCCCAGGCTTCAATGCAATGTTAACTAGGAAGAGAAACTCCTAACTCGAAGAGCACTTTCTAAAGGATATATACAGATGAAGACAGCAGATATACATGTAAAACTTATGTAGGGAGATTTGTTTCATCCCTGTGTATCATCTGAGGTTTTTCACTTCACTGGGTATATGTGAGGGTTTACGTCCACTTTTTAAAGCATACTCTGTGTCCCATGCAAAAAAGAGATGGCCCCTAAAACAGAGTACAAAAAGGACAAGTGTTTTGGCAGCAAATTCATGTTTCTATAGGTAAAAGAAAGCCGACAGCTCGATATTCTGAAATGAATGAGTTTATTAAGCCAGGTGTAGTACAAAATAATATAGGTCTTATGTGTTTCAGCGTGTAGCCTTACTCATAGTCGTTCATGTTTTGTTTGATTGTAAAGCATACCTGAAAAGCGAGACTCTTTCATGAAATAAAATATATGTAGAAAGAAATTAGGAAAGAAACATGGGAGTTGTTGCTGCTTAACCACTTCAGCCCCGGAAGGATTTCACACTTTAAGACCGGAGCCCTTTTTGCGATTCGGCGCTGCGTCGCTTTAACTGACAATTGCGCGGTCGTGCGACGTTGTACCCAAACGAAATTTGCGTCCTTTTTTTCCCACAAATAGAGCTTTCTTTTGGTGGTATTTGATCACCGCTGCGTCATTTCTGATCGCCGCTATAAACAAAAGAAGAGCGACAATTTTGCAAAAAAACCCAAATTTCTTACTTTTTGCTAAAATACAAATCCAAAAAAAAAAAATATAAAAAAACTTTTTTTTTTACATCGGTTTTGGCCGATTTATATTCTTCCTCATATTTGTGATAAAAAAAATCGCAATCTGCGTTTATTGATTGGTTTGCGCAAAAGTGGTCGCGTTTACGGATGATAATTTTTGGGGTTTTTATTTTTTTTTTATTTTTTACTAGTAATGGCGGCGATCTGCGATTTATAGCGGTACTGCGATATTTCAGCGGACATGTCGGACCATTTTGACACTTTTTTGGGACCATTGGCATTTATACAGCGATCAGTGCTATAAAAATGCACTGATTACTGTGTAAATGCCATTGGCAGTGAAGGGGTTAACCTGCATGGGGGGCTCTAAGGGTTAACTGTGTTCCCTGGGCGTGTTCTAACTGTGGGGGGACTGCCCTAACAGGAGAAGGGAAGTGATCACACCTTCCGTGTAGAGGAAGGCTGTGATCACAGTCCTTCCCCCTCTCACAGAATGGAGGTCCGTGTTTACTTACACGGACCTCCGTCCTTTCACTCCGGGGGGGGGCATCGCGGGTGGCCGGCGGAGATCGACTCCGCCGCACCCGCTCCCTGGCCCTCCCCGGACACAGTGAGCGCACGGGCGCGCCTCCGGCGGCGCGCGCACGGTTACTGTGCGCGATCTGGCAGCCGCCGTCGTATGACGGCGTTTTGCCTTACAGAGCCACTTTGCCACCGTCAGATGGCGGTCGGCAAGTGGTTAAAGCGGTCCTTCAGTCATTTTTTCATCTTTCCATCTATTAAATCTTCTGCCCTTGTTGTTTTAACTTTGTATAGTAAAGCATTTTTCTTCTGCCAGTAAATACCTTATACAGTCCACTTTCTGTTTCCTGTCTGGTCATTAGCCTAGGCTTATGACGACATGCATAGCTCTCTCTCACTCTCCTGAAAGTTTTCCAGGAAGGGAGGGGGTGTGAGTCATAAGAGGGCCAATGAGAGCTGGAGGTGTGCCTCTGTGTGTCTGTGTAAATCCAGGAAGTGAACAGGCAACAGCTTCAGTTGCCCACAGTTAAAATGGCTGCAGCCAGACTTAGTGGAGGGAGATTTCTGCAGCACATTTGGCAAGTACAAATTAATATTACAAATTATGTGAGCAGACTGCAGTTCCTCTTTAAAGTGCATTTGCAGCCAAAATGTGTATACTTCGTTTTTGATAGAGTGTGGAAGGATTAGTACTCTTGACAGGATTTACTGCTGTCAGGGTGACTATGGTTTCACCAAACCTGATGAGGGGGACATTAGCCATAGGGACATGGTGTAAAAAAAATCTAGGGTTCTAGTTTTCCACCAGTCCACTCGCTAATAACATTTTTTTTTATGCAGTTTGTTTTAGCTATTGCAAATTTTCCCTTACTTTCTGCCTTTTTTTTTCTTCTTTTAGATTGTGGAGAGGGGTTCAGGTTTTATTGCTGTCTGTGTCCCTGTTGAGTTGATTCATCCCTTCTCTATCATGTTTACTATTCTCACCAAGAGTGAATGTGAAAGAAAATGCCAAATTTTGGATTGCCACCAGAACAGCAATAGAAGAAATCTTCCAATGAAGACACTATTTTTGGTGGCAACCAGGAATTCTCTCAACTTTTGTAGGGATTTCCACTCACTTCCTGTTGCGACTATGGGACAGGAAGTGGTGAGAATCTCCCCAATTGGACAAAAATGGCTTAAAAAAAAAAGGGACTGGTTATAACATCCCTTACTCTATAAAAATTGTGGGGGGAGGGGGACCCAAAACCCAAAAAACCAAAACATTTTGGCTTGACTTCCATTTTGAGGTGAAATCTAATAAAGCCCCAGATTGCCATGAAAATCTGACTGTGTATGTCCTGCCAAAACTTTTATGTTAATTCTGGATATATGGGGGGCGGAGGGAGGATTAAAACTCTTAATAGTGTCAGACTACTATATAATATAGGTTCAGGCTTTAGCACAGTCATCATTTTAAGTGGCACCATCCAATGAGCTGACTTGAAGAAGCATGCAGTAGTACAGTATTTTCAGACATTGTAGGTTGCTTGTATGTTCAATAGAAACCAGGGTTTTGATGACAGCCCAGGAGCCTAAACCTTTAAAGTAAACCTGTATTGGGGATTATTCTCAAGCAACATTGAAATAATAATTTTTCTGCTCTGCACCTTGACTTACATATTTTTCATACTTCCTTACTGCAGACAGACCAAAATGTATCCTCTAATGCAGATACCAGAGACCAAGATCTAATAGATGATCAGCAGGAAGATGAAACAGAGGTAACTTCACTTATCTACTATAGAACTGTATCTTCTGACACTTAATCTGCACTGTTTTTTTTTTTTGTTTTTGTTTTTGTTTTTTTACTTTTCAAGCTCTATAATATTTTAATTGCCTTCGCTCAGGAGTCGGGACTAATTCCAAGTTCCCAGCATTTGTCTATAACCAGTCCCAATTCACCCACAAAACTAAAAAAAAAGAAAAAAGCGATCTTGTATGTAGAAAGGCAGGGAGTGATCTGCAGGGATTATCTGTGGATGGTAACTTTTGTGGGCAGATCTTCTTCCAGTTCCAGTCCTACATTGATACAGGGCTCTTACCCCTGTGCTGAACTGCTTCTAGTCCTGGAGAATCTACCAGGGACTGTGTCTAATGCTTGTGTTACTGGCTCCCTAGTGAACCATCATGGAGCTGTAGATAACACAAAGATAAGTGCTCCCCAAACAATGCAGTGATCTTGTCAATTAAAAAAAAAAAATTCTACTGGGAAAAAAAGATGATTATTATTTAAGATCTAGGCCTTCTATAATTGAACGTAAGGTACTTTTTATGTATTGGAACTTGGTCTGGATTGGATAGGCCTTAGGCCCCTTTCACACTTGTGCGACCCGATTTTAATGCGATTTTTTTTTTGCCACAATTTTACCGCGATTATGACGCGGTTTGGGATCAGTACGACTTTGGTTAAACTTTGTTGCAACTTTTGGCTCAATGAAAACATATTACAAAGTCATACAGGAGTAGTGCAGAAATCACGTCTACAGTCAGGTCCATAAATATTGGGACATCGACACAATTCTAATCTTTTTGACTCTATACACCACCACAATGGATTTGAAATGAAACTAACAAGATGTGCTTTAACTGCAGACTTTCAGCTTTCATTTGAGGGTATTTACATCCAAATCAGGTGAACGGTATAGGAATTACAACAGTTTGTATATGTGCCTCCCACTTTTTAAGGGACCAAAAGTAATGGGACAATTGGCTGCTTAGCTGTTCCATGGCCAGGTGTGTGTGTTATTCCCTCAATATCCCATTTACAAGGAGCAGATAAAAAGTCCAGAGTTCATTTCAAGTGTGCTATTTGCATTTGGAATCTGTTACTGTCAACTCTCAATATGAGATCCAAAGAGCTGTCACTATCAGTGAAGCAAGCCATCATTGGGCTGAAAAAAACAAAACAAACCCATCAGAGAGATAGCACAAACATTAGGGGTGGCCAAATCAACTGTTTGGAACATCCTTAAAAAGTAAGAACGCACCGGTGAGCTCAGCAACACCAAAAGACCTGGAAGACCACGGAAAACAACTGTGGTGGATGACCGAAGAATTATTTCCCTGGTGAAGAAAACACCCATCACAACAGTTGGCCAGATCAAGAACACTCTCCAGGAGGTAGGTGTATGTGTGTCAAAGTCAACAATCAAGAGAAGACTTCACCAGAGTGAATACAGAGGGTTCACCTCAAGATGTAAACCATTGGTGAGCCTCAAAAACAGGAAGGCCAGATTAAAGTTTGCCAAACAACATCTAAAAAAGCCTTCACAGTTCTGGAACAACATTCTATGGACAGATGAGACCAAAATCAACTTGTACCAGAGTGATGGGAAGAGAAGAATATGGAGAAGGAAAGGAACTGCTCATGATTCAAAGCATACCACCTCATCAGTGAAGCATGGTGGTGGTAGTGTCATGGCGTGGGCATGTATGGCTGCCAATGGAACTGGTTTTCTTGTATTTATTGATGATGTGACTGCTGACAAAAGCAGCAGAATGAATTCTGAAGTGTTTCGGGCAATATTATCTGCTTATATTCAGCCAAATGTTTCAGAACTCATTGGACGGCGCTTCACAGTGCAGATGGACAATGACCCGAAGCATACTGCGAAAGCAAGCAAAGAGTTTTTTAAGCGAAAGAAGTGGAATGTTATGCAATGGCCAAGTCAATCACCTGACCTGAAGCCGAGTGAGCATGCATTTCACTTGCTGAAGACAAAACTGAAGGGGAAATGCCCCAAGAACAAGCAGGAACTGAAGACAGTTGCAGTAGAGGCCTGGCAGAGCATCACCAGGGATGAAACCCAGCGTCCGGTGATGTCTATGTGTTCCAGACTTCAGGCTGTAATTGACTGCAAAGGATTTGCAACCAAGTATTAAAAAGTGAAAGTTTGATTTATGATTGTTAATCTGTCCCATTACTTTTGGTCCCTTTTAAAAAGTGTGAGGCACATATACAAACTGTTGTAATTCCTACACCGTTCATCTGATTTGGATTTAAATACCCTCAAATTAAAGCTGAAAGTCTGCAGTTAAAGCACATTTTGTTTCATTTCAAATCCATTGTGGTGGTGTATAGAGCCAAAAAGATTAGAATTGTGTTGATGTCCCAATATTTATGGACCTGACTGTATATTATTCAGGTGCGTTTTGCATGAGACTTTGAAGGTTTAACATTGAAATCTATGGACCTCAAGTTGCATAAAAGTTGGACCAAAGTAATGCAGGGACTACTTTTGAAGTTGGCCAGATATGAATGGTATTTATTGGAAATAATGGTGAACGACTGATCATGGGACTTTGCAGTCCCAAATCGCTGGGCAACTCACACAAGGTCTTAAAGTGACTTTCACAACATGAAGAAAAACAAAAAAGCTGTATGTAAACATAGGAAGGATTTCCCACCAGCATTGCCTCAGATCTTTGCTCTCACAGTTAGGCTTCATGCACAAAGGACTTTAAAAAAACCTCAGTAGCTTATCAGTTATTTTTTCAGCTTTTACCAGCTTTCTATTACCGGCGTTTTTGCATGCTTTTTTACGTTTTTAAAGGGCCAGCATTTTTTTTCAATTGATCTTAAAAAGTCCAAAAATGTTGGATCGTCATTTTTGGGCGGGTTTGAGCGTTTTTACAGCTGAAAACGTCTCTCGGAACCCACTAGTCTTGGGTTTTTTTACAGCTCAAAAACATCACTGCTAAAAACAGTTGATAACAGCCTATGTGTGCATGAACACCTAGGATAACATGATGGAGGGTTTATTGACTGTAGAAGAAAACGTATGCAGCTAAAAACAGCTGCTGTAAAACAGTCAAACGTCCTGTGTGCATGAGGCCTTAAAGTGATTGTAAACAATCACCTTGTAAAACCCATTCAGTTTAAAATGGATATGAAAGGCAAAACATTTGTGTATAGCTATAAAAAAAATTATAAATACCCTTTTCCCCCTTTTTTTTATAAGTGACCATATTCCCTCTGTTCTCAGCTGCATAAGAGCTGAGGGGGGAGAAACAGCAGTGCACTGGGTTTCTCAGTGAATGGCCTTGCAGCTGGGGACAAGTCTGATCATTGGAGGAGAGCAGGCTAAATTCCCAGCATAGCTAAAGAACTGACCACGGCGTGCTCTCCTGCTTAGTGTGGTCAGTTTTTCATAGGAAAGCAGAGGGACTGGCAGGAACACCAGGGATTTCACACAAAGGAAACAATACAAAGAGAAACGGGATACTTTTTCATACAAGTACATGATACACCAGGCATATATCAGGAATATGAAGTGTTAAGATAACAAATGCTTTAAAGCGGAGTTCCACCCAAAAGTGGAACTTCTGCTGGTCGGATTCCTCATCCCCTCAGGTGTCACATTTGACACCTTTAGATAGGTGTCCTATTCCACACATCTGGGAGCTCGGGCTGGTGGCCGCTGATGTCAGCAGCCCAGCTTTCTCCTTGCTCTGCTACTGGCTGCAGAGCCTGGCGCATGCGCAGTAAGGTGCCCGGCGTGAAGCTGTAATGCTACACTGCCCAGTTCCCTTACCCTCAATGGACTCTGCTGCATCCGACCTCCGATCCAGAGATCGGCGGCAGGTGCCGACATCGCTGGACTCCAGGACAGGTAAGTGTCCTATTATTAAAAGTCAGCCCCTACAGTATGTGTAGCTACTGATTTTTAATTTTTTTAGTTTCAGACGGACCTCCTCTTTGAGAGAATTTTGGGGTTGTAAAAAAGGGGGGAAAAACTAAAATATATACTCACTTCTATGCAGCTGCCCCATGTGGACACAAAGACCAGTTCTCGGTCTGCAAGGAGCAGTGAGTGATGACACACTGAGAGCTAGAGTCAGCTGTCAGTTACAGCTGGGTCTAGCTCCCCATGATATGGTCTGGAGCCTTCCTGAGCCTGCACTCCTGTGACCCACAAGAAAAGTATGAACAAAAAAAGCTCTTTTAAAGCTTTTTTTCCAGACAATGTAAAAACATTATTTGTATTTTTATCACTTTAAACGGAGTTCCACCCACAAATACATCTTTATATATTTCAAATCCTCTATGCATGATGAATCACCTTTGGGAAAAAAACATTTTTATACTCACCCTAAGTGCCCTGTTGCTATGTGGTCCCTGTAATCTTCCACTTCCTGATCTGCGGCACACCGCATCACTTCCTGCCTCGCCTGGGGTCATGGGAGATGTGAGTCATCATTTCCCAGGAGTCAGTGGGCACCCCTGAGCTGTAAAATCACATTATTTCCAGACAGGAAATGACGCAATTTTGTGGGGGAGAGACATGTTCTCTATGTTGCCATAACAACCTTCCTCTGTTGCCGCCCGAGGTTACCCAGCATGTACCTTATCCAGGAAGAGACTCAAGGAGGGTGTGAGTGGGCTTCACATGCCCACAGCTAAGATGGAAACTACCAGTAAAGAAAAAATCAGCAATGTAAGAACAAAATAAATAGGAAGACTACCCGGATTTAAAGCCATCAATTACTTTATTTATGTAATGAATACTAACTAGGTGGATGATGGCAAAAAAAAAAAATTATGTGGGCCGAACTCCGCTTTAAGGCCTAATGCACATTGCTGCTGGTAAACGGACGTTTAGGAGCAGTTGGGCGCTTTTTTCAGCTACCCCTGAACTCTTCTCTGTTATCTTATCAGTACACAGGGTCGTTTATAGTCGTTTCTAGGCAGTTGAGTTTAGAGGCTTTTTTTGGAAAGCAAAATGTGTTCAGGACAGATATTCAGAGGCATTTGAAACGCCAAATGCCTGTAACCACTTGTAAAGGTGCCCAAACGTGGTAATTCGCGTCTGGGAGCATTTCGTTTGCACTTGTCATTTAAAAAAAAAAACAAAACAAAAACGCTTCTAGACGCAAAACGCAGCATGTAAAACGCGGCTAAACAGCTGTTTTTGACTGTCTGATTATAGCTGTCAAAAAATCGTTGAGAGGTTGAAAAAGCGTCCCGTGTACATTAAGCCTAAACATACTACAGGGTTAAAAAAACAAAACAAAAAAAGTCAATGTGCCAGAAATATTTTATGCTCCTAACTTCCTCTTTGACATTACAACACAGCTCTGAATTCTTAGGCGTGTTATGTTGGCTTTTTCTACGTATCTTCTGATAGATTACAAATACCACAGACCTCTCCCCATCTCCCCCTAGGAGCTTCTATTTAATTTATTTATTTTTTTTATTGGGGACATGTATATATGATAAAGAGAGATGATTTTCATGTTTCCAGCAATAAATCTCTGCTGCAAAGATTCATCAATATCTCCAATTAACTGCAGTGGAATGCTTACGTTTTGATTTTGTCCCACTTTTGTATTTATCTGAAAGTGTAAAACTTCAAGTTTTATAAGAGACTGCTTGAAGTCCTGTTACATGATGCCATTGCCATATTCATTTTTAATTTTACATGGTTTTAAGATGTCTTATTGATGACAGCACCCTTTGTAATCTAATAAGCATTCAAAGTTCTTATTGCACTGCTTATTATACAGTTAATTATTTAAACATTTAGAGCTGCCATTAAAGTAACACTCTCATGATGGAAGTATGGGGCTGACATTGCTGGCCTTTGAAGAAATGCTTGGTACTTGCTTGTGTCGGACTTGAGCACTTTTGAGTCACACTCCCAAAACAAATATACTATAAATAAGTGTCAGATTTTCTTAATATCTGTTCTGAGTCAGCGACTCTGATACCATTGATGCCAAAACTAGCAGACCTGGAACTAGCATTCTCAAAAGGAGAATTCAGGAGTGGCAGCCTCCATGATACTTACATGACCGAATAACTTTTAAGTGAGCCTGTTTCTTGTATATAAAAAAAAGGGAAATATTGAGACTTTAAATGAGGCGCATGTTGAACACACAACTCCATCCCTGAATCTAGAACAAAAGAAGGGGGTTTTTGGGACTTGGCGTGAGCCATGTGAGGCATAAAATGCTCCTGGCACTACTGTGGGTGCTGCCCAGCATCACGCTGGCATTCCGGAAGGGGAAGAGGCGTCTTCGCCAGAGCGGAAAAAGCCACTCATGGGGGCTCCAAACACCACTCCCTTAACGACAGCCAAGATGGCTGATGAAGCACACCGACTCTGAGATGCCGCAAGTACGTCACCCGCACAGCATGTAGGTGTGGTGCCGATGCGGACAGGGACAAGCCTGCCCGGTCCCTCGCACCAGCCAATGGTTGGTGAGAAGAGAGGGCGCCCAATGCGCATCACAGCTCCTGCAAAACAGACAGCCGAGCAGCCCAGCTGGTGCAGATCCCCTAAGGCTTCACAGGCTTGCCATATTTGCATTGGAGTATTAAATATGGTGTACTAGTTGATTGAGTGTATCCCATGAATCCTAGTCATGGATGAACCGACCAGATGGAGGTCCGTCATAGACTACTGTAAATTTACTGTCCCCTCAAAATAGCTCAGCACACAGCCATTAATGTCTAAACTGCTGGCAACAAAAGTGAGTACACCCCAAGTGAAAATGTCCAAATTGGGCCCAAAGTGTCAATATTTTGTGTGGCCACCATTATTTTCTAGCACTGCCTTAACCCTCTTGGGCATGGAGTTCACCAGAGCTTCACAGGTTGCCACTGGAGTCCTCTTCCACTCCTACATGATGACATCACGGAGCTGGTGGATGTTAGAGACCTTGTGCTCCTCCACCTTCCGTTTTGAGGATGCCCCACAGATGCTCAATAGGGTTTAGGTCTGAAGACATGCTTGGCCAGTATATCATCTTTACCCTCAGCTTCTTTAGCAAGGCAGTGGTCTTCTTGGAGGAGTTTGGGGTCATTGTTATGTTGGAACACTGCACTGCGGCCCAGTCTCTGAAGGGAGGGGGCCATGCTCTGCTTCAGTATATCACAGTACATATTGGCATTCATGGTTCCCTCAATGTACTGTAGCTTCCCAGTGCGAGCAGCACTCATGCACCCCCAGACCATGACACTCCCACCACCATGCTTGACTGTAGGCAAGACACATTTGTCTTTTTGTCTTTGTACTCCTCACCTGGTTGCCGCCACACATGCTTGATACCATCTGAACCAAATAAGTTTATCTTGGTCTCATCAGACCACAGGACATGGTTCCAGTAATCCATGTCCTTAGTCTGCTTGTCTTCAGCAAACTGTTTGCAGGCTTTCCTGTGCATCGTTTTTATGTAGCCATGTGCCCCCTTGGGGGTGGTTGGTAGTTGTGGTCCACCTGCCTGCTGCCCTCAATCACATGATTTTCTACACACCCGGAGTCACTGAACAGGCCGGTACTTTGTTTTGTTGTTTTATTTAGGGGATAAACTTGGATAGAGATGACTGTGGGATGTCCAAGGATCAAATCACGAGACCATCTATATACACTGACCGTATATACACTCCTCCTTCCTCCAGCACATACACTTGCTGAGCGTTACCCTTCTCCTTCCTCTCTGCTGCACATATACTTGCTGTTCCAGGCCTGAAAGGCAATTTATCAGACCTCCATGACACTTCCTCTTTCACCACAGCTAGCACATGGTGAGGCCTGCTCTACTGCTAGCAAGGCCTCCGGACTATCCATTGTGGGCAAAGGCCACGGGCTCCCAGTTTTGAAGCCACGGGCCCTCAATTGTGTAATGAAGTACATTGGTGCTAGCTGGGCACTGGATGAACTACTACTCCCAGCCCATCCATCTTCCAGGCCCCTCCGGCCTGCCTACCTCACTGTCCAGTGACACTCCTTCCCCTGACTGGCTTCTCCGACCTCCTACAGACTGTCCACTGTCTTCTCCCAGCCTGCTCCAGGCTTATCATCCAACTCCCAGAGGCTGCCTTTCACTGACACCGGTGGATCCTTTAAAGAGCCTTTAATGTAGCCTCTCTGCTGCTCTCCTACTCCCTTGTGCTACTCCAGAACGACTCCTTTCCTGGCTACACCCGAGCCTCCAGGCCTCAAGGTCACCCCCCCCTCCTCAGACTGGGGGCTTCCTCCCGAGTGAGGCCTCCCCCTCAACCTACTATTCGGACCTCGTCCGACCCTCTTCTGTCACCTGTCAGACATCCTCCAGCCTCTTCGGTCAGTCCCC
>BLSH010244832.1:195013-210263 GCA_018402905.1 Glandirana rugosa | reverse complement strand
CATGGAGGCACCGCAGAACGCTGAGTTTTTATTCCAGGGGATTAATTACCTCTGTGATGCAGCGGTGGACGTTCTGCCCTTGTTGTCCAGAATTTCTATATCGGCCATTAGGCTTCGCAGAATTCTTTGGCTGCGATCCTGGTCGGGTGACCACACCTCCAAACTAGGTTTGGCTGATATTCCCTTCCAGTGTGGGCGCCTATTTGGCTCACGACTTGACGAAAATTATTAAGGATTTCACGGGAGGCAAGAGTACTTTCCTCCCGGAGCTTCGCAGGCGTGAATTCGCCGTAGACAGGAGCCTTCTACGTCTGGTCAGCGGAAGCCTTTTCGTGCATCAGGCGCGGCAAGCAAGGGAACACGTCCCAGTAAGGTTGCTGCAGGGGCTGGAGCCGACAGTGGCAGCGCAAACCAGGAAAGACGGAAGACAAGTCTTCCTCAGCCTGATGGGTCGCCCCCACCCGATTGTCAGGTGGGGGGGACGTCTTCGGGGGTTCGCAAACCGGTGGTTGGCTCACATTTTCGACCGCTGGGTCTGCGAGGTGGTGTCCACCGGGTACAGGATAGAGTTCATCTCTCTACCCCCAGACAGGTTCTTCCCATCAAATTTAAGACTCCCGCCGGAGTGCAAACAGGCCCTTCTCAGGGCGGTGCAGGCTCTCTCAGATCAGGGAGTGATCGTACCGGTCCCCCCAAGGGGAGAGGTTTCGAGGCTTTTACTCGAATCTCTTTGTGGTGCCCAAAAAGGGGGACGGTTTTCGGCCCATCCTGGATCTGAAGGCCCTAAACAAATTTGTCAGAGCACGGACAGTCCGGATGGAGTCCGTTCGGTCGGTTGTGGCCGTCCTGCACCAAGGGGAATTCCTGGCATCATCGGACATAAAGGATGCGTACCTTCATGTACCCATCCATTCGTGACATCAGCGATTCCTGTGGTTCGCTGTTGGGGATCGCCATTTTTCATATTAATGAAGATATTGTTCTACCTTCATTGTGCCCTCGTCCATCGCACCCGAAGGAATTCGAGTTGCATGCCTTGGACGTAGTTAGGGCCTTACGGGTGTACTTGGCTGCTACAGCTTCTTTTCGTAAAGCTGACGCCTTGTTTGTTCTGCCAGAGGGCCCGCGCAAAGGTTTGGCGGCCTCTTCGGCTACGATTTCTCAGTGGATTAGAAAAACCGTGACCCATGCGTATTCTGTTCGGGGCAAGGTTCCCCCTTTTCCGGTCACGGCTCATTCTACCCGGGCGGTTAGTACTTCCTGGGCCTTCAGACACCAGGCTTCGGTGTCACAGGTGTGCAAGGCGGCCACTTGGGCCTCGGTTCACACTTTCACTAAGTTTTACAAAGTGGATGTGTTTGCATCTTCGGATGCTGCTTTTGGCCGCAAAGTTCTGCAGGCGGCAGTGTAGGCGCGTCTGGCGCCTCCTCAGAGGTTCAGTTGGGTACAGTTGTTTTGCGTTTACCCACCCCTCTTTTTTGACACAGCTTGGGCACGTCCCCACAAAGTCATGAAGAGCTGCGTCTGTCAGTGAACGTAGGCGAAAAAGGGATTTTATTAAAACTTACCTAAAATCCTTTTCTCCAAGTTCACTGACAGACGCAGCACCCACCCCTCTGGGCTCTATTTTGGTACGGCTTGTGTACAAACTGGAGAGCTCCTCTGTGAGGGGGGGTTTTAATGTAGGAAAAGAGGACGGCCCCCAGGGGAGGGGCCAGCTGATTTCTTTTCCCTGCCTAGTTAACTCCTGGTAGGACAAACATAAAACCCCACAAAGTCATGAAGAGCTGCGTCTGTCAGTGAACTCGGAGAAAAGGATTTTACGGTAAGTTTTAATAAAATCCCTTTTTTTTTCTTTTTGGTTTTGTGTCCTCGGCTGTTAAGCTGATGACGTCACTCAGCATGTGTACAGGAGTCTTATCGCCACTGCACAGATCTGGGGCCATAATTGTTTGCATGCGCGGTTCAGTGTTCATGATGGCTGACAGGCAGGTGGAAGCATGTATGAGAAGAGACTAATAGGGTCTCTTCTGTCATAAATATGAATATATTTTTAAAAAATGAAGCTTCCTACCACTTTAAGCTATTGGGGCAATAAATAAAACCTTGATTCAAGATTTTCTTTCAATAAAATTGTATTGTGAAAAAAAATAAAGGGCGTTCTCCCCAACAGGACACAGTAATGCAAAAATGGATTGTAACCATTCTATGCAATCCATAAATAAAATGCAGCAATATCAAAGGAAAGGATCCATAGGTCGCACATCAAAAAGCAGACTCGTGCGTGAGGTGAAGTGAATGGCATCCTCAGCCCAGACTCCAGCCAGGCCAAACTCCCAATGTGTTTTGCTACACCCCTTAGAGCTTCATCATCATTCCCATGATTAAGCTCCAAGGGGCGGTGGGAAATGTGTTGGGGGCGTGGCCTGGCTGGAGTCTGGGCTGAGGCTGCCATTCACTTCACCCTTCATGGGTCTGCTTGATGTGTGGCTTATAGATCTTTTCCTCTGACATTGCTGCAGCTTGGAGCTAGGACGTGATCCCTGTTGGCGCTCACAGCAGTCTAGTTTGCACATTTCTGCCTCACCTGAGCAGCACCGAAATTATTTATATATATTCTATTATATTATGTGCACACACACACTGATCAGTCATAACATTGACCTCCAACCATAACCATGGACTCCACTAAACCTCTGAAGGTGTGGTGTGATATTTGGCACCAAGCTGTCAGTAGCAGATACTTGAAGGCCTCCGTGGATCAGACTTGTTTTTCATGCGCATCCCATAGATCTATTTAGATTGAGATCTGGAGAATTTGGAGGCCAAGTCAACACCTCAAACCTGTTAGGCCACCTTTCTACCATTGCTCCATGGTCCAGTTCTGATGCTCATATGCCCAGTGTAGCATGGGCTCCCTGACCAGTCTGTTGGAACCAGCATTCTCTTTTTCAGCAATCTGAACTATAGTAGCTCTTTTATTGAATCGGACTTCACAGGCCAGCCTTTGCTCCCCATGTACATCAATGAGTCTTGGCTGCCCATGGCCCTGTCACTGGTTTTGCTGCCTTGGACCAATTTTGGTATGTCCTGATCATTGTAGACCAAAAACTTCTCTCAAGAGCTGCAGTTTTGAAAATGCTCTGACCCAGTCTTTTAGCCATTACAGTTTGTCAAAGTTGCTCAAATTGTTACATTTGCACACTTTTTCCTGCTTTAACACCAACTTCAGGGACAACATGTTCACTTGCTTCCCAATAAATGCCACCCTATTTCAGATGTCATTGTAACGAGATAATCAATGTTATCACCTTCAACTCCGGAAAGGTTTAACCCCCCCCCCCCCCCCATGACCAGGCCATTTTTTGCGATACAGCACTGCGTTATTTTAACTGACAATTGCGCAGTCATGCAATAATGTACCCAATAAAAATTGATGTCCTTTTATCCCACAAATAGAGCTTTCTTTTGGTGATATTTTATCACCTCTGCATTTTTTTATTTTTTGCGCTATAAACAAAAAAGACCCACAATTTTGAAAAATATATATATATATATATATTACTTTCTGCTATAAAACACATCCAATAAAAAAAATAAAAATTCAAATTTCTTCATCAATTTAGGCCAATATGCATTCTGTTACATATTTTTGGTTAAGAAAAAAATCCCAATAAGATATTGATTTGTGCAAAAGTTATAGCGTCTACAAACTATGGGATAGATTTGTCATTTTAATTTCTTTTACTAGTAATGGCGGCAATCGGCAATTTTTTTTTTAGCACGCCCCAGACCTGGTAATTGAAATCATGTACAGGTGCATGATTTTGTGCTGAAGGGCTGCCCTGCTGCAGTAAATGTACATGGGGTGGTACAGGAGCGTTTATTCACTTGTCAGTGGTCATAATGTTATGGCTGATTAGTGAATATTCTGGAATAAAATAAAGGGCAAGTAACCTATACAATCATAATAAAGGTAAGCTGGCTATATATGGTTCAGTTTTTTCATTCAGCCAACTGGTGGATGGGGGGGGGGGGATCCCTCCTCACTGGGTCACTGTATGTATGTGGGACTCCTCTACTGCCAGAATACACTGATTGGCACTATAGCCGATTGGCAGCAAGCACTGATTGAATGCAAAAATTTCCAGCAGACATGTTCATGAGAAGTCGATCAATAGATCGACTTATAACCAGGAACGGCCATAGATAGATAGATGGATTGCTGAACTGGGCAAATTTCGATCCATGTTTGGGCAGCTTGTTGGTTTTACTCCCATAGAATCACTGAGCATCGAACCCGGTTTTCTACAGGTAACCACAAAGTATTGTTTTTTTGCACTGTGCTGTGAAATGAATGCCTGTAAATACTATTTGTAGGATCATAAGTAAACTATGCATGCATTTTTGTGCTGTAACGAACGTTGTTTATTTTTTTACAGGCAAGCCCAGTGCTGTAATTGATGAACACCTGTGCAAGGTCTGCATGGATTCCCCTATTGACTGTGTGTTGTTGGAGTGTGGCCATATGGTAACCTGCACAAAGTGTGGCAAGCGCATGAGTGAATGTCCCATCTGTCGACAATATGTAGTGAGAGCAGTCCACGTATTCCGCTCTTGACCTGGTTTCTCAATAGTGCAACAGTCTGTGTGGTTGTGAACTGGTATGGCTAACCCAAGACTGTGATGAACCTACAACTACTCTTGAATAATTCTTGAACCTCATGCAGTATGACAGGAAATTGTCTCTGTTCTTCACAATTTCATTTCTTGGTATTGCATCTTAAAGTTGTTGGATCAAGAACTCCAACAGAGGCTCCCCAATGTAGGACAATCAACACATGTGGTACGGAAAAATACAAGAATTTGATTCCATCGTGCCTTTCTGCATTGCCTTAATCATTTTTTGCTACTGACTTGATTTCAGATCAAAAAGGTTGTTTTTTGAAGAGCTGCAACTTTTATTTATGTAAAAAAAAAAACATTTTGACAGGGAGACCAAAGCTGAGTTTGTGGTTTTTCATAATAAAAGAACAAAAAAGCAAGAGTATGCGAGGTAATAATTACCAAAGTTGATAATTTTTCGCGAATTGAGCCCACTATTTACCATTTTAAGAACAGCGATAAAATAGCTCACAGCGTTTTTCAAAACATTTTTGGCAATTCATTAAAAACCGCTACTAAAATACTGCATGCTTTATTTCTTGAAGTGATGCGGTATATTAGTAGGGAAAACTTTTTATTTTAACAACACCATCCTTAAAAACCAGTGGATAACTGATTAAGAAGCCGGCACCCGCCACATCCTTAACAACCATGACTCATCTGCTGTCGGCAAGATTCTCCACTGACAAAAAAAAAAAAGTGGGGTCTCCCTCAATTCATGGATTTTGGGAGGGACCTCATGGCATAAATTAAAATAATCAGCATGTGGTTTTCCCTGCAAAATCCATACCAGGCCTGCGCTTTTTTTTATTTTTGTAAGACTGGCTTTTGTTTACATTCAGCTATCAGCGGGTACTCCTGCTGACAGCAGGCGAGTCATGGTTGTTAAGGACCCCGGCAGGTGCTGCTCCTTAGCAACCAGCTGAAAGTTCATACATTCCTTAAATTTTGCATGCCTGAACCACTGCTTATTTAACACGTGCATTTATTTATTTCTTTTAGTGAATTGACTAATGTTGTTATCTGCAGTATTTACCAAGCGTTTTTGCTTTTTGGGGTTAATACTGCATAAAGGGGATAGTGAATTGACATTATCTCACGTGATGTTTGGGGAAAAATGTGTCCCATGCATGCGATATGCTTTAGTGAATTGAGCCTAGCGATGTTTATTTAGTTAGTGGCAGTATAATTTGACTTAATTTTTTATAACTTCCTTCTTTTTACATATGATTTGCACTGCAGTGTACAGTATGATAGGGAAGTGGTATTTTAAGGGCTCACATGAATGTATTAAAGAATCCAGGAACAGAAAATAGTATAAGTATTCATGGGCATTGTGTGTTTCCAATGGTGTTAAATCTCATGCACTTGGTTATTGTGCAATCTTAGCCTATAAGAGCTAGTGTGAAGTGTCAGGTTCAGTAAGCATTTACAAAGCATTTAACAAGCTTTCAGCAGCTTCTCTGAAGCCCTTAAATCACCTTCTAGCTTACCCCCTCCTCCTTGGACTACTGAATACATATCTTAAAGAGACCGTTGTTTTGCCTGTTAAAGGCAAAGTGACAACATCTGCAGATAGTCCATCCCTCCAAGCATGTATACTTTTCCAGCCATGCGGTCTTGCCATCCCCCAGCTGGCAGCATCACGTTCAGGTGTCGCCTGATCTCAGAGCTTGTCCCAAACACTGTCACATGGTGGAGATTATATTCACCCCATACCCAAAAGCACAGTTCCCTTGGTGAGGGCTCCAGTAATGCAAGAAGGCAACAAGGGGCTCTGTGGAAGTGGACATACATTACATTGTTAACGTAAAGCTTTTCTGAGTGAGAAGTAAGCTGCTGTAGCTTCTTGTTCTGCAAATGCTAGTGTCCTGGCTGTCACATTTACCCTTTTGCTTCATGCTGTGATAGAAGTGCTTGCTACAGCTTTAACTTTAGACAGTTTCAGCAATACTTGAAGCTGACCCCCCCCCCCCAATCCAAAGCTAAAAAAATGTTTTGGCTAAAGAAAAACTTAAAATGATTGCAGCACCCCATTAAGATTTATGGCCAGACTGGGGGTAAAGAGTGTATTAATTGAGGAAGGTTGAATCTGAAGAGTTTGGTCTTTAGGCAGTATTTAACCTCCTTGCTGACAACATAATGCATAAGTGTGGCAGCAGGATGGGTGGGTCCTAATGCCTAGATGCTGCTCATATGTGGCCATGGCTGTTTCTCACTGTGTGCTCTCAACACAGTAACAAAGCTATCGGACAGCCTCTGTTTTTGATCGGGATGGGTTCCCGATCGTGTGACCACTGTGACAGCCAATTATGGGGATCACGTGATCAGGAAGTCTGCCCTGCTTCTGGGGGTTGAGACCCAAGTAAAGGGCTGTTGAGAAGGGGAAGGAAGGAGTTAAACAGTATGAGGCCTTCTAGTATGCTGACAAATAGTGGCTGCCAGAGTTATCAGCCCCATGGTCCATGCGCTATATGATAATTATACCTTAGTGATTGTAAATTCAGTTTTTTTTTTCTATAAAAATAACATGTTATACTTACATCTCTGTGCAGTTGGTTTTGCACACAGCAGCCAGGATCCTCCTCCTTCTCTGGTCCCTCTTCTGTGCTCCTGGCTCCTCTCTCCTGTTGAGTGCCCCCACAGCAAGGAGCTTGCTATGGGGGCACCTGAGCCGCAGCTGCCTGTGTCCATTCAGACACGGAGCTGTGCCCCCCCCCCCCACATTTCTCTCCTCATTGGCTAGCTGACTTTGACAGCAGGAGCCAATGGCACCGCGCCGCTGTCTCAGCCAATGAGGAGCGAAGTCCCGGGCAGCCGACACACTTCTGCAACATCGCTATAGCTAGATAGGGCTCAGGTAAGTATTAGGGTGGCTGCTGCACACAGAAGGCTTTTCATCGTAATGCATAGAACGCATTAAGATAAAAAAACCTTCTGCCTTTACAATCACTTTGAAGTATATACACGCCAATAAACAGATGTGGATAAATTGTATAGGGGGTTAATAAATAGTGTCTGAGACAAATCATCTCAGCTGTAATGCAGCCAATTGGCTTTTACATTTTTATTTTCGAAGCGATGTGGGGAAAAAATAAAAGCTAGAAATAGTTTTGTTGCTATGGGCAATGCACCAGTTTAGAGAGAAGCCATCTCAGTGACCCTTTTTTATTCCTCCAATTGTGCCTGAATGTTCCATGTGGTGTAAAGTGTTTACAGCAACAAATGAATTGCTGTGGTCAACCTATAGCAATGTAATTTTTATAGGCTCCAAATGTGAAAGATCTCAAACTGTTTGGATCCTCTCTTGATTAGGTTAACATTAGCAGCAGGTAGCTTGTAGCAATTAGCCTGGGTTCACACTGCCCCCGACTTTGAAGTCTGACCCCAGCACGACTTGCATGCAACTTCTTAAACAAGTCAGTGCAAGTCAAACCAAAAGTAGTGCAGGAAGCTTTTTCTAAGTCGCACTGATTAGAACAGTTCCATTGCACAGAATAGGGTCCAACTTCTGATGCGACAAGTGCTCCAAAATCGGAGCGATTGTCACATCAATGTGAACCGGTCCTTAGCTGTCAGCACACACCTGTTTCTGCAGAAACGACTTTAGTGCTCTCCAAAGCTTCTTGAGTTATCGAAGATGGACACTATTTGTGTAAGCATAGGCCTGCCCTCCACATGACAATGCCTAGACCTGCTGTCACAGCCAGTGAGGAAGGGGTGGGACTGAGCCACACTGTGTGTCAATGGAGCGAGCAGGCACAAGTGCCCCCAGAGCAAGTGGCTTGGCAGGGGGGAGGGGCCAGGAGCGCTGGTGGGGGACCCGAGAAGAGGAGAATCAAAGCTGCTCTATGTAAAACAATTGCACAGAGCAGGTTGGTAGAACATGTTTGTAAATGTTCACATTTTTTAAATTAAAATCACTTTAAGGTGACAGTTCACTCTAGCTTTTTGCCTGGAGTTCATCTAAGGTACGTTGGGAACTGTTGGTGTTCACTTATTCCCAAATGTACAAAGTATGTGGTTACCCTAGTTTTCTTAATTTATATGTTTGAAGTGAGGTAAGAACAAAAACACAAATAGCTAGTACCCTTTAATGCCATAATATACATATATTATGTATTGTTATAATACTGCATTGCATAGAGTAAATTAAAAGAAAAGTACTGCCAAAGCTCTTTTGGCCCTACTTCTTCTGTGGGTCACTGGAGTAGACTTAGTTATGCATTCCTGTGACTCAGATTCAGCCAACAGCTGGCTAAACCCTGTTGTCGGCTGACTTCCATGCCAGTCTATGATCTGCAGGGATACCAACAATGTCGGGATCCACACAGATACCTGACCGGCAGCTGGCTCAGCCCCTCAGTGAACCACTGAGAGCCTAAGCCAGCCACTCCCACCACAGCCCTGCACTCCAGTGAGCACTGAAGGGGCAGAGCCCCAGAGCGATGACTGACAGTCACAGCTCTCTGCTCAGGGCAGACTTGAGAACTGTGTGATCAGCAGCCTTTGATCGCTCAGTTCTCTGTGTAGAGGCGGCGGGGGACAGCTGCAGCTTCGGAGTGATGCTGCAGCCACATAGGTGAGTATGTTTGTTTTTTCTGTAACCTGCACTTCTCTTTTAAAATAACTAATTATCTGTATGCTGCTTAAAGGTACTGTTAAACTTGTTTACTTGTGAAGCAAAACAAAGAAAGAAATTATTTTTTAATCAGATCAAATATTTTAATATAATTTATAAACTGTTTATAGAATTAAAGATTGTAAGCTGTTTTTCAAACAGAAATGTGCCTTTACATTCCCCATCGTATACGTAGGAATTTAGCATATCATTACGAAGATCTGTAAGAAAATCCTAAAATGTGATAACTGCACATCTTAATCTATTACTTTCACAGCAACTGTAAAAGAAAAAAAATGTAACTAGTATATCTACAGAAATGTTATTGCTTTCTTTGCCACACTATATTTAATCAGAATTCTATAGTGCATACAATTTATAAAAGCAAATCACCCTGGGTTATCAGTGTCTGAAACAACAATTCATTCATCAAGTAGTAAATGAGACTGAATGAAAGAAACTTTGGAGAAAAGAAGTTGCCTACACCTTGTTAAATATAACCAGGGATGCTTACTATATAAATTGATGTGTGAGGCCTGCAACATGGAACTGCTACTGGGGCTCTGGGTTTCTTCGTATGAGTAGGAATCCATTATTTGTCTGATGTAGGTAGCAAGCAAAAAATGTCAGTGATATATCTTTTAGTGGCTTAAAAAAAAATACAAGCTTTTGGAGCTCTAAAATCAGTGTATGTTACCCCAACATTTCATATTCCTGATACTTACATGGTACAACAGACTCATGCTGTGTGATAGGAAGAAATACAAAGAGAACAGGAGAATTTTTTTGTGTGAAATCCCTGGTGTTCCTGTCAGTTCCCCTGCTCTCCTATTTCAAACTGACCATGCTAGGTACAGAAGTGCATATATGTGGGTTGTGTTATGCTGATGTTTCTCTGGCTTACCGTTTTTTTTTACCAGCGCGCCTGAGAAATGATCCCATGGTGCGGCCCACTGGTCAGGGGCGATAAAAGACCTCCTCTATGGCCATAGAGGACCAAAGGGACATTATTTATTTTCTTTTGCTTTTAAAGGTAGAGAAGAGATTTGGGGTCTTTTTGACCCCAGATTTCTCCAAAAAGTGGACCAGTCATCCTTATTTCTATTACAAGGGATTTTTTACATTCCTTGTAATAGTAATAAAAGTGATTAAAAAAAAAAATAATAATTAAAGGTACAGCGTAAAAATAAAATAACAAAGTGTCCCCATCCCTTGGTGCTCGCAGAAGCGAACGCATACGTAAGTCGCGTATGCACATATAAACTGTTTGCACTACACGTGTGAGGTGTTGAACATTAGAGTAAGAGCAATAATTCTAGCACTAGACCTCCTCTGTAAATCTGAACAGGTAACCTGTGAAAATTCTAAAGCATCACCTAATGGAGACTTTTAATTACTGTACTTTGACACCATTCCACTAGCTTGTGCAATTTTGAAGTGTGACATGTTCAGAATCTATTCACTTGATGTAACATCGTCTTTTATATTTTACAAAAAAAATTGGGTATATATATATATTTATTTTTCAATAGTGTATTTTTTCCAAAACAATTGTTTGCAAAACCGATGGGCAAATACTAAAACAAAAAAAAAAAGGTTTGGGGGTTAGAAGTAATTTTCTAGCAAAAAATACTGATTTAAACTTGTAAACAAAAAGTGCCAGAAAAGGCCTGGTGGTTAAGGGGGTTGTAAAGGCAGAAGGTTTTTTTTTATCTTAATGCATTCCATGCATTAAGATAAAAAAACTTGTGTGTAGCAGCCTCCCCAGCACCCACAATTACTTACCTGAGCCCCATCTCTCCAGCGATGTCCACAAATGTCTTAGCCGTCTAGGACACTCCTCCTGATTGGCTGAGACACAGCAGCGGCGCTATTGGCTCCCGCAACGGTCTATCAAAGTCAATCAGCCAATTGGGGGAGAGGGGGTTGGGTCGGGGCTCCATGTCTGAATGGGGACACAGAGCTGTGACTCGGCTCGGGTGCCCCCTGTAGCAAGCTGTTGGCTGTGGGGGCACTCGATGGGAGGAGAGGGCAGGAGCTGCAAAGTGGGACCCGAGAAGAGGAGGATCTGGGCTGCCCTTTGCAAAACCAACTGCACAGAGGAGGCAAGTATAACATATTTGATTTTTTTTTTTTTTTTTTTTTAAAACAAGACTTTACAAATACTTTAAAGTGGTTGTCAAGTCATGACAACCACTTTAAACTATAGGTAAGCCTATATTCAGGCTTACCTGTAGGTCCCGGGAATATCTCCTAAACTTGCACCATTTAGGAGATATTCCCTGTATTTGCATGTGCCGACGTTATCGTCACATGCGCAGTGAAGACATAGCCCGACTGGGCCGTTTCTTCACTAAGTGTGCCGTAAATGACGGCTCCTGTGCGCATGCGTGGGAGTGACGTCAGCGCGGCTCCTGCCAATCACAAAGCTGGGATCCCGGAAGACGACAAACAGCATGTTGCCGGTCACAGTTGTGCTCGGCGACCGCTGCTACAGCGTCGATCTAAGGTAAGCATTTCATAATGAGCTAGTATGTAATGCATACTAGCTCATTATGCCTTTCTCACAGCAGGTTTTTTTTTTCTTAAACAGACTTGACAACCACTTTAGTACCTGAAGAAGCTTTAGAGCTCCAAATGCTTGTTATTATTAGTTAGCTTACATTCTCTACCTCTTTCTGATGGAGAAATCCCTTTAGGCAATTCCTCAGATGAACAAGAACCATGGCATGGCTCATATGTAGTAAAGCACCAAATGAGATGGATAACATTACGTGGGATACAGTGAAGAAACATTAGCTACTTTACTGTATATGACTTTTTAAGTAAGATTTATGGTGCACTTTACCCATCTCATCCATCTTTTTCCTACATATTATGTTTTTCACTACCTTTTGGGTCACCAGAAGCAAGTATGTAGGTCAAGAGTTTTGACACCTTACTGCATGTTTGTTTCAGGTCAGTGACCCTGAGTATTGAAGCCTGTATATTCCAAATAGGCCATTAGTAGTAGCTTCCATGTTACTTTTCTAAAAGGTTCCTTTTAATAAAAAAAAAGTCTGAAGAGCGGGGTTGTTGTGCAGAGTAAATATTCACCATTAAGTATTAATATGCAGCCAAGAAAATCTTTTGTTTGAATAAGGCAAAAATTCTCCTGTTTGCCTTGATGTATTTTTATGAAAAAAAATACCTATTTTAAAGTAGCAAAACTCAGTGTGCCAGGCACATTTATGTTTCCAACTGATTTATACTGGTGTACCATCCTCATAAAAAGGGCTATAGACATATGGGTGCCGATCCAGCTGCACAGCACTCTGTGGACTTTTTGTGCCTCTGATTATTAATGCTTTAGCATATTACTGATTAGATAGTTCTACTTAAGGTGCTTTGGGACTTTTTATATGGTATAATTCAGCTTTATTTTTGTCTTTTTTAAATGTTCTTTACAGGAATTGTATTTTCTGTCTTGTTTGGGATTCAATTAAAGTTTAAATAAAAATATTATTTGTTTAACCTTCAGTTTTATTTCTTTGCATGCTGTCTTTTTTTGTTATAGTTCATTGCCTATGCTTTTGTCCATGTATCCTTTAAAATAGCCTAATCACTCCAGTGTTTCTTCCCCAGGTTTTTCTATGTATAACATAAGAACTGAGGTTCTACCATGCCAATGGCAATTATATGATGTGTTTATGCATAGACTATGGACATTAAGGCCTCATGCACACTGCTGCTGGTAAATGGATGTTTAGAGGCATTTGGACGTTTTTTTTCAGCTGCCCCTGACCTCATCTAATGTTATCTTATCAGAACATGTTTTTATACACTTTTTTTTCTGCATGTACACAGGGTTGTTTAAGGCCGTTTCCAGGCAGTTGAGTTTAGAGGCTTTTTTCAGATGGTCGTCCAGAGGCATTTGAAATGCCAAATGCCTTTAATAGCTTGTAAACACGCCTAAATTTGGTAACTCGCATCTAGGAGCATTTCATTAACAGGGGTTTCCATTTAAAAAAAAAAAAATATATACATCCCCCCCCCAAAAACGCTGACGTTTTAGACGCCGGTTTCTGGCTGTCAAGATAGAACTTTCAGGGGAGGTTGAAAAGCGTCCCGTGTACATGGAGCCTAAACTGTTGACATATTCTTAAGCAGCAGTGGTGGCCCATCAATAGGGGGCGCACGGGCACCCCCCCCCCCATCCATGCGCTCGGCCCCTAATCTACATGCAGGGCGCCTGACGCATGGATTTCAATGGGGTTTTTTTTACATTTTTTTTAGAAACGCATGATTAGAGCTCCGAGACCACCCACTTGTGAAACCTTTGCAAATTAATATTCGCTAATGTCTTCCTGTTTCTCCCTGGGCCAATCAGGTAGCGGCTCTGCAGACCCCATTGGCCGGGGCTCCACAGGGGGGGGGGGGGGGGGCACGGAGGAGACTGCTGGGGGAAGCCGCCACCGACATTGGATTCAAACACTGGAGAGAGCAAGTCCAGCACAGCACCCGGCTCCGGGGATGAGGAGTTGAAAGGGAGAAGGAAAGGAGGAGAGCCCAGGGTCTGCAGGTAAGGCAGTATCATTTGGAGATAGCAGCTTAGCCTGCTTTGTTCATCCCATCCATAGGCAAATAAGCAGAGCGAGATCCTCACTGTACATTGTTCACCTCGGTGGTGCACAATGTACAGTGAGGAGCTCGCTCTGCTCCTTTGTTTATGCCCCGCTCCTCACGCCTTCCCTATGTGTCTGCTGAGCTGTAACCTGCATGGGGTAAGTGCAGGGCTGACGGGGCCTCTCGAGCCAGCGAGGGTGGGGCTGTGTACAGGTCTGTCTGCTGCCACAACCCCCCCCCCCCCCGACCGATGGAGCATCAGCTGCCACTGATATGCAGTCAAATGAATGTTAACCACTTGCCGACCAAAATACGTTTATATTATAAGTTGCGGTTTGTAAGTGGTTTACTGGGATTATGGCTGAAGAGATTGGCCATAACCCTGGTACCGATTTTTGCAGCCAGGGGCTGGCTTTCTCATGACAGCATTTCATGAGCCGCTGGAATGCTTTCCAAAGCCGCAGGAGGGGATGTCCCCTCCCGTAGCTCGCCAGTGTTTCTCAGGCTTACTGTTTCTGCCGGTTCACCCCAGGAACGATCCAACGGTGCGGTCGACTGCTTCCATAGGCGATTAAAGGGTAGATACTCTTTGATCGACTCTATGGGCTTGGGAGGACCAGAGCAATGTCGTGATGTCCCTTCTGTTTTTTTTTTTTTTTGATCTTTTGCTTTTGAAGGTAAAGAAGAGATTTGCGTTGTTTTTGACCCCAGATCTCCCCTTAAGCAGGACACATGCCTATTTCTATTACAAGGGATGTTTACATTCCTTGTAATGGGAATAAGTGATAAAAAAAAAAGAGAGAAAAAAGTAAAGTGCCCCCATCCCTCTGTGCTCGTGCGCAGAAGCGAACGCATATGTGAGTCGCACACACATATGTAAATGGTGTTCGCATCACACGTGTGGTATTGCCGCGAACGTTGGAGTGAGAGCAATAATTCTAGTGCTAGAGCTCCATTAATTCTGGACAGGTAATCTGTAAAGACATTTAACATGTCGCCTATGGAGATTAAGTACCATAGTTTGACACAAAAAGAAAAAAGGGCAGACTTTTCAAGCTGCCACTGAGATCCCAAAAAGGAAAAACGACAAATCTTACCTATGATTAAAAAGCATATTTTTATTAGAATTCATTAAAATATTATAGTAAAAGAAGGGATACAAAACATTTGGGTATAGGATAGGCACTCTTCCAATTGAAAGGCACATAGGGAGTTGAACATTAAAAACCATGTAGAAGGCCCACAGGTGGTATCCAGAGAGTCTAAGGAAGTCTTTAGTGGTTGGAGGCCAAACTACCGAAATAGTCAATGTCAGCACCGAAGGATCGCTACGCGTTTCGCCATTAGCTTCATCAGGCA
>BLSH010244832.1:170986-183596 GCA_018402905.1 Glandirana rugosa | reverse complement strand
CTTTCCTACCAGACCAATCTTCAGTTTTCAGTGCTGTTGCGCTTTGAATGACAATTGTGCGGTCGTGCGACGCTGTACCCAAACAGATTTTTTTCCCACAAATAGAGCTTTCTTTTGGTGGTATTTGATCACCCCTGCAGTTTTTATTTTTTGCGCTACAAATAAAAAAAGACCGAAAATTTTGAAAAAAAAAAAAAAAATTCTCTATTTTTGTCACAAAACTTTGTAAATAAGTAAATTTTCTCCATCACTGGTGGGCACTGATGAGGCTACACTGACGGGCACTGATGTGGCAGTACTGATTGGCACTGATGATGAGGCACTTATATACAGCAATGATGAGCACTGTTAGGCGGCACTGATAAGCACCACTGACGGGTACTGATAGGTGGCACTGATATACAGCACTGACGGACACTGATAAGCGGCACTGATGGGCACTCATAGACAGCACTGATTGGCACTCATAGGCGGCACTGGGTACTGATAGGTGGCACTCATGGGCACTGATAGGTGGCACTGGTTGGCACTGGTATGCATTGATAGAGGCACTGGTAAGCACTGATAGGGGCACTGGTGGGCATATATACTGATAGGGGCCCATTCCCTGGTGGTCTAGGGTGGCATCTGAAGGTGGCACTGAGTGCCATCCACATTGGGCACTATGCCTCTTACCTGGCGGTCTAGGGAGGTCTCCCTGGGGGTCCAGATCGGGTCCCTGGTGGGCACATCCCTGGTGGTCCCTGGGCAGGCTCCCTGGTGGTCTAGTGTGGCGATCCTAGGGGGGGCTGTGCTGATAAATCATCAGCACAAACCCCCCCCGTCAGGAGAGCAGGCGATCGGCTCTCCTCTACTCAGGTCTGCAGACCCGAGTACAGGAAAGCCGATAAACGGCTTTCCTGTGTT
The DNA here is from genome assembly GCA_018402905.1 of Glandirana rugosa. Classification (NCBI taxonomy): domain Eukaryota; kingdom Metazoa; phylum Chordata; class Amphibia; order Anura; family Ranidae; genus Glandirana; species Glandirana rugosa. Next base: position 182,690 of record BLSH010244832.1, on the reverse strand, counting down.
ACACTGTGACCAGCCGTGATTGGTCAAGGCTGATCACATGGTAAACTGCTTCAGATCGAAGCACTTTACCGAGATCTGTAATGCGGGGGGTCAGGCTGACCCCCCCACACCACCGATCGCCGCGATGCATACGGCGGTCAGGAAGTGGTTAAAAAAAAAATTTGATCACTTTTATTCCTATTACAAGGAATGTAAACCTCCCTTGTAATGGGAATAGTGTGTGACAGGTACTCTTTATGGAGAGATATGGGGTCAATAAGACCTCCTATCTCTCCTCCAGGCTGGAAAGGCTGAGATAATAATATAAAAAAATAAAATAAACAATCTCGCTCTCTACAGCCGCATCCACGGCTTTGTTTACTAAAGCCGGCCAGGACGTGATGTCATAACGTCGTGCCTGGGCCTCCGAGGGTAATAGAGATGATTGGTGACCAGATGGTCACCAGTCCTTTCCCTCACAAACTTCCAGCGGCGATGGATTCGTTCTCCGGGCCACCGGTGGACCCGGAGAAGCACCGGAGAGCAGTGAGAGGGGGGATGTCCCCTCTCCCCACCCATAAGAACGATCAAGCGACTCAACTGCTGCTATGATCATTCTTATGGTGCACAGAATCGCCGGCTGAAAAGAATGGTATCTGAATGGTGCCTGTAGCTGCAGGCACCATTTAGATATCCGTGCTCAAAGTCCAGGACGCCAATAGACACCCGTGGGTGGGAAGTGGTTAATGATGACAAGCAATGGATGGACATTTTCTTTACTGGTTTCTATTGGTGTAATGTTGTAAATATCACTTGGTCATATCTTGAAAACTATATTGTATACTGAACCAGGAAATAAGACGAGTGATGCATTATTCTGTGTCCATGTGTTGACTTCGGTCTACATTGCTCCCCACAGAGCTGTGTGTGTCTGTCTGTCTGGGAGTGAGGAACGGAGTGTGCCAGCGTAGGTTAATATAGGAGTAATGTATAGGGAATACATCTTTAATGATAGAAAGGTACTATTATAGCAGAACTATGGTCAAAATGAAGAAATCAATATGTTATGCACCTATACAGTCTGTTAAACATGTCACTGATTGTTTTGCAAAAAGCAGTAAGGATGGTGAGATCTTTACCTTGTCCCCAGCTCTCGTATGCACTCCCTTTAGTGAAGTGACAACTTTACTGAATTGCCTGTGTGAGACTCATGTTGTCCCCATTTGCGTCTATCTCTGCAAAAAACATCTTGACATCACTGGGGGAGGGGCTTTGTATTACATGGGAAGCTGAGGGATTTCATTCTACATAGAATCATGATTAGGCTCTGCCCACGATTGGCCTGTGAAGCCCCGCCCACTCCCACCTATGTCCTACCTTTGCCTGCCCACTGCTCTAGCTCCTAGCTCCTTCTGTTCTGCCAGTTTACAAATTACCAGAGGAGTGCAGGCAGGGAGAAGCACACAGATTACTAGACAGATCTGTGTGCAAAGTAACCTGTACTATCTTGTGCTGTGGTTGCATAGCACACACACCCAGCTATTGATTGTCAGATGGGTGTGTGTTATGTAAAATAGACTGAGCATCATAGAAGTCTGGATGTCTGTGATAGAGCAGCTATTTCACTGACAGGAAATTACATCTGACCTCTGCAGAACTCCTCCCATCATCACTACACTATACACCTAAGGAGAATTGATGGAGGGGATTATAGACCCCAATCACTGCTACATGGTAAGGAAATAATCATTTCAGTTATTTATTTATGTTTATTACCATGTGTAACTGTCAGGTATTTATATGAGGATTTACTAAAATATGTATGTTGTCTTTAGTTGTACTTTTAACTAGTAAGTAAGGTTGTAGCATCCTTACAGTAATCATGGCTGCTGATCCAATTTTACCATGGTCAGTTTGTGCCACCGTCATCATACTGTGTGTTCCGAGTCTCTCCCCTTTCCCCCTCCCTGCCTGTCATTTCCTAGTCAGTGTGAGAGCCGATCTCTCCACCCCCCCTGCTGCAATATGTAACACAATGGGGTGTATTTACTAAAGGCAAATCCACTTTGCACTACAAGTGCACTTGGAAGTGCAGTTGCTGTAGATCCGAGGGGGACATGAAAGGATAATACAAAAACAGCATTTCTCTTTCGTTCATCGACAGGCACAGCAACTCTTAGGACTAAGTGGGTTATACTGCCCTCTTCAGGAGTTTACTAGGCAGAACAGGCAGTTCTAACAGCAAAAAAAGAACAGTAACAGACACAGCCCCTCCCAGGGGGCAGTTCCACTGGCAGATGACCCCACACCCAGCTCTGCTAGCTCAGTTTTATTCTGCCTAGTGCAAGGAGTTAGACCTAGGCTCCCTGTTGGGATCTGTGGTACCTCTCTGGGCCACTTCGGTTGTCAGGAGACAGCCTCACAGATGAAGACTACAATCAAGCAGCCGTGCTGGGCGACACAGGTTTTCTCCCCAGCCGGCCATCACGCATTAGACCGGATGCTTCGCGCTGGGTCGACCACGACAAACCCCGACCGGACAGGGTGGCCCTGCGGGTTAAATGCCCCGCCATCGCACGCAGGGCCGACAGCTCCCTCCGGCCTAGCCGGGAGAGTGTAAGCTGTCTCGGTTGTGATTCCCCGCACCGCCCGACTAGATGGGGTAAGTACGTCCCCCCCCTCCCCTTCGGGGGCCCGGGGGGGAGCTGGCGGGTCCCCCCTCCGGGGTGAGCATAGTGGGTGGTCTTCCCCCCCCCCCCTCTTCCTCGCTCGTGCCCCTCCCCCCCACCCATCTGGTACCCCGCTGTCGCACCCTCCCATCCCCTCACCAGGGCTCCCAGGGTGTATGGGCCCTAGTGGTCCCCCTCCGTCTCACCCCCTGTGCCTCGGGATCGTCGGCCATTTTGCCGGCGCCCGGCCGCCATTTTCTTGTAGCCGACCGCATTTATATGCATGGAATAGTTTGGCGGCCATTTTGGCGTAGCTGCTGCGCTGTTACACGAGGTTTTGGCCTCTAGTGTGTATCGGCGGCCATTTTTCCTGTGGTTTCTACACACGGAAGGCCTGTGCGTGCTGAGGGGCGGTCCTGGCCGTTTTCTGGTGCCGATTTACCCCCCAGCACGGCGCAGATCTCCCTGGCGGCGGCTCTGTGCACAGCGGCAGTGTGGGCAGCAGGGTCGGTGAAGGCAGCGACAGCGGCGGACAGCAGCAGGCTCTTCTCTGGTCGGGTGTTGAGTCCCCCTGGGGTGCCCCCTGTGACAAGCCTTGTGCAGCTGTGGGGTGGGGGGGTGTAGTGGTCTCCTGGCAATAGGCCTCTTTTTTCTGGGGCGGCCAGGGTGGGTGATAGTGTGGCAGCCGACGCGGGTGCTTCCCCACCGGACCTCGGTCCCTGCAGCCAGCATTTCAGGGGCCCCTTCCCTTGTAGACGCCATGTCCACGGTTCTGGAGACGTTGGTCTCCCGGGTAGAGTCATTGTTGAACCGTAGGGACGCCAAAAAGCGTCCCTTGTCCCCCCCCCTTATTCTGGGGAGGACTCGGACCCGAAGGGGGCTCCTCTGTTGCAGGGGCCCCCCTTGAGCTGTCGGACAGCGAGATCCCAGACGCCCCTGATAGCGGGGATGAGTCTGAGGCGTCCACTGCTGCGCACGAGAAGGCTTTTGTAGATGCTCTGATCACCTCAGTGCGTGAGACCCTGCAACTGGAAGAAGCAGTGGGACCCTCTCGGGGGGTGCCCGTCCCCTTCGGGTCACATGGACCAGGCCCGGCGGCCAAGGTTTTTTTGTTTTTTCCGTATGTGGATTTTCTGGATAAGTTTGTTTATAGGGACTGGGCTCGGGCCCAGAGATCCCTCCCCATTCCGAAGCATTTTGCTGTGCGTTATCCCTTTGAGGATAGGTTACTGAAGAAGTGGGCATCACCTCCCGCGGTTGATCCCCCCCCCCCCCGTGTCCCGCCTGAGTAAAGCGACCACCATCCCGGTGGAAGGCACACCGTCCGTTAAGGACCAGGCTGACAAGAAGGCTGAAGCTTGCGTCAGATCCCGATTTGCTCTAACGGGGTCTGCCATGCGGCCCATTGTGGCCTCTGCGCTTGCGTCGCAAATGCGCACAGTGTGGGCGAAGCTGCTACACAGCGAGTTGTGCAAGACGCAGGCGTCTCCTGAGTGTGTGGATCTTGCAGATCGCATGATCCAAGGGGCTCAGTATCTGTGCAATGCAGCCCTGGCCCCCCTGATATCCAAGGCTTCCGCGGTCTCGGTGACCCCTTGGATGAGATGATCAAAGATCTCAAAGGAGGGAAGGGCACCTTTCTCCCAGAGTCTAGGAGGAGTTCGGACTCCCGTCGCCGACAGGGCCCCTCCTTTTCGTCCCTTCCGTCCCTCAGGCAAGGGTTCTCAGTCCACTAAGGCCCCCGCGGGTGATCAGAAGCGTTCATGGCCGCGTAAGCGCCTCAAGCCAGAGGACAAGGCTCCTCCGCATGAAGGGTTGCCCCGTCCGGTGTGGCGACAGCTCCTGGGGTTTGCAGACAGGTGGTCTTCTTGCATCTTGGACCGCTGGGTGCTCGAGGTGGTCTCCTCGGGGTACAGCATAGAATTCCGTTCCCGCCCCCCAGACAGGTTCTTTGCCTCCAACCTGCAGCTGCCTGCGGGCCCTGTTCGGGGCTGTGCAGAACCTGCTAGGTCAAGGGATGATTGTTCCCGTTCCATGGGCGGAACGTTCCCAAGGGTTTTATTCCAACCTTTTTGTGGTTCGGGGTTCGTCCCATCCTGGACATGAGTTACCTCAACAAGTTTGTGTACTAGTCATCCCAATATTTTTAACTACAATTGCCTAATCCTAGACAATTCTATATTCCAGTCACATCATTTAAATTATCTAGGTCAATAGAATGGTATGGTACTCCACCACATATTTGGTTCGAAAAGAGGACAAACCCCTTACTGGAGAAAGGTATTAAACGTGAGGGATGTGTTAAAAAATAAATATTGGGATGACTATTATGTGTCCTTTTTCTTTTTTCCTGTTTATATAATTGTTCTGTTTACTGGATGGTAAAATTGTAACTTCCTTCCTCTGCTTGGCTGTCAGCAGGTGGCGCTGCATGGTGGTTGGGTCTGGGGTGATATCTCTCCCCCCCCCCCCACGAGATCAAGGACGGGTAGATTGGGCGTCTAATATGAAGGAGGGCCTCTGATTGAGACCCTCTTTCATCCCCCCTAGGTGAATATACACCTGGGGTAGGCAGTGATGTGCGGCATCTCTTTGCTGCGGCGGATATGTGTCCGGCCGCATTGGGGACTCCACGCATGGGCCGCCTTGCAGATGCTCAGGCGGAAGTGACGCCGGGAGAGCCTCGTGGCTCTGTCGCTTCCGTCCGGACTGTTCTCAAATAGACCTGTCTGGATGAGCATCAGTAAGCAATATGATAGGACAAGCGATGATGCAAAGTGGCTTCTTACATGTGGAGGTAAGGTCAGCCAGGGGCTACAAATGCAGATTAGCACAGTAGCCTGGGGATGGACTGGGGAGCCTCCCCCCTATGGCGATATGGGCACATATCCTTTCAGGAACAGCAATGTTGCGCACTCCTGTGGATAGAAGCCTCAATGAGAAGCTTGGATGAATAATGACCTTTGGGTGCACATTGCTCAAATATGTCATAAGACATTATCCCCTGAGTAGTTTATATCTACTTTACAGATGCAATTTTTTGGACTAAGGAGGATATATTTTTGAGGGACAGCCCAATACCCCCCAGATTGAGTGGGTGGATCTGGCATCGCCTGCCTGAGAGTGGGGATCTATCCCCTCCTGATTTGCCTGTGCAGCGCCCTTTTGCTGAGAAACCAATGGAGGAAGGGTGAGCACAAGCATGACATAATGTTATATATAAAATTTGTAACATGCTTATGATGTATAACATGTGACTGATATCTTGGGTTTGATCAATAGACAATCATAAGAAGTGGAATAATCCTGAAGAAGCAATACGTATTGCAAAACGTCGATAACTATTCCACCTCCTGATGTATCAAATGCATCGCAGAGTGTATAGATACGCATGTAAAATGTTGGATACAAATTTGTACACAATTTTATGAAGTATGTTTTTAAAATGCATATGAATAAAGACTTATTCTTTTAAGAATGGCATATTGTGCTCACTTTGACCAAAATACCAATCTATTAAAGTCCCAGGTACACCCTTGATGAGACTCATCTAAAAGTTGTTTACTATTGAATTGGGATGGGATTGGTTTATGGTCTCTAACACTGATGGTCAAAAAATCTTTTTGTTGAGAAATTTAAGAAAGGTCTAGTAGTGTTGGCAGGGGACTTTAATTTTAGTATGGATGGAAGAAATAATGCGTGAGGTGCATCGGGGACTGGAAAGTATCAGCTGGAGAAAAAAAAACTTTACCAACATCAATTAATTGACGCATGGAGGGAGGGTACAGCATCCAGACGTAAAGGACTATACTTTCTGCTCCGTGGTGCACGGGACGTACTCTAGAACATAGAATGCTGGAGTCAGTAGTAGACTCATCTATCGAGATACAATCACTGTCAGACCATGCTCCGGTAACTATACTTGTACTTGTGGTACTCGAATTAGTAATTGGAGATTAAATGAAGACCTACTACAAGATAGTACAGTTGTCGAGGGAATAAATAAAGCATTAGACGAATATTTTAAGCTCAGTGAGACCCCAGGAATTAGTAATATCACCATTTGGGAGGCACACAAAGCCTATATAAGAGGTATACTGAGGTCAAGGAAGAAAAAAGAAAGGAGTAGCCACATAAACAGATTGATATCTGAAATATTTAACTTGGAACAAAGACATAAAAAAGGTGGGCATATTGGGATTCAACAACAATTAGCCTTAAAAAGAGGAGAGCTGAGAGATCTAATGGAACAAGAATCTATGCAAGCCTTTAACAGAGTAGCAGTAAATAGATACAAATGGGGAAATAAACCCGGAAAATTCCTGGCGAATCTTCTGAAGAGCAAAAAAACAAGTAATTTTATTAGGAAAATTAAAAATGAAGAGGGAAAAATAGTGCAGTCAACTACAGAAATAGCCGGGGCTTTTCAAAAATATTATAAAGCCCTATATTCGGTCTGACAAAAAAGGAGAACAAAAAAGGATGGAAGAAATACAGACATATATAGAAGAGGCTAATCTACCTAAAATAGCTATGGAGAGACTCCAACATCTTGAGGCACCGATAGCAGAGGAAGAGATAAATACAGCACTAAAAATTTTGACCACAGGCAAAAGCCCAGGCCCAGATGGTTTCACACTAGGATATTGCAAGAAATGTAAAGATCTGTTAGTACCTAAGATGTGTTACTATATGGGTGAGCTGGACGAGGGAGGAAACCTGAGGGAGGAGTCATTACTGGCCCATATTACATTAATCCCTAAGGCAGGAAAGGATGGAACCCTCTGTTCTAGTTATAGACCTATAGCCCTATTTAATGCAGATACAAAGCTTTATGCAAAAGTGCTAGCAACTAGACTAAAATAATTTATCCCAGAATGGATCCATGCAGACCAGACTGGATTTGTTCCTAATAGGGAAGGAAAGGACAACGCTATTAGAACATTGCTTATAATACATAGTCTGGAAATTGGGAGAGAGCCGGCACTCCTTCTATCGGTCGACGTCCAAAAAGCGTTTGACAGGGTAGATTGGGGAAGGAAACGAAAAATCTTCAGACAGCCGCACTCCAAATAGCTTTTAATGTTACATAAATGTTCAGGTACAGTCAAGGCACAACAGAGACTATCCCAGGTGTAACGGCTGACGCGTTTCACGTCCCAAAATGACGCTTACTCATAGCTGAAAATATGAATGTTATGCTGCCGTTTAAATAGAGGCTAAGTCCGCCCAGATGGACCAGCTGTAGACTATTAACCCTTATTCAAATAATTAAAAGGGTGGGTCAAAACATCCAAACGGCAGGCATGACATCCAAAACAATGTTACACAACACACTCATTAATCAAATAGTGTGCGATGGAGATACGTTTGCAAAGCTTGTAAAAGACGCCACTCAATGTAGATGCATACAATTCAATGATATATAGCCATATATATTGATCTTGTGAAACTATGTATGCATCCCAAGGACATGGGTATAACAACTTCAAATATACAAATAAAAATAAACATTAAAAACAAGAAGAGGGGGGAAGGAGTGAACATTCCCTCCTAAGCTGGAATGGACCCTCCCCCCTCCCTATAATTCTTGATATCATAAGTTCAATTAATAACAATGTTACATTGAAAACCATCTCAGGACGTAATTCTATATGATGGAACAAGCTATTCAGCAATAATCTTAGTCATTATGTAAGCGTGCTATAAAGTAAGGGGAAATAAAATTATATCCCCTAATATTGTATCACAATAATTAATTAGCAGGTGTATACCATCAAAAAGAAAAAACCCCAAGCAGTAACATGAGAATAATACTATCTTTAGTCGGACAAGCAGTAAGGGGATAACAGATGAATGCATCATCTCTGATAAAAATAAGTGTATATCGAAAAACAGAAAACAAAATCCAGGGAAATCAAAGAAGATGCATAAACCCAATTATCAAGATGTGAGCCAAAAGTGGGATGCAGAAAAAGAAGAAGAGGCAGAGAGGTGACACGGGTCAATCATAAAAATGGGAAACATCCCATTCAAAATTCATGCCAGCCGGCATCCTAGTGCCTAAGTGGTAGATCCAGTACACCTCTCTTCGGCAAAGCATGTCAAATTTATCAGCCCCTCTCTTGGGAGTAACCACCTTTTCAATTCCCTGAATAGCCAGACTGTAACTGTCCTTATCATGATGTTGATTCCAATGGCGAGCTATATTGGTGGCATGGTTTTTATCAATATCTCTGAGATGATCATAAAGGCGGTCCTTGAGTCTCCGGGTAGTTCGTCCCACATACTGTATATTACATACAGTGCACGTAATAACATATATAAAAAATCTGGTATTGCAATTGATAAAAGATGAAATGCTGAACGACCTGCCCGAGGCTGAAGAAACCACCCAATCACCTCTCTTGATAAATGAGCAGCAATTACAAGCATTGGCCCCACATCTAAACGTGCCTTTAAACTGGAGCCAATGCTGACTGGTTTTCTGGCTAGTAAATAGACTGGGAGAAAGGCGCCCACCAATCGAGGGGGCTCTTCTGGACACCGTCTGTATACCACCTGAGAGAATGTCTGCATATACTGGATCATTATAGAGAACTGGGAGATATCTTCTAATGATATCACTGACCTGATGGAACTCTAGACTAAATGGAGTAGAAAATACTGAGGGTCTAGATGTCGCTAAAGAGGTGGATTTAGATTTAGAGCATATTGAGCGTCCCTTACCCTGATTCGTGCTTTCAGAGAGAAGCTTCTCTCGGGGAGTCTTTTCAGCTATGGATTGGGCTCGCATGACTATTGATCTAGGGTAGCCCCTCTCACCGAACCTTTGGGCCATATCATCAGATGCTCTGTGAAAATCTGTTTCTCTACTGCAGATCCCTCCTAGCTCTGAGGAATTGGCCCACAGGTACACCCCTGATGACATATCTAGGGTGATGGGAATCAGCCCTTAGCAGGGAATTGCTCGCAGAAGGCTTCCTAAAGAGATTACTCACCATCTTGCCCCTGTCATGAGACAGTAGGACATTCAAAAATTCAATAGACTCAGGGCTCCATCTCCCAGTAAATTTTAAGTTCAATTCATTATCGTTCAGGAAAGTTAGCCAGCTCTCCAAATCACAACTATCGTCTGCTATAAACAGCAGATCATCAATATATGTAAAATTAAGAATAGTGTCCCTCCTGCAAGGACTACCACTTCCAAAGATGCGGGACCTCTCCCACCAACAGGTTGGCAAGGGTAGATTGGGGACTTATGATAAAAACATTGGAAATTATAGGACTAGGCCCAAAGATGATATAGAGACTAAAACTATTCTATAAAGGTCCTACAGCGAGGGTAAAAGTTAATGGATCCCTTTCCCAGCCATTCAAAATGTTGAATGGCACAAGACAGGGGTGCCCGCTCTCCCTCCTTTTGTTTATAATATCCCTGGAACCATTATTAGCAAGAATACGGAAGAACGTTGACATAGCAGGAGTAAAAGTGGATAAAGTAGAACATAAAATAGCGGCATATGCCGATGACCTCCTATGCTACATAACAAATCCTAGAGTGACATTACCTAATTTACTAAAAGAATTTAAAAAATATGGTGAAATCTCCCATTTCAAAATAAATAGATACTAAACATAAATATAAATAAAAGGGAAGAAATATCTCTACGGGGGGCATTCCCTTTTGTATGGAAGGAAGCAGAAATAACCTATTTGGGGATAAAAATTACCCCAAGATATAAAAAATTATATCCCGCTCCTAAACGAGATTAAGACAGAAATTAAAAAAGTAGAAGAGAGACCACTTTCTTGGATGGGAAGATTAAATACTGTTAAGGTGATATTACTTCCCAAGATACTATATAAGTTCCAAATGATCCCAATAAATCTTCCTCAAACATACTTTAAGAAACTGCAAGGAATGATATCAAAATTTATATGGCAGGGCAAAAAGCCGAGAATACAGTTCAGGGTCTTGAGTTTAGATAGACAACACGGGGGTTTAGGGGCACCAGATGTTAAAAAAGATTATGGGGCACCAGATGTTAAAAAAGATTATGAAGCAGTGGTATTATCAGGAATAGTGGAATGGAGTAAAAAGAATAGTGATAAAAGATGGGTAGAAGTAGAAAATTCACTAAATGATGCACACTTAAAAGAAAATATTTGGGTTTCACAAAAAGACAGGTTATTGAAGCAAACAATACCTGAGATAACCACAAATGTATTTCGGGTATGGGATAGGTTACACAGGCAGGCAAAATGAATGCACAATTCACCTTTAATTTTTTTTAACAGGCACAAAACTGTTTGGACCAGGGAATAAGACACAATTTGGAGATTGGGTAGAGAATGTACAATTAAAAGACATTATAAAAGATGGAAGAATTTGCACATATAAGGAACTGACACAAAAATGTATCCTCCCAAGGCTGGATGAATGGAGATACGCCCAGCTAAAACATTTTGTGGCAAAATTACCACAACCTTTAACCGCTTGCCGACCGCTGATCGGCAATTGATGGCGACAGAGTGGCTCCTCTGCGCAAAACGCCGTCATCTGACAGCGGCTGCGAGATCGCGCACAGTGAGGGCGCGCCCGTGCGCTCACTGTGTCTGGGGAGGGCCAGGGAGCGGGTGCGGCGGATTTGATCTCCGCCGGCCACCCGCGATGCCCCCCCCCCCCCCCCGAAAGTAAGTAAACACGGACCTCCGTTCTGTGAGGGGGGAAGGGCTGTGATCACAGCCTTCCTCTACATGGAAGCTGTGATCACTTCCCTTCCCCTGCTAGGGCAGCCCACACACAGTTAGAACACGCCCAGGGAACACAGTTAACCCTTAGGGCGCCCCCTGCAGGTTAACCCCTTCACTGGCAATGGCATTTACACAGTAATCAGTGCATTTTTATAGCACTGATCGCTGTATAAATGCCAATGGTCCCAAAAAAAGTGTCAAAATGTTCCGACATGTCTGCCCTAATATCGCAGTACCGCTAAAAATCGCAGATCGCCGCCATTACTAGTAAAAAATAAAAAAATAAATAAAAACCCCAG
>BLSH010244832.1:54502-67383 GCA_018402905.1 Glandirana rugosa | reverse complement strand
TTTTAGAACAATAATCTGCCCCTTACAGCAACAGCAGGAACCTGACCCTATAGGAGTAGGCGATGATTTTAGAACAATAATCTGTCCCTTACAGCAACAGCAGGAACCTGACCCTATAGGAGTAGGCGATGATTTTAGAACAATAATCTGTCCCTTACAGCAACAGCAGGAACCTGACCCTATAGGAGTAGGCGATGATTTTAGAACAATAATCTGTTCCTTACAGCAACAGCAGGAACCTGACCCTATAGGAGTAGGCGATGATTTTAGAACAATAATCTGTTCCTTACAGCAACAGCTGGAACCTGACCCTATAGAACTAGAAGATGATTTTAGAACAATAATCTGTCCCTCTAAGCAGTAGACTCTACCTAGTCAAGTCAGATCGTTCTGTAATGCAGGATGAGATGTTATTAGATCTGCAATCTGTCCCTAAAAGCAGTAGTAGTAGTAATCTCTACCTAGTCCACAATCAGATCGTTCTGTAATGCAGGATGAGATGTAATTATATTTGCAATCTGTCCCTCACAGCGCCGGCAGCATCCTCTCCCTACACTAGCCAGAGAGCATGTGACATGCAGCACTAAGTGACTCCAGCTCATACAGAGGCTGGGTCACATGATGCACTGGCCAATCACAGCCATGCCATTAGTAGGCATGGCTGTGATGGCTTCTAAGGGCAAACCAGTGAATTGCTTGTTGATTGGCTGCCCTGCAGCTATTCAACAGGTGGGATCAAATACCCAAACCCAGAGCCAAAACTTTTTTTCAAATGTTCCGGTTCTGGTCCGGGTCACGGACACCCAAAAGTTTGGTACGGACCCAAACTTTACAGTTCAGGTTCGCTCAACTCTAGACAGGAGTACTGCAATTACATCTACCCATCTTCTCCTCAACTATATACTCAGGGCTATTGCTTGGCATTGTTTTATCTCCTAAGAATTTTTTATACTAGAACAGGAGGAATAATATACAGGCCAAGGTTATTTAGTGCATTTGTTCAGCTACAGTTCAATTGCTAAATAATATTTATTTTGAAATAAGGATTCACTGTACTATTTCATTTATCAAATTCCAGTAAACATGATCAAATTACCTCTTTTGCAAAGACCCATAAGGTATTGTTTAAGCTCAATTGGAGGAATTGCATTGTTTTCAATTATTGATATTGTTGGAGAATACAGGGAGTGGTGAAAGTGTACAAATCATTTATTCCTTTTGTTCGCCAGAACCTTCAAGTTGACTACTTATGTGAAGAATTGTGCTATTTACTGTTCACAGTTGTTATTCTTTTCCCAGAAATAGGAGTTAAAAAGTAAACCTTTCTAACTCTACCTGTGTTGTGGTCTCCATTACTAAAATAGAGTTATTGATCATAAAAATATGAGTGAACCAAGAGTTTCAGGGATGGTGGAGGACCCTCTGAATGAGGAGATCCAAGGGAGGATTGATTCTTTCAGAAAATGTAGATGCAGGCGAGAAAGTGAAAGGTCTTTTTGTTGGTTATATTGGCAAATCAGATTTTTTATTTTTGTTATGAGCTGACTGAAAAAAAAAATCTGCAATGAATTTGTTTTTTGTAGGCAGGAAATACATGGTAGTTTTTGCACAAACCTCTGTAGGTTTATCCAACGAGAACTTAGATTGTCCTTGAGGGCGTGGAACGTACGCTGAGGACTTTATGGATGTCCACTATCCCTTGAGACTTGAGGGGCTGTTTTTCAGCATTTTTAGCAATATAGCAATATATGCTTTGCATTTTAATTGTGCAATATGCCTAAATAAATTATCCCAAGGATTTTACACCATGTTGAGTTTCTTTTCAACAAGCGGAACACCTGCACAGAATATGCTCTGAGGTCCACTGTTTGGAGGAGTGTTTTGAAGTGTGAGATGTACGCATATTATGCCAGAGAGGGGTAGGTCCCCCTGCAAGTGACCTACAAGCTCGTAAGACTCTTTTTGTCATATGACATAAGAGTCCAACATATCTGGTGAGTGCGGACTGACTTCAGCGGCACGCTGACTTATTCACAAGAGTCACAATTTTAAAGAAGCACTTGAGCACAGAAGCACTTTTATTCTATTAAGAAAGATACTTTATTGTATTTATCATTTGCTTCATTGCACACAATTAAAGGAGAACTCTGGGGTTTTCAAAAAATCCCAATTAGTACACCCTCCTACACTAAACAGTTATTACATTTGTGAAATTCCTTACCTTTTAAGAGATATGTCCAATTTAATTTACAGGAAATGGTGTCTCTAGTTCAAATGATGCATTAGTTATTCTGCAAGGCAGGCTCTGTTAGAAGAGCGATTGCATCATACCCTCTTCTTTCTGTTTAGCCTACATTTCCCATCAGCCTTTGCACATTTTAATAAATGTGGGAGGTACACTAGCCTGTACATGCAAATGTGAACAAGTCCACTTCAACATGAATCGCACCCCTCGTTCTGCAGCCAGGCCCACTAACCAGTGACAAATAGCATGTCTTCTCTCCTCTCCAGCCACAAGGAGATACACATATTGCTCTTACATGCTTTCTGTAATCATTACTGATCTGTAGACACATCCCATAATGATGTATTATACAAACTGTACTCTGCTGTAATTCACTATTAGAAATATTCCTCCTCCTGCTGTAGATTTGAGATCCATAGTGGAGAAGGATCTGGGGGTTTTGGTTGATCATAAGCTTAATAATAGCATGCAATGCCAAGCTGCGGTTTCCACTGCAAGCAAAATCCTTTCTTGTATTAAGAGAGGTATGGACTCCAGGGATAGAGACATTATTTTGCCTCTGTACAAATCATTAGTAAGACCTCATCTGGAATATGCAGTTCAGTTTTGGGTACCAGTTCTCAAAAAGGATATTGGGGAACTGGAGAAAGTGCAGAGAAGGGCAACCAAACTAATAAGAGGCATGGAAGAGCTCAGATATGTGGAAAGATTAGAGGATCTGAATTTATTCTCTCTTGAGAAGAGGAGATTAAGGGGGGATATGATCAACATGTACAAATACATAAGTGGTCCATATAGTGAACTTGGTGTGGAGGTATTTACTTTAAGGTCATCACAAAGGACAAGGGGGCACTCTTTACGGCTAGAGGAAAAAAGATTTAATCTCCAAATACAGAAAGTTTTCTTCACAGTTAGAGCTGTGAAAATGTGGAATGGACTCCCCCCCCAGAGGGTGTTTTTGGCCAGCACGGTAGATTGCTTTAAAAATGGCCTGGATTCTTTCCTTAATGTAAATAATATAACTGGGTACTAAAATTTTTAGGTAAGTTGATCCAGGGTGAATCCAATTGCCTCTCGGGGGATCGGGAAGGATTTCCCCCCCCCCCCGCTATAGCAAATTGGATGATGCTTTGCTGGGATTTTTTTGCCTTCCTCTGGATCAACTGTGGGTGAAGGATTGTATAAGGGATTGTATGGCTATATATATTTTTTGTGTTTTTTTTTTGGTTGAACTAGATGGACTTGTGTCTTTTTTTCAACCTGACTAACTATGTAACTATGTATAACAGCAATCAGAGCTGGTATGGTGTATATGAGAACATCCCTAGACGCAACACAGAAAGAAAGAACCATAATGCTTTATATCAGCATGTGACACAAATAAATATCAGCATGAGAAAAAAAAAAGTGCAGCGCTAACTTACTAATCAATAACACAATAATGGTGGAACCCTCTAATGTGTGGAAATCTCGATAAACTTCAATATTACCACAATACTGGCCTCTGTGATATGTAACATCACATATAATACACATCACGCTGAAAATAAGACATAAAAATGAAACTTTGCAGGGATGGTGGAAACCTCTCCTACAGATATATGGAAGTGTATGGTGTCAGTAAACAGTGCAGCCTCATCAGTGCCGCTTATCAGCGCCCATCAGTGTTGTCACACCAGTGTCATTCATCAGTGCCCATCAGTGCGGTCTCATCAGTGCTACTTATCAGTGCCCATCAGTGCAGTCACACCAGTGCTGCTTATCAGTGCCCAACAGTGTGGTCACACAGTGCCCATCAGTGCAGTCACACAGCGCCCACCAGTGCCGCTTATCAGTACGGTGACACCGTGCCCACCAGTGCTGCTTATCAGTGCCCTTCAGTGCTGTGACACCATGCCCACCAGTGCTGTTTATCAGTGCAGTGACACCGTGCCCACCAGTGCCGCTTATCAGTGCCCATCAGTGCGGTGACACTGTGCCCACCAGTGCGGTGACACTGTGCCCACCAGTGCGGTGACACCATGCCCCCGTGAGTGCCTCTTATCAGTGCCCGTCAGTGTGGTGACACCGTGCCCACCAGTGCCGCGTATCAGTGTGCATCAGTGCGATGACACCATGCCCACCAGTGCTGCTTATCAGAATGGTGACACCGTACCCACCAGTGCTGCTTATCTGTGCGGTGACACCATGCCCACCAGTGCTGCTTATCAGTGTGGTGACACCGTGTCCACCAGTGCTGCTTATCAGTGCGGTGACACCGTGCCCACCAATGCTGCTTATCAGTGCGCTGACACCGTGCCCACCAATGCCCATCAGTGTGGTGACACCGTGCCCACTAGTGCTGCTTATCAGTGCCCATCAGTGTGGTGACACCTTGTCCATCGTGCAGTGACACCGTGCCCACCAGTGCAGTGACACCATGCCCATCAGTGCCTCTTATCAGTGCCCATCAGTGCGGTGACACCATGCCCACCAGTGCCACTTATCAATGCCCATCAGTGCAGTGACACTGTGCCCACCAGTGCTGCTTATCAGTGCGGTGACACCATGCCCACCAGTGCTGCTTATCAGTGCGGTGACACTGTGCCCACCAGTGCTGCTTATCAGTGTGGTGACACCGTGCACCACCAGTGCTGCCTATCAGTGCAGTGACACCATGCCCACCAGTGCTGCTTATCAGTGCGGTGACCCCCCTCCACGCCCGCCGCCATCTCGTCAATGATAGCAGAGATCTCCCGCTACAACATACCTGGTATTTCTGGAATGTCTGGCATGCTTACTATGTGAACACTGCTCTGTATTTTTCTCCTGTCACAGCCATATTGTGATATACACCACAGAGCACAGCTCCAATACGGCTATGACAGGAGAAAGATGCAGAGCGGAATTTACATCGCAAGCAAGCCAGACATTCCTGGAATAGCAGAGATTCCCTGCTACGGCATGCCTGCTATCCCTGGAATGTCTGGCATGCTTGCTATGTGAACACCGCTCTGTGACTTTCTTCTGCCACAGCCGTATCGGAGGTGCGCTCTGCGGTGTGTATCACAATACGGCTGTGACAGGAGAAAAATACAGAGAGGTGTTCATATAGCAAGCATGCCAGACATTCCAGAAATACTAGGCATGTCATAGCAGGAGATCTCTGCTATCATTGATGAGATGGCGCGCGGGCGCGCGTGGGAGGGGGGGTTGGGAGAGGAAACGGCATTGCTGGCAGAGAGGAGGGAGCAGAGGAGGAGGAGAGAGGAGGAAACCACCTTTATGGATGAGACCCCCTCCACCCACTACAGCCCAGCAGGCGGAAATAGAAATGCCTGCTGGGCTGTTAGAAAACTACAGGAAAGCGTGTCAGACTGCTGCTTGCCAGTACAGGATGGAGAACAGTCAGCGGCCTTACAAACAGGATGTCAGAGGGGAATAACGGTTTTTCATCAAGTTCAGCAGGCTACTACAAAGGAACTACAGAGCTCAGCAGAAGATGGATGGCATAGTTGGTGAAGGTAGGAGATCAGCAACAAGGATATGGAAAAAAGTATTTTCCTGGAGTTCTGCTTTAAGCCCTTTTGTATTAAACACTTTGTTTGCACTTTATTAGCACTTTTTAAACAGCATTTTGTAATGCACTTGTAAGCACTTTATATATTGTTACATATTGCTACTTTTGATGAACCAGACCAAGGATATTGAATGATAGGTTGCCTAACTAGGGAGGAGCTGGCGCTGTACTTTTTAATACATAAATAAATACATATCACCATAAAAGCCCCTTCAACCTGTTTGGGCGTAGAGTTGTTCTTTTTATGGCTGGTATCTGGGAATCTGGAAGTTTGGTAGACATATTTCATGTCATATTATTCTCATGCTCACAGCATACTTTTCTTTATTTCGTAGCTGATAGGTAGACAACACGTGCATCAGGAAATAATAGAGAACATCTCCATTTACACTAGTCATTGTCCCGGGGGGAGGGCCAATATCATACTTACAACTTTCATAGGCACAAATGATGACCAAAAATGAAACAACCTACCAATATGTAAGCGCTAACGAGCAGGGCCCTCTGATTCCTACTGTATTTAAGTGTATTGTATTTGTACTGTCTACCCTCAAGTTGCAAAGCGCTGTGTAAACTGTTGGCGCTATATAAATCCTGTATAATAATAATAATAATATGTTTTTAGAAGAAACAATACAAAAATTAAGTAGGCATACTGTATGAATGCCCTACAGAACCAAGGCAGGGTTGAAACTAAGATTTTACTATTTCGAACAATTTTACTAACCTATGCATGTGATAGAAGCATGTGATGAACTACCTGTAAATATTTTACTGTAATTGGGGCAATACACAAAAAATGTATTTGAAATTTTTGGAAACAGGCAAAGCAAATGATGATAAATAGAGTAATAATACAAGAAATAATTCACTGAATATGCTACATCTAATGCTGGGCTTTCCTTATTTGTTATTTGCAATTTGTTTGCCAACTAATAAATCTTTCAATTTCAGGTCACCATGGATGGCACACCATGAGAATTTAATTTGCTTAATTGCATTCCAAAAGGTTAATTAAATAACAGACACCATCTTTGACATAGTCACATAAATTTTAAACTATTTTCTGCTCTTGTCAGTGTTACTGTGAAGAAATATATCAACTGTGCACTTTAAAGGAAAGCTATGTTAGCTATGTTGAAAAAAAAACTCTTAAAGCTTCTATAAGTAGTACAAAGTTTTGACTATACTTTTACTATGGACTAGTAAAATGTTTCACAATTAGGGATGAGCCGACCACCCCCCGGTTCGGTTCGCACCAGAACATGCGAACAGGCAAAAAGTTCTGAACACCATTAAAGTCTATGGGACGCGAACATGAAAAATCGAAATATAATTTTAAAGGCTTATATGCAATGTTATTGCCCTAAAAAGTGTATGGGGACCCGGGTCCTGCTTAGGGGACATGTATCATTGCAAAAAAAAAGTTTTTAAACCGATCATTTTGTCAGGAGCAGTGATTTTAATAATGCTTAATCACTTGCTGACCGCCGTCTGACGGCGACAAAGTGGCTAGATATCGCAAATCGCCGTCATATGACGATGGCTGCGAGATCCCGCACTGTGAGCACTCGCGCGCCGCCGGAGGTGCACTCGCATACTCACTGTGTTCCAGGGGGGCCAGGGAGCGGGTAGGGCAGACTCGATCGTCGCCGACTACCCTCAATGGCCCTCCCGCAGTGAGAGAATGGAGGTCCATGTATGTAAACACAGATCTCCATTCTGACAGAGGGGAAAGGGCTGTGATCACAGGCTTCCTGTATATGGAAGCTGTGATCACTCTCCTCCCCCTGCCAGCCCAGCACCAATACAGTTAGAACACACTGAGGGAACACAGTTAACCCTTAGAGCGCCCCCTCCAGGTTAACCCCTTCACTGGCAATGGCATTTACACAGTAATCAGTGCATTTTTATAGCACTGATCGCTGTATGAATGCCAATGGACCCAAAAAAGTGTCAAAATGGTCCGACATGTCCGCTGCAATATCACAGTACCGTTAAAAATCGCAAATCGCCGCCATTACTAGTAAAAAAAAAAAAAACATAAATGAATTCTCATCATCCGTAAACGTGGCAATTTTTGCGCAAACCAATCACTAAACGCCGATTGCGATTTTTTTTTTTTACCAAAAATATGAGGAATAATATAAAGAAATGTTTTTTTTATATATTTTTTTGGATTTGTATTTTAGCAAAAAGTAAGAAATTTGGTGTTTTTTTGCAAAATTGTCCCTCTTTTTCTGTTTATAGCGGTGATCAGAAATGACGAAAAGGGGATCAAATACAACCAAAAGAAAGCTCTATTTGTGGGAAAAAAAGGACACAAATTTTGTTTGGGTACAACGTCGCACGACCGCACAATTGCCAGTTAAAGCGACGCAGTGCCGAATCGCAAAAAGTGCTCTGGTCCAAAAGTGTGAAATCCTTCCGGGGCTGAAGTGGTTAAAGTGAAAAAAAAAATGAAAAATTCCTTTAAATATTGTGCCTGGGGAGTATCCTTAGTCTGTGTGTAAAAGGGCGCATCTCTGTGAGGTGTAGAACATAGCCAGAGCAAAATGACATTTCCATAGGAAAAATTGTCGTTTAAAATCGCAGCTGTAATGTATTGGCATACAAAAAAATTGCTGGAAAAAAGTACGTGCAGTCCCCCCCACCAGTCCAAACCAGGCTCTTTGGGTCTTCAACCACTTGCCGACCGCCCGCCGCAGCGTGACGGTGGCAAGGTGGCTCATTATAGCGAACCACCATCACAGGACGGCGGCCGCGATAACTAGCATTGTGAGCGTGCGCGTGCCGCTGAAGGCGCTCCCGCGCGCTCACTGTGTTCGGATGAGAGCCAGGGAGCGGGTGCGGCGGACTCGATCACCGCCGGCTACCCGCGATGGCTCCCCCGCACTGAAAGAACGGAGGTCCGTGTAAGTAAACACGGATCTCCGTTCTGTTGAAGGGGGAAGGGCGATGATCACAGCCTTCCTGTATATGGAAGCTGTGATCATCCCCTTTCCCCAGCCAGGGCAGTCACCCCACAGTTAGAACACGCCCAGGGAACACAGTTAAAGCTTAGAGCGCCCCCTGCAGGTTAACCCCTTCACTGCCAATGACATTTACACAGTAATCAGTGCATTTTTATAGCACTGATCGCTGTATAAATGCCAATGGTCCCAAAAAAGTGTCAAAATGGTCCGACATGTCCTCTGCAATATCGCAGTACTGCTAAAAATCGCAGATCGCCGCCATTACTTGTAAAAAATAAATAAATAAATAAAAACCCCAGAAATTAATTCTCATCATCCGTAAACGTGGCAACTTTTGCGCAAACCAATCAATAAACGCTGATTGCGATTTTTTTTACCAAAAATATAAGGATGAATATAAATCGGCCAAAACCGATGAAAAAAAATGTTTTTTTTATATTTTTTTTTTTGGATTTGTATTTTATCAAAAAGTAATAAATTTGGGTCTTTTTGCAAAATTGTCACTCTTCTTTTGTTTATAGCGGCAATCAGAAATGATGCAGAGGTGATCAAATACCACCAAAAGAAAGCACTATTTGTGGGAAAAAAAGGACACAAATTTTGTTTGGGTACAACGTCGCACGACCGCGCAATTGTCAGTTAAAGCGATGCAGCGCCGAATCGCAAAAAGTGCTCTGGTCCTAAAGTGTGAAATCCTTCCGGGGCTGAAGTGGTTAAAAAAAAATTGTTGTGGGGGTCCCCCTAAAATCCAAACCGGACCCTTATCCGAACATGCAGCCCTGCCCGATTAGGATGGGGGGATAGCGTGCGCCACCCCCCTCATGAACCATAACAGGCTACATGCCCTCAACATGGGGAGTATGGGTGCTTTGGGGGAGGGGGGCTCTGCCCCCCCACCTCAAAGCACCTTGTCCCCATTTTGATGGGGACAAGAGCCTCTTCCCCACAAGCCTGGCCGGTGCTTGTGGGGGTCTGCGGGCGGGGGGCTTATCGGAATCAGGAAGCCCCCTTTAATAAGGGGGCCCCCAGATCCCGGCCCCCCCATGTGAACAGGTTTGGGGTACATGGGGTACATACCCCTACCCATTCACCAAAAAAGGAAAGAAGATGAAGACGAAGATTGAAGATGAAGAGAGGAAGCAAGAAGACTAAAAGAAGAAGAAGACCAGAAGAAGGAGCGGGCCAGGAGAAGATGGAGGTAGAAAGAAGAAAGAAGAAAGCTATAATACAAAATAAAGGACTTGTCAAAAACTGCCTGTTTTTTTTTACACTACACTCCTTTTTTGGTGAATGGGTAGGGGTACAAAGTACCCCAAACCTAATCACATGGGGGGGTCGGGATCTGGCGGCCCCCCTTATTAAAGGGGGCTTCCAGATTCTGATAAGCCCCCTGCCCACAGACCCCCACTACCACCGGCCAGGGTTGTGGGGATGAGGCCCTTCTCAACATGGGGACAAGGTGCTTTGGGGGGGCCTCAAAGCATCCTCCCCATGTTGAGGGCATGTGGCCTGGTATGGTTCGGAGGGGGGACACTCGCTCGTCCCAACCCCCTCCTGCCATGCCAGGGCTGCATGCTCAGATAAGGGTCTGGTTTGGATTTTGGGGGGGCCCTATGTCCTTTTTTTTTAAATTTTGGCACGGGGTTCCCCTTAAATTCCATACCCGACCTGAAGGGCCTGGTTTGGATTTTGGGGGGAACCACACATCATTTTTTTTTTTATTTTGGTACGGGGTTCCCCTTAAATTCCATACCAGACCTGAAGGGCCTGGTTTTGATTTTGGGGGGAACTGCACGTCATTCTTTTGTTTATTTTGGAGGGGGCCCTGATGTTGTAAATTAGTTAAAAAATTGTGATAAAATCCCCCAGTCAAACAGGTGGCGAAAAATTGGGCCTTGCTTGTTGGTGGTGCCAGAACACTGTAACCCCTTGCAGTTACTCTTGTTAGACGGAGGAACTGGGCCTGATGTTGTAAATTAGTTTACAAATTCTGCCGAAAGTCCCCAGTTAAGCAGGTGGCCAAAAATTGGGCCTTGCTTGTTGGCGGTGCCAGAACACTGTAACCCCTTGAAGTTACTCTTGTTAGACGGAGGAACTGGGCCTGGTGTTGTAAATTAGTTTACAAATTCTGACGAAAGCCCCCAGTGAAACAGGTGGCCAAAAATTGGGCCTTGCTTGTTGGCGGTGCCAGAACACTGTAACCCCTTGCAGTTACCCTTGTTAGACGGAGGAACTGGGCCTGATGTTTTTAAATTAGTTTAACCACTTAAGCCCCAGAGCCCTTTTTTACACTTGTTGTTTACAAGTTAAAATATTTTTTTTTTTGCTAGAAAATAACTTAGAACCCCCAAACATTTTATTTTTTTTTCAAACACCCTAGAGAATAAAATGGCAATCATTGCAATACTATTTGTCACACGGTATTTGCGCCACGGTCTTTCAAGCGCAATTTTTTTTAAAAAAAAGTCCGGTACTTAAAAATCTCCATAGGCGACGCTTTAAATTTTTTTTTTTACGATTACCAGGTTAGAGGTGCAGAGGAGGTCTTTTGCTAGAATTACTGCTCACACTCTGGTGATCGCGGCGATACCTTACATGTGTGGTTTGAACACCGTTTTCATATGCAGGCGTGACTTACATATGCGTTTTCTTTGCTGTGCGAGCTCCCGGTTACGTTGGCGCTTTACATTTTTTAATTTTTTTTATTTATTTTGTTATATTTTTCCTCTTAACACTGTTCCTTAAAAAAAAAAAATCTGATCACTTTTATTGCTATCACAAGGAATGTAAACATCCCTTGTGATAGTAATATATGGTGACAGGTACACTTTATGGAAGGATGGAGGGTCTAAAAGACCCCCCATCCCTCCTTTGCACTTCACAGTATTCTGATTGCAAAAAATGGAGATTCTGAATACTGTCTTTTTTTTTAACACTGGCGCCGTTTCCCGCCGAGTAAACCAGAAGTGATGTTCTGATGTTGCTTCCGGAAATGTACGAAGGAGTCCCGATTGAAGCCGATTCCGGCTTCCACAGGGACTCCACACAGCGGCCAAAAGTGTCGGATCGGAGCTCCGGGCTCCTGGTGGGACGGGAGACCGGAGAAGAGCGGCGGACGGTGGCGGGAGGGGGGGATGTCCCCTCCTGCTCCCTGGGATAAAGACCGAGCGGCTTCCGAGCCAGATCGGCCATTATCACCGGATAGCCGGCCGCCTGTTCTAAAAAACAATACATCCACTTAAAGCTGCCGCCATTTATAAACGACGATTCGCGTTAAGTGGTTAAAAATTGTGATAACATGCCCCAGTCCAACAGGTGGTGAAAACTTGGGCCTTGGGTGTTGTCGGAGCCAGAACACTGTAACCCCTTGCAGTTACTTTTGTTGGGAGCAGGAACGGACCCTGCTGTTGTAAATTAGTGTAACCACTTAGCGGGAATCGCTGTTTATAAACGGCGGCAGCTTTAAGTGGAAGTATTGGGGTATAGTCTGCAGCTACAGGCTATACCCTGGCACCGTTTTTTAGAGCAGGCGGCCGGCTATCCGTTGATAACAGCCGATCCAGCTCGGGAGCCACTCAGTTGTTATCCCAGGCAGCGGGAGTGGACATTCCCCCCTCCCACCACTGTCCACCGCTCTTCTCAGGCCTCCCGTCCTCACCATTCCGCGAGTGTGCGCAATTTTCAACCGTGTCATGTATGGTATCTATTTACTCAACGTAACCTCCCCTATCACAATATAAAAAAATTGGGCTAACTTTACTGTTGTCTTATTTTTTAACTAAAAAAAGTGATTTAAAAAAAAAAAAAAAAATAGCGCTTGTAAGGCCACTGCGCAAATACTGTGTGACAAAAAGTATTGCAATGATTGCCATTATATTCTATAGGGTGTTTGAAAAAAATATATAATGTTTGGGGGTTCTAAGTAATTTTCTATAAAAAAAAAACTGATTTTAACTTGTAAACAACAAATGAAAAAAGGGCTCTTGGGGTTAAGGGGTTAAAAACTGTATATATTTTAATACACCATGTCAAGTGTACTATATACCGTATGGACAGATATATAGTGGACACTCAATACGTGATGTGTGTATATATATATATA
>BLSH010244832.1:27305-48126 GCA_018402905.1 Glandirana rugosa | reverse complement strand
GTTGAACTTCCAGTGACCAGTATGAGAGAGTGAGAACGATAACACCAAATTGAACACACCTGCTCCCCATTAACACCTGAAACCTTGTAACACTAATGAGTCACGTGACGCTGGAGAGGGAAAATGGCTAATTGGGCCCAATTTGGGCATTTTCACTTAGGGGTGTACTCACTTTTGTTGCCAGCAGTTTAGACATTAGTGGCTGTGTGTTGAGTTATTTTGAGGGGACAGCAAATTTACACTGTTATACAAGCTGTACACTCATTACTTTACATTGTAGCAAAGTGTCATTTCTTCAGTGTTGTCACATGAATAGATATAATAAAATATTTACAAAAATGTGAGGGGTGTACTCACTTTTGTGAAATACTGTATATATATATATATATATATATATATATATATATATATATATATATATATACATACCCAGACGCGTGTGTATTTGAGTTTTGGGGTACACACCCTAATCCAATAGGCTGCGCACACCTATGCAATCAGCACTGGTAGCCAATGGCTACGAGCACTAACCAGTCTGTTCTGAAGGGGGCAGTCCCCCCCGTCAGAACACAATAGTTCAGCAGGGAGATCGCAGTACTAACATCTGAAAGTTAGTACAGTGAGCTCCACCCGAACTCTTCAGTTCTTTTTTCATTCAGCCCACTGGGTTGAATGAAAAAAAAAAAATGATAGCGTGTAGAGGCATTACTCTTTAAAGCGAAATACAAATCTCATAGTCCACAGTTCACAGTACATCTTGCAAGAGAAGATGGCTATGTTCCTACATACAGTGGGACCATGGAGAACCGATATAGCCACACTCTAACAGGAAGTCAGAACACGTCAAAAAAAAAAAAAAGGAATTAGGAGATTTGGAGGAGGCTGAGAGAAATAGAAGGTTTAGAAGTCTAGAGTTACTTTAGGTTTGATGCAATTAAAGCAGAGTTCCACCCTGTTCCCACTTCCCTCGGACCTCACCGCGGCGAGGTGCGTCATATGTTCGGCCCCCCTCCTTCCCCTGCTGACGGGCTAATAAAAGAGCACAGCGTGCTTCGTGCATGTGTGGTAGGAACCCAGCTGCGAAGCTGCAAGGCTTCACTGCTGGATTCCCTTATCGACAATGGCGACAGCAGCACGCCAAACATCGGCTGCGGTGCCGACATCGCTGGATTCCAGGACAGGTACGTGTCCTAATATTAAAAGTCAGCTGCTACAGTATGTGAAGCTGCTGACTTTAACTTTTTGGAGGGGGAGGCTGGAACTGCTTCAATAGCTAATGCTCGCACTGTGTTACCAGATAAACTTCATGTGTGCATGTGGTTATTTAATATGATCAGTTGCCATTAATTTTAGTAAATGTATTTCTGCTAGAGGGTGGCAAATAAGCAGATTGTATGGCTGTAGTTTAATAGACATTGCATGTAATACAAGGCTATTAGCTACTGCTGTGTACTGGTAATCAGTGTGAAAGGAGAGGTTTTGGCCCGTTGAATTTATGGTTTTCTTCAATAAGGCAATGCAAAGAGCAGTCATGATGCTCAAAGTGTAGTATCACACAGACAGCATACATCATTTTTTACAGATCCGAAAAAGGCAAACTGCAATCTGGCTGGTGCCATTGATTTCTGAACAGCATAATGTTCTTTCAGCTTTACTGATTGCCTTTGCAATGATAGGATACAAAGCTTTAAAATCTCACATTGTTATTATTTCTCCCCTCAAGCTTTTTATTCTCTATAAGTCAGTTGCAAAGCTGTGAAGCAGACTTTAAAAGGAATAATGCTGGACTAGACTTTACAGCATAAGGAAACACAAAGACATGAAGATATGAACATACTTCACTGCCTCTACCTTGTTGTTTAGGCATAGTGCACATGTCACTTGTGTAGCCATGTGCTCCCTTGAGAGTGGCTGGTAGTAGTGGTTCACCAGCTGCCCTCAATCACACCATATTTCACACATCTGTAGACACTGACCGGGCCGGCTCTTGTTTTGTTGTTTTATTTATGGGAAATAACTTGGATGGGGATAAGGGATGACTCTGGGATGCCCAAAGAATTATATTACGCAAAGTTTATATACACTCCTGTATATGCGCACTTCACTGCAGACCATCCCTCTGCAGACTGTTACTCCTCACAACTCTCCAGCATTCAACTTGCTGACCGTTTCTCCTACTGTTCTCTCTCCAGCACAGAACTTAGTAAATCATCACTCCAATACTTCTCTCCAGCACTGCACTTAGTTTCCAGCTTGAAAGAAAATTTATCAAGCTTCTCTGTTCCTTTCTCTTCACCGTGGCTAGCACATGGCAAGGCCTACTCTCAGCAGAACCTCCGGAACACCCATTACAGGCCAGGGATCACGGGCCCCTGAATGCTTAGCAAACGCACTTGTGTGCTAGTTGGGCCTTTTAAGGACTACAACTCCCAGCCCATCTCTCTTCCAGGTCCCACAACCTGTTTTTCCTCAGTTACTCTCCTTTCCCGGAACTGGCTCCCAAGGCTCCCACAGACTGTCCACTACCTGTAGAAGCAAAAAAGCACACAAGGGCGCACTGGCATAGCGCATTATCCTTGATACATTTTAATCAATAAAATCATAAAAACATACTCACAAACAGCTTTTGTGTATAAAACATTCACAGCAAGTCCATCTGGGTCACAGGCAGGAGACGGTCGTATGGTCGTTACCCATTCCAGCACTGTGAATGTTTTATACACAAAAGCTGTTTGTGAGTATGTTTTTATGATTTTATTGATTAAAATGTATCAAGGATAATGCGCTATGCCAGTGCGCCCTTGTGTGCTTTTTTGTTTCTATAGTTGGGACGACCCCAGTCCAATAGGTGGCAGCAGGTTGGCACGTTATCCAGCTTTGACAACAGTAGACATCCCTTGCTTCACCACTGCAGTTAAGCTATACTCCTTGAGCGCGGAAGATAAGATTTCTACTTTGTCCACTACCTGTTCCAGCACTCTCTCTTGCAGTTCCCAGGGACCGTCACTCACCAAACCGGTGGATCACTTTAAAGTCTTTCACTATGTTGCACCACCGCTGTTCTCCTCTTCCCTGTGTGACTCCAGGAATCACCACCTTCCTGGCTGCACCCGAACCTCCAGGCCCCAAGGTCACCCTCCCCAGACTGGGGCAACCTCCAGGGTAGGGGCCTCCACAGCACCTCTGCTACATTTCCAGACTTCCACCCGACACTTCTCCACCCAGATTGGGCTGACTCAGAGTATTTAAGGAGGCCTGCCCCTTGCCAATCCTGCCTGGGGATTGGTCAGGGCTCCTTAGAACACTACAGATGTTTCCACCTATCTCCCAGATCTCTGACCAGAAACCTTCCTCAGATTTCTAGAAAGAAGTGGCAGGTTCTGGTGACCTCACCTGTCAAGTCCACTAAATCCTCCCTGAGCCTCTACTCCCGGCCTAGATCAAAACATCCAGGTCTGCTCTTACACTCAGGTCTGGTTAAATTTTACCTCACCTAGCAAACCCTGCTAGAAAAACGCACCTATTCTATGGGGACACTACACTCACCCCCCCTCCCCCAAACATCGGCTGGTCCCCAGCTGTAAATTTTACAAAGTTAGCTCTTGGGCCCAAGAGCATGAGCATCCCAGAATCAGAAAATGGGAAGGGAAAAGGGAACAAACTTGGAAGGGGAAATATAAAACTGTACATGAATAAATAAGTATTGAAAAAATATCATCTTCATTTATGCGATATTTACAATTTACAGTTTATCACAATTCCTATCTACAATCCCTGCATCTATCCACATGCAGCATACTGTACATTTCCTGGGTCAGAGCACCTCCCCCTAAAGGGAAGCCCTCCACCCGCCTAGTTAGCAACAGTTGACATTTGACTTGACTCTCGGCGGATATAGATGAACAGCCGTTCCATCAGGAATCCTAAGAGAAGGGAAACACAACTATCTAAACTAACTAACTAAACATGTCTACTGAGAGGGGGTTATAGACCTCCCAACAGAATAACATTTTACACAGTAACTTGAATTCCTTCTTCACCTGCCTGCCCTGTCAGTGAGGGGTTATGATCCCACCGCAGGAGCAGGAAAAAAAAAAGAAAGAAAAGTCAGTAATAACTTAGTTCCTCTTGAAATCCCTGATGGGAGAGGCCCCTGCCCAAGCACAGGTTTCAAAAGGAAAATGGACTGGACAAACCTCACCCTACCTCCTTTCAATGGGCAAATCTCCTCCACTGGGCACAGGGTGGTAGGCTGGCTTGTCCAGCAGTTCAGAAAGAAATCAAACATTCAGCTACTTCACCAGCAGTCTTTGGAGTGTACCTACATCTGCTGATAGTCTTTAGATGTAGTATCGGGGGTCAGGCAACCTCTTCTGGCCTCCCCCTTCTTCCCGAACTGAAACTGCATAGCTCTTTGCGGGTTGGTCTGCTTTAAGGATCAGCACACAGTCTTTGCGGATAGCATGCCCAAGGCTCCACCTTTTCTTCAGATCCTTGAACTTCTCCCAACTGCTGTTTCCTGACCTCCGCAAAGGTTTGGTTAGGTAATCCCATGTCATCTCATCCACCCACTCTTCCATTGCGCTCTCAATGATTTCCATCACATGGGGTGGAACATAGGGATAGCCCAGGGCCCACTTCAGAGCAACTCGTCGCTATACCTCCCACTGGTACCAGGAGAGCCTAGGTAGACTCTTGGCCTTCCCTCTCCCCGGCAAGATACGGGTAAAAGGAGATTTGACCCCCATGTGGCGGAAGGTGTAGGTGGTTGCCCTGGTCTGGGTAGGGGAGGGCCTGTTTAAAGAAATTTGGCTGCTGGTAATGGGGATTCCTGCTGCAGTCTTTGAATCCTGAGGGGGCCCTGTCTCATACCCTTTTGAAGGGTACCGAACATGAGAACTCTCCATCTCTTGTTCCTCAGACCCCTCACTTGAAGAAGACCACTTGACCAGGTGCTCCAAAGGTCCTCTGTCTTCGCAGGGGGGTCACTTGGCTGCAACTCTACCCCACCTTGATGAGATGATCCTAGGCGGGCCTTCCAAGACTTCCACGGCTGCGGATTGCATGGCCCTGAGGGCAGGTCCACCGTGTAATATAGTGGCTCATGCTGTGTAGAGACCAGCCGGGTGAGCAGTTCATCACAATGGCCCAGGTAGTGACCCCCGCAGTTGGAATGCGGCAGTCCGGGCACATCAAACACAGCTGCTCCACTCCATCGATCATTCCCAAAGCGAGTCCCTGGCGAGGCTCCAATCGGACCCCAGTGTCCACCAGGGTCCACTCTGGCTTCACTGGCAACCAGGTGAGCGCTGGCACAAGTCTTTCTCCTCATGGAGTCTGATGCTAGCTGCAGACGCGTAGCTTCTTCCAGGGCGTGTCGCCGCCCCCACGTTACGCCAAATGTCCTGATAAGCAGGCTTGCTGTGTGCCACGATGCTGTAACCTCTTGTGTGAAGGACAAAACTTTACAGACATGTTAGCAGGACTTGTCCACCCTGATGGTGGTTGCCAGGGGCAACAGTAAGTTGTAGTATCCACTGTTCTGCTGGAATTGGAGCAAAGCACGTGTGATGCCCAGCCTTAGCAGAACGCTGGGCATACTTGTAATCCAGT
Source organism: Glandirana rugosa (assembly GCA_018402905.1). NCBI lineage: Eukaryota > Metazoa > Chordata > Amphibia > Anura > Ranidae > Glandirana > Glandirana rugosa. Next base: position 42,513 of record BLSH010244832.1, on the reverse strand, counting down.
GATAATGTCCGGCCGTGGCATGGCACAGGACTTTTGTAATCCATGAGCGCGTTCGCCTGCTATGGCTGCCATGGGTAACGACACATGGTACAAGTCACTGAATTGCAGGATTAGTATTTAAGTGTCCATCCCCAGTGCTGTTTTGGAGTGACTGGGTAAGCAGGTGAAAGTAAAAGAAAATCACAAATTTTGGGTTGTCCCCAGAACAGTAATAGAGGAGAAATCTTCCAATGGGAACAATAGTTCTGGTGACCTGGGGGGCCCCAATAGATTCCCTTAATATGCGGGGATTTCCTCTCATTTCCTGTATTGGCCATGGGACAAGAAGTGATGATAAATCCCCACAATTGGACCCAGATGGCCAAAAAAATGACAGGGATTATAACCTTCCTTTACCCTATCCAAAATGACAAAAAAAGGCTTTACCTTTAGTTTTACTTTAAGTCCTGTAAATTGCGAGGTGGGGCCTCCATGGAATGAACTTGTTTTTCCAGCACCTCCCACAAATACTTGATTGAATTTAAACCTGGAGAATTTGGAGGCCAAGTCAGCACCTCAAACTCATTGTTTTTTTTTTAACTATTTTTGCAGATTGGCAGGGTGCATTATCCTGTTGAAAGAGGCCACTGTCATCAGGGAATATTATTTCCATGAAGGGGTTAAGGTAGGTGGTAGATCTACATGATTGACAGGACCCAAGGTTTTCCAGCAGAACATGGCCAAGGGTGCATTCTGGTGCTATCTCTTCCCAAGGTAAGCGACACACACGTAGCCAGCCATCCACGTAATGTAAAAGAAAATGTGAATAATTAGACCAGGCCATGTTCTTTCATTGCTCTGTGGTCCAGCCCTAATGCCCACGTGCCCATTGTAGGTGCTTTTGGCTGTGGACACAGGTCAGCATAGGCACCCTGACCAGTCTGCGGCTACTCAGCCCCATACACAACAAACTGCAATGCCCATTTTTTCTGTTTTCAACACATCAACTTTTGGGACAACATGTTTACTTGCTGCCTAATATATCCCACTGACTTTCAGATGGGATAAAACTGGAAAAGAAGTGTAGAATATATTCTTTTACAATGATAAGTAATATATCTATGACATGGTATTCAAACTTTATGAAATGAAGACTTTAATGAAAGATTTCTGAGACTTTATGTAAAGTCTTAAATTATTGCAAGTTCTCTTAGCTGAAGACAAGCAAATCCTGGAATACAATTCAAGTAACACTGCACTTCTCAATGCAGTTCTCAAACTAAAGAATTGTGTGATTGTTGGAATACAGTAGTACAGTAGGCGATAGTTTCTGTCCCCCCAGGCCTTAATTGACAAGTAAGAGGGTGAATTTGTCTGAAAAATTAGTTTATCTTTTTTAACCTTTTAATGCCCTCCATAATCACAGCATAATGTTTGCCAATAGTCTAGTCAGTAAATGTTTTTTTCTTTTTCTCCTGTCAGTAAAATGGTGAGACCAGCATCTAAAGTTTGACAACATTTCCACACAGCAATTTCACAAAGCTGCAAGAAACATTATTTTCAAAATGCTACAAACATGACAAAACACATCCTTGCATGCCAGAGGTGACCTAAAGACATTAAAAAATACTTTATGAAATAAAATGATGGGGATCATAATGAAAGTGCGAGTAGCTTTTCCCTCCAGAGTTCTCATTCCAGACACACTCCTTCTGCTGCTTCTGGATCATCACAAAGTGTTTCTTCACCAGCAGCATATTCAAGTAACGAAGTGTTACAAACCACAGCTTCCCAAAAATACACAATCCCTTCATTTATAGATAAAATGACACCTGAAAATCAAGAGAACATTGGTCAAGCTCTTTATAGAGCAATATATGCTTCTGGACCATTATAATAACTGAAAAATGCATATTTGTCAGGAACCATGAATCAGACTGAGACAGAAGTGCAGTAAAAATCACACTTTTTAATAAAATGGTAAAATGATACAAACAGAGCAAACATAGTCAAAACATAGCCAGGGTTCAGTAACCAGAGCGGGTAGAGGAGAGAGGGTGGTTAGGACTGTCCCAGTTGCAGACCTTTACCTGAACCAAATAGCATGGACTATCTCAGTACCCAGGGATGAGACATTGATAAGTAAAAAAATATAATTTATTGAGGCAAATAGTATATGAACAGACACAATTCATAAAGGGAAGGTTAAAAACATAGCTACAGCCCCGTTGAAGGGTCATCAAGCTTGACATAGATCCCCGAAAAGAGTTGGGGGTCTTAAAAGTAGTTGTTTCCTTGTTTCCCATTGCTACCAGTTTTGCAGACAAAGCTGCTTCTTCAGGAGAAAGTATCTGACAGGAAAAACAATACAGTAAACTATAACATTAAGCAAGGTAAACATGTATATACATTTTTTGACAATTTAGAAAACTGGGAACAAGTTTCACATCAGAGTTGCTTACCCAAGAGCTCCAGTCTCAGGAGCATGGACTGTGTGAGACGCCCAAGGGCATTTCCCCCCACGGGGGACACGGGGGACAAATAGAGCTGTAACTGTGTATAAAGTTATAAATGGGTCATTAGAACATAATGTTTTAGTATTGACAAAGGCAGTGAATAAGGTGATAAAAGTTAAGGAAAGTGAAGGTGAGGTAAACAAAAAAAAGTGAGTAAACGGGTCAGTATAAGGAGGGGAGGGAAAAAGAAAAAGGGGAACCTTAACCAGAGCGGGTCAGTCGGAAAAAGCCAGAGAAACAGGAATCCAGAGATCAGAGTATTAGAGGCAGCAAACAGGATCAGGAACCAGAAGGGAAGTCAGCCAGGCAAAGTCTTTAACAGGAAAGCACATCAGAGAGTATCCGGATATGTTGACCAGGTGAAGGCACAGGAGATCTGATCCAGGAAGTTAAAATAGCCAGCAGGGCTAGCTGACCAGCAGGAAATGAAGACCAGGTGAGTCACTGTGGAATAAAGAGTACTGGCAATTAACCCACAGCTGAGCACTAGAGCTCTGGGAAGGGAGGGCTGAGCCCAGCCATGACAATATTGGCAGGAAGCTTTTATATTATTATGAGGGAAAGGGGGAGGTTACCTGTTTTCATGTATAGTTGAAATGTTCTTAACATATACAGCCCTTGTTATTCCATTTGTAATAAAAATAATGTTTTAAAATGCAAGTTTAGTTTATTTACTTAATAAGCTGTGCTTTTTTTTTATTTCAAGCATAACATACCCTGTACTTCACGTTCCCAGTATAACAAAATTACTTCAATTTTTAAAACTATTCCACACTGATTTTTTACATTTTTTTTGAAAATTTCATTTTTTTCAGAAAAAAAAACAGGGAAGGGAGGGCTGAGCCCAGCCCTGACAGTACCCCTCCTCAACGACCCCTCCCCCTTGGAGGACCACCAGGTTTGAGGGGAAAATGTCTATGGAAACCATGGAGGAGGACAGAAGCATGTACGTCCGAGGATGAGACCCAAGAGCGCTCCTCCAGACCGTACCCTTTCCAGTGAACCAGGTACTGTATGTCCACGGAACCCACGGGAATCAATGATAGCTTGTTTTTCATACTCCTCATGGTTCTCAACCTGAACTGGGTGAGGATATGGTACCAAGGTGGTTAAGCGGTTGCATACCAAAGGTTTTAATAAGGAGACATGAAATACATTTCAAATACGCATATTAGAAGGCAGGTCTAAAGCATAAGCCATTGGGTTGATCCTACCGACAATGCGAAAAGGCTCAATAAATCATGGTGCCAGGTTCAGTGAGGGAACACGGAGTCGGAGGTTGCGAGATGACAGTCAGACCCTGTCCCCAAGTTGGTAGGAAGGCTTAGGTAGGCGTCTGCGGTCAGTATGGAGTCTGTACCTATCATTAGCACATCGCAAGGACTCTTGGACCTGTGCCCAAGTGGAACGAAGACCTCTGAGGAACAAATGAGTCAGGGAACATGGATGGTTGGAAACCATAATTCGCCATAAACGGAGACAATCGGGAAGCTGTATTAACGGCACTATTGTGAGCAAACTCTGCCCAAGGTAAGAGGTCTGACCAGTTGTTATAGTGGTCAGAAATGTAGCAACGTAAAAACTGCTCCAGGGCCTGGTTGGCTCATTCTGCGGCCCCATTGGACTGCCGGTGATAAGCAGAAGAGAAGGAAAGCTGAATTCCCAACTGTGCACAAAAGGCTCACCAAAACCTGGACACAAACTGGCTACCCCTGTCCGAGATGATAACCTTGGGTAGCCCATGTAAGCAAAAGATCTCCCGAGCAAAAATGGAAGCCAGTCCTTTGGATGTGGGCAACTTCTTAACCATTTTAACACCAGGCCTATTTTTTGGACTTTGTGCTTACAAGATAAAACCATTTTTTTTTGCTATAAAATTATTTAAACCCCCAAACATTATATATATATTTTTTCTAACACCCTAGAGAACACCTCACATGTGTGTTTTGAACACCGTTTTCATATGCGGGCGCGACTTACGTATGCGTTCGCTTCTGCGTGCGAGCTCGCAAGGACGGGGTGCTTTAAATTTTTTTTTTTATTTATTTTACTTTTATTTTTTAATTTTACACCCTTCTTTAAAAAAAAAATGGATCACTTTTATTCCTATTACAAGAAATGTAAACATTCCTTGTAATAGAAAAAAGCATGCCAGGAACACTTAAATTTGAGATCTGGGGTCAAAAAGACCTCAGATCTCATATTTACAGTTAAATGCAAAATTTTTTTAAAAATGACAGTTAAAAAAAAAAAGGGCCTTTAAGACCGTTGGACGAAAGTGACTTGTGACGTCGCTTCCGCCCTGCAATGTTATGGAGCCAAGAGGGCGGCATCTTCCACTTACTCGGCTTCCTGTGCAGGGGGGGAATGGACCTGATCATATCTGCTGCTGCAGACGGTCCGGTAAGTGGCGGAGATGACGGGAAAGTGGCAGGAGGGGGGGTCAGCTCTCCCGCCACCGATAAAAGTGATCTTGAGGCGAATCCGCCACTAAGACCACTTTTATCTGACGCAGAATCACTGGCACTAAAAAACGGTATCTGAATGGTGCCTTTAGCTGAATGCACCATTCAGATATCACCACTCAAACTCAAGGACGTCATATGACGTCCGGCGGTATTGAAGCGGTTAAGTGGAATACAATGAGACATTTTTGAGAACCGGTCAGCCACCATAAGGATAACCGTGTTGCCCTGAGAGTTGGGTAACTCCACAATAAAATCCATAGACAGACGGGTCCAAGGCCTCTCTCCATTGGGTATGGGTTGTATGAGGCCCACTGGAAGGTGTTGTGGTGTCTTACTTTGAGCACATACTGAACAAGCAGCTACGAAGGCGGCTACATCAGCACGGAAACTAGGCCACCAGAAAAGTTGGGAAATAGCCCAAATTAGTTGATTCTTCCTTGGGTGGCCAGCAGCCTTGGGAGAATGGTAAGTCTGGAGCACAGCAGTGTAGAGACTCTCAGGAACAAAGCAGCGGTCACAAGGATTGTCAGGAGGAAAATGGTTCTGAGCGGCAAGAATTCTGTCACCCAAAGGTGAAGTAAGACTGGTACGAACTATAGCCAGAATACGATCAGGGGGTATCACAGGAACAGGAACCGACTCCATCTTGGAAGCGGAGGAAAACTGTCACGACAATGCAACAGCCCTTACATTCTTAGTACCGGGGAAAAATGAGACTATGGATTTGAAGATTGACAAGAAAAGAGCCCATTGTGCCCTTCTGGGAGAGAGGCATTTAGCCTCAGACAAGAATGTGAGATTCTTATCATCAGTCAGAATACGAATCGGCACAGTGGAGGAGATGGATGCCTCCATTCCTTAAGGGCTAAAATGATCGCTAACAACTCTCTGTCCCCAATCCTGTAATTGCATTCGGCAGGAGACAATTTCTTGGAAAAGTAGCCACAAGGATGCATAGCGCTCTCAGAGGTAGGATGTTGAGACAGAAGGGCACCAACTCCAGTCTTTGATGCATCAACCTCAAGGATGAAAGGTAACGTAGGATCAGGATGTAAGTGTCACGTACCTGGTGGTGGAGTCTGACTTATGCAGTGGGCAACCTCTCTTACGACCCTGATTCGGGAACTCCTGGTAGAGTAGACAGGGGCTCGGGAGTGCAGGGAGCCACGAGGGTTGGACTGGGTCACTGGTGGTGGTGTGCTGGTCTGTGTGAAGCTCGTGCAAGTAGAAGCGTAGTGATGCAGGCTGAGTCGGTAACAAGCTGGCGGAGCAGTACAGGAGGATCAGGCTGAAGGGTAGTTGGGTACAGGCAGAGGTCATTAACAGGCGGGCAGCGAGGTACAAGGGAGCAGTCAGAAGAGTAGTCGTGGAATCCGAGGTCGGCGCAGGCGGAGGTCAATAGCGGGGTCAAGACAAGCCGGGTCACAGGAACAAACAATCAGGATCATAGGTTGCTTCAGGAACACACAAACGCTGTAGAGCGGACAGCACTTGCTTCCTGGTGCTGTTCGCTTAAATGGCCGCTAATGGCACCATTGGCGCGCACGGGAGTGCGCACGGCACGCCGCCTCAGGGTGCCCAACCGGGCTCTCAGTTCTGGGTGTTTCTTCCAGAATTCTTCAATAAGCTCTTTGGCGTGGATATTATCCTTGGGTTCCCATGAGTTCTCCTCTAGGCCATACCCCTTCCACTTGACCAAGAACTGGATTGAGCCTCCCCTCTTCCTACAAGCCAGGACAGCCTCCAACTCAAATTCCTCCTCTCCGTCCACTAGAACTGGCCCCAGTGGAGCTGTCCTCCGTCCCGGAAAAGGATCCTGGGTCACCGGCTTCAGTAGCGTGACGTGAAACACTGGATGGACTCGCATGGATGGAGGAAGGGCCAGCTCGTATGCCACCTTGTTGATTAATTTCTTTACGGGGAAAGACCCCATGAACCTTGGCCCTAATTTCTTGGAGGGGCAGGAAAGTTTCAGGTTTTTGGTTGCCAGCCAAACTACCCTCGCTTCCCTTTGTCAAAGGCCTTCTTGTTAAACTCCTGGGTCTGGGATAGTGTCTCCTGTAGCAGTCGGTTGTTTTTTTACAAAAATTCCGTGATGCTTTGGGCCGCAGGCACCGTACTTTCTGGACTCAAGCTGGGTAGGAATGTAGGATGGTAGCCGAGATCCGCCCAAAATGACAATAGTTCAATGGGGCAATCGTAGGCCCGGTGAGGTGGCAACTTGTCTGCCCCTTCTTACTAAATACATCCAGGAAATCATGATAAGCCGGGGGAACTGCGTCTCGGGTTTCCTGGTCAGGGTCAGAATCCAGACATAGGACAGAGGAAGAAGGCTCCTGGGGTTGCTGTAGGCAGTGATGCCGGCAGTAGATGGTCGTGAACTGAATGTCCCCTGTGGCCCAGTTAATGTCGGGGCAGTGTGCCCACAGCCATGGGAGGCCGAGGAAGACTGGGTAAAGCGGGAATGCAATAGCATCTAGGAGCAGGTACTCGGAATGGCCAGTGACAGTCTCGGTGAGGAGGGGAATGGTCTCATGGGTAACTGTACCCGATTTGATGAGTCATCTGTCGCCATGGGTTTAAGAGGAATCTGGTGCTGTGCTGCAAAGGATAGGTCTACAAATCAGCTGCAGGCTCCAGGATGGCTGGGACCTGGATACTCCCGATGGGGAGTTGTAGAGACAGAGGAAGCACCAGGTGAGTTGCCCGGTCGGGCAAGGACAAGACCACTCCCTCGGGGGAGATGGGACCCTTCGCTGGGCATGACCGGACACGATGCTCAGGACCTCCACAGTACAAGCACAGGTTGAGGCTGAGACACCTGTGTCTCTCTTTGGGGGTAAGTGCTGTGTGTGGACGCTCAGTATGCATGGACTCCAGCAGGTTTCCTGGATAGCCAGGTTGATCAGAGCCTCGAGGGACTGGGGTGTCCCCACTTGAGCCAATTCATCCTTCAGTGGCTCGGACAGGCCCAACCGGAATTGGTAGCGGAGAACCGCATCATTCCATGCTGTGTCAGCAGCCCAGCGCCGGAACTCCGCAATGTAGTCTTCCGCCATGCGTTGATCCTGCTGGAGGGCATGGAAAGCTGCCTCCCCAGTTGCGGCCAGATGGGGGTCCTCATAGAGTAATGATATGGCCCAGAAAAAGAGGTGCAGGTCAACTGTTTCAGGGGCTTTCTGTTCCAGGAGACAGTGGGCCCAAGCCTGGGGTTCATCTCGTAGGAGAAAGATAACCAGCCCCATCTTAGTGACTTCCGAGGAGAAAGTGCGTTGTTGCAGCACTAAATACAGTTCACAGCGCTGCGCAAACCCCCAAATTTCCTACGGTCCCCTGAGAACCGTTCAGGTAATGGCACCTCTGGCTCGGTGGCTAGGGTGATGATAGGCTGGTCGGGGCTTGATGCAGCCGACATGGAAAGTTCCTGGACTTTGCTTTCCATTCGGGTGTACCCTTCCTGTAAGTCTTTTATGGCTTGGGTAAGCACGGTCAAGTAGGTGCATAGATCCTTCGTTGGAGAGGGCCCCTGTGCAGACTCAAACATGGCTGTCTGTTGCTGTCACGTACCTGGTGGTGGAGTCTGACTTATGCAGTGGGCAACCTCTCTTACGACCCTGATTCAGGAACCCCTGGAAGAGTAGACGGGGCTCGGGAGTGCAGAGAGGCACGAGGGTTGGACTGGGTCACTGATGGTGGTGTGCTGGTCCGTGTGGAGCTTGTGCAAGCAGAAGTGTAGTGATGCAGGCCTGGTCGGTAACAGGCTGGCAGAGCAGTACAGAAGGATCAGGCTGAAGGGTAGTCGGGTACAGGCAGAGTTTGTTAACAGGCAGGCAGCGAGGTACAAGGGAGCAGGCAGAAGAGTGGTCGTGGAAGCCGAGGTCGGTGCAGGCGGAGGTCAATAGCAGGGTCAAGACAAGCCGGGTTACAGGAACAAACAATCAGGATCACAGGTTGCTTCAGGAAAACACAAACGCTGTAGAACGGACAGTACTTGCTTCCTGGTGCTGTCCGCTTAAATGGCCGCTATTGGCAATGCGCACAGGAAGCCAGAAATGGCCAGAAACATCCTTTTTCCTAACAGTAAGAAAACACTGGAGCAGAAACAAAAAGGCAGCCTTGATACTCTCAAAGGCATTAATGGAATTTGGAGACCAATTCTGTGGTTTACCATCGTTTCTGGTCATATCAGTCGGGTTTCACCAGAGACGAGAAGTTACACATAAACTTCTGATAATAATTGGCAAAGCCAAGAATACGTTGCAGTGGATGTAAACTCACAGGTCGGGGCCACTGTGGAACTGCCAAAAGTTTCTCTGGGTCCATCGAAAAACCAGCAGTAGAAATGACATAACCCAGGAATTTAACCTGTTCACTATGAAACTCGCACTTCTCCAATTTACAATACAGGTTATTATCTCTCAACCTCTGAAGCACACGGCAGACATCTATGTGGTGGCTCTCTAGGGAATTGGAAAATATGAGGATATTGTCGTGATAAACCACCACACATAGCTGCAACAAATCTCGGAGGACATCGTTGATAAATTCCTGGCAAACTGCCTGGAGCGTTGCAAAGACCATCCGGCATTACAAGGTATTCGTAATACCTTTAAAGTGTCCCTTTAAATACTGATAATGGCGCTGACTCTGATACTTTCAGGCAACACTGGCCCTCTTTTATCAAAGTGTAATGTGGATTTGGTCAATGGCCTCTTCCCAACTTTCTGTGTTAGCGGATGGTTTATGTAAGGATCTTCTAGAAGATCCCCCCTTAATTATATACTTTCTTTGTGCTTCACTGTGACTTAACTTAGAGCAATTCTTTAACAGTTGTTGTCAGGGAACACAGTCTGAAAACCTGTGCAGAACGTCTGTTCCTCTGTGCAGGTACGCGCGGGTGCGTGCACGGCAGGTGCATGTGCGGCAGGTGCGCGCATGTGTGCTTGCTGGCGTTGGTGCCAAACGGCCTATTAAAACTGGACAGCATCATGCAGCTGGTGCTGTCCATTCTACAGCATTCCCGTGTACCCTAGCGACCTGTTTATTTGCATTCCTGTTCCTGTGACTTGGCTTGACCTGACCCTGCTCTGATCTCTGCCTGCACCAACCCCGGCTACCCATGACCACTCTTCTGCCTGCTCCCTTGTACTTCTGCTGCCAGCCTGTATCTGACTACTCTTCTGCCTGTTCCTCCTGTACCGCACCGCCAGCCTGTTGCTGACCCAGCCTGTACCACCACTCTACCAGCCAGCACAAGCCCAGTGGGACCTCTCACACTTCCATCATTGACCCAGTCCAACCCTCATGCCATCCTCACTCTCAAACCTTCTGTCTGCTCTACCAGGGGTTCCTAAGTCAGACTCCACCACCAGGTGCGTAACAGCAACGGACATGCATGTCTGAGTCTGCGCAGGAGTCCTCTCCAATGGATGAACTTTGCTTGCACCTGGCCGGCCTTACCCAGGCCGTTAAAACCCTGCAGGAAGGCTATACCCGGTTGGAAGGATGTATTTAGGAGCTCACCTCAGCCTCGGCCCCCCGGGTCAGCCAGTCTGCAGCTCGCACCATACTGGTCCTGCCCACTGAGCACAAGGTTCCTATGCCGGAGCAGTTCTCAGGCGGCCACACCAAGTTCCGGGCCTTTCGCAATGCCTGTGAGCTCCATTTCTGTCTCCAACTCCGCACCTTCTCCCTGGAAACCACCAAGGTGGGTCTGGTGATTTCTCTGCTCCTGCGGCAACCCCAGTCCTGGGCCCACCAACTACTGGAACAGAAGGCCCCTGAAGTCTCTGACCTCACCCTGTTCTTTCAAGCCATGGTTTGGCTCTATGAAGACCCACATCAGGCCATCAGGCCGCTACCACAGAAGCTGCACTCCATGTGCTCCAGCAGGGCTGCCATACAGCAGAGGACTATGTTTCAGAGTTCAGGCGCTGGAGTGCTGATACAGCCTGGAATGACGCAGTCCTCTGCTACCAGTTACGCTTGGGTTTCTGCGAGCCATTGAAGGATGAGCTAGCTCATGTAGGAGTGCCCCAAACCCTGGACACATTGATTAATCTCTCCATCCAGATTGATAGGAGACCTCATAGAGCGCAGAGCCGAAAGATTGACGGGATCCTCACGGCTTACCTGGATGCTACCCCGGGTACCCAGCTACCCCAGTCCAGTTCCACCCGCTTCCTCCTCCTCTCCACTAGTCCTTCCTGAACCCATTCAAATGGGGCTCCTCTGCCCGTCCCTCACTCCAGACGAAAGGGAACGTCACCGAAACAACAACTTGTGCTTCTACTGCGGAGAGCCGGGACACGTGGTGAGAACTTTCCCAGCCAAGCTCTGTAAGTGTTCTCTGTCCTCCAGTGGTGATGTACTAGTCTCTCCAAGTAATTCCTCTCACCTTACTCTCCCTCTCTCTCTACAGCTCCCTGGAGGGAACATCCTGGCTTCCGCGATTATTCTGGAGCGTGTAGTTGTTTTATGGATCAATCCTTCGCAGCCCAGCACTAAATCCCTCTGCAACCCAAATCCCACAGAATGGTCGTACGCCTGGCAGATGGAACCACCATCAAATCGGGTGTGGTCACACACGAGACCATTCCTCTACCTGCTATAACTGATTATGGTAACCGGGAGTTCCTCGGTTTGGATGCCATTGCATGCCCTTTGTTCCCCATCATCCTCTGCCTACCCTGGCTTCAGGCCCATAGCCCCATCATCAACTGGGCCACAGGCGAGATCAAGTTCCGGTCCCCCTACTGTCTTCAGCACTACCTACCAAAAGCAGAGGAGGCGACCCCTGTGTCTCATCATCTTACCACCCACAGACGAATGGCCAGACAGAGAGGACCAATCAAACGCATGAACAGTACCTTTCGCTGCTTTTCTTCATTCTCTCAGGATGACTGGGCCTCTCTGCTACCGCTAGCCGAATTTGCTTTTAACAGTACCATCCATTCGGCCACCAAACAATCCCTGTTTCTGGCAAACTACGGCTTCCATCCGACCTTTATACCTAACTGTAGCTTTAAAAGTGTGGTGCTGGCCTTGCAGGAAACAACGGAATTCCTGAAGAGGAACAATAAACTTTTGCAGGAAACCTTGCCCCAGGAGGACAACAAGGAAACCTTTGATAAAGGAAGACGAGGGGAATTGGACTTATAGCCTGGTGAACGAATTTGCCTCACCACCAAGAACTTGAAACTAGCCTGTCCCTCCAAGAAGTTAGGACCCAGGTTTATTGGTCCCTTTCCAGTAAGGAGGAAGAATAATAGGGTAGCTTACAAGCTCGAGCTGCCACTGTCCCTGCGTATCCACCCGGTCTTCCAAATCCTTTCCCTGTATGGAAGACTGGCCCACCAGGACCGATTCTTGTGGATGGAGAGGAGGAGTTTAAGATTGAATCCATCCTGGACTGCAGGAAGAGAGGTAGTAGCATCCAATATCTGGTTAAGTGGAAGACAACTCCTGGGAACCCAAAGCCAACATCCATATGGAAGAGCTGAACAAGACCTTTAAGAACAACAATCCTGGTAAAATTGCCAATCTGGGTATCCGGTGGCTGCCCCTTGGGGGGGGGGGGCAATGTCAGGGAACACAGCCTGAAAACCTATGCAGAACGGCTGTTAGTCATGCGCCGGCGTTGTCGCAAGCGGCCTATTTAAACTGGACAGCATCATGCAGCTGGTGCTGTCCATTTTACAGCATTCCCATGTACCCTAGCAACCTGTTTATCTGCATTCCTGTTCCTGTGACCCAGCTTGACCTGACCCTGCTCTGATCTCCGGCTGCACCGACCCCGGCTACCCACAACCACTCTTCTGCGTGCTCCCTTGTACTTCTGCTGCTGGTCTGTTGATGACCCCAGCCTGTATCTGACTACTCTTCTGCCTGCTCCTCCTGTACCGCACCGCCAGCCTGTTGCCAACCCAGCCTGTACCACCACTCTACCAGCCAGCATGAGCCCAGAGGGACCTCTCACACTTCCATCAGTGACCCAGTCCAACCCTCCTGCCATCTTCACTCCTGAACCTCCTGTCTGCTCTACCTGGGGTTCCCGAATCAGGGTCGCAAGAAAGCTTACTCCTGCATAAGTCAGGCTCCACCACCAGGTGTGTGACAGTTGCTTTTTAGCTGGACCTTCTCATTTGTGGCAACATTGTTATCATAGAAAGATGATATGGAACATGAGAATTAGAATGATATTTGTAGACAGCTTGGCAATACTCCCAGGCTTTGTTTATGAATGTAATACATAAATATGCTGATGAGTCTGAGATTAATTAACTTTAGGATTGTACAATAATACACGAACATATACTTTAAGAAGATGTGTATTACTTACTAACAGGTGTTATTAAAGGGTGAAAAACATATGTCTATAAACAATTCTATGAAAGTGGATTTGTCTTTAATGATGACAAGCAATGGTTGGGCATTTGTTTATTGGTTTAATATTGTAAACGTTACCTGGTCATATCCTGATAATATACTGTATTTAAGATGCTGAACCCAGAAATAAATTAAATGGTGCATCACGCTGTGTCTATGTGTGATTGATTTGCTCTACTCCCACAAGCTTGTGTGTGTGTCTGGACGTGGGGAACGGAAGGTGTGCCAGCACAGGTTAGTACTGTATAAAGTAATATAAAGGTGTTAATTATTATTGGAGATAGAAAGACTACAGGTTCTTTCAGTTTCCTTCTGTATACTGGGTGACACAGCTGGTTTGTGTCCCCTTGTGTCCTTCCCCCTTGATCAGGCAGCAACCTCCACCAACATCTGTGGCTCTCTCCAATGCCCCAAAATGTCTGTTACAATGCCTCTCTCCCTCCCAGGTGCAGTGGTGAGCAGTCTGCCAGCAGTCAAATGTCCACACAGTCCTCTCAGGAACAGCTGCCATACTTCTCCTCAGCCCATGAAAACAGCAGGGAAACACCTCTCTTCTTTTTCCCAGTGCCTTGTGGGAGGTGAAGTCTCCTATTTCCAGCTCACCAAGCTAGCTCAGTCTGTCAGGACTACACCTCTCACAATCCTTGCAATCCACATCCTGTGTACATTCTTATTCAGTGGAGGGCAGGCTTGACACTGGCTGCACAGTTCCACAATAACAGTAGTCTCCTCCCTAAACTGTGGCTGTGAAAAAGTCTTATCTGCAGCACAGACACAGAGTTATTTTCCAGAGCTGCAGACTGAGCTAAATGGAGCTCTTCCGAGATCTGGGCAGTAATCTTAGCGGTAGGAAGACTATATATAGCCCCTGCTGCATCTCATGGTCAGTTCTGCGGTGGGGAATGTGACATAGGAACAGAAATATACTGACTAGGGGAAGATAGGCCTAGTGTAGAGAAAGGTTCCCAAGGAGCAGGGACAGAATAGCAATGGTCTGTATTAACCCTGGAGACTTCTGTGGGTTTGGGAAAGGGCCTGTTGCCCATCCTGCACTTGGATTAGTGCATCTGTCTGCCCTACAGCACCAGAGCTCTATCATTAGGCCACTTTATGCTCTGGTTTTAAAAAAAATTCTATTCAAGTATGTATTCCTAACTCAAAAAAGTACCTTTTATTGCTTTTAGACTCCTCCAAATCTCCAAATTCCTTTTTTTTTCCTGCTGTGATCCAACTTCCTGTTGGAGGGTGGCTGTGTTCATTCTCCATAGTCCCACTATATGTAGGGATGTAGCCATCCTCTTTTGCTAGCTCCACAGATGGACTATAGCCTGTGAGATTTGTAGTGTGCATAGAACAGAGCACATGACTTCAACTAATGTGTGCTGCTTGTTCCAAACAAAAGTGAGGAGGAAGAGTAGAGGTTTTTTAGCTAAGGATATTGTTTAGTGTCACTTGAACCACTTAAGCTCTGGAAAGGGAACTTTAACTGGCAATTGCGTAGCAGATGTTTTTTTTTTTTTATGCTATGAACCAGTGGCGGCTGGTGACATTTTAAGATGGTGGGGCACCAGACCCCACCCTTCCTTTTTGACCTCTCCCACTTCTCATAAGCCCCACCCTTATAGACTCCACCCACTGTATTCCACTTACTTCCACCGATAGTATATAATATAGTCATAGTGTATAGTACAGTGTAATACACTACACTATATACACTACTATATACACTATATTATACACTACATACTATACACTAATAAACTACCCCCCTCCATCAGTAAAGACCCTCACCCCAGGATAAACCCCCCAACAGTGCAAACACCCCCCTCAGGATAACCCCCCATCAGTATAGACCCC